>CM035277.1:1560788-1601838 GCA_020226075.1 Hydropotes inermis | reverse complement strand
ATAGGGTTATCGTTACCATCTTTCTAAATTCCATGTATATGTGTTAGGATACTGTATTGGTGTTTATGTTTCTGGCTTACTTCACTCTGTATAATGGGCTCTGGTTTCATCCATCTCATTAGAACTGATTCAAATGAATTCTTTTTAATGGCTGAGTAATATTCCATGGTGTATATGTACCATAGCTTCCTTATCCATTCGTCTGCTGATGGGCATCTAGGTTGCTTCCATGTCCTGGCTATTATAAACAGCGCTGTGATGAACATTAGGGTGCACGTGTCTCTTTCAGATCTGGTTTCCTCGGTGCCCAGGAGTGGGATTGCTGGGTCATATGGAAGTTCTATTTCCAGTTTTTTAAGGAATTTCCACACTGTTCTCCATAATGGCTGTACTAGTTTGCATTCCAACAAACAGTGTAGGAGGGTTCCCTTTTCTCCACACCCTCTCCAGCATTTATTGCTTGTAGACTTTAAAAATATGGAACACTTCACGAATTTGCATGTCATCCTTGTGCAGGGGCCATGCTAATCTTCTCTGTATTGTTCCAGTTTTAGTATATGTGCTGCTGAAGGGAGCACTGAATGTACTTTTAAAAAAACTTGATTTTTAATTGAAGGATAATTGCTTTCAATATTGTCTTGGACTCTGCCGAGCATCATGAATCAGCCGTAGGTATCATAGGTCCTCTCCCTACAGAACCCCCCTCCCATCTCCCACCCCGCCCCATCCCTCTAGGTTGTCAGAGAGCCCTGGTTGGAGTATTTTAACACAGCTGTTTTTCCACCCCTTGTCTTTTTTTCCTTTTTCTTCCTTTTTTGAGGCTTTATTCTTTTTATCTTTGGCTGAGGGGAGCTTGTTCAAATCACTCCTGAGTCCTTTGGACATAATTTCAAGAGTCTCTTACAGCTTTCTCGGTTCCTGGCACGAGGTGTTCCTAACTCCATGTGTACTTTGCCCGCACCAGACCTGGCACATGCTGTTTCTCCAGCCAGCCCTGGTTCTTGGCATCTACAGGCTGGTCTCTGTCTCTTGGCCTTTTAGTGGACAGAGATAGGGTATACACTTAATTCTTCAGAAAAAAGTAAACCATGAGTTTATAGTGCTATTACCCATTTAAACTTGTGGTTACAAGATTTTTACTTAATTTCTTTGATTTTATATTTGAATTTCTTTACTTTTATGATGAAAAATCCTGGTTACTAGCTACTTCTTTGCTTTAATTTTCATCATGTTTATAAATGTGTATCAGAATAATAATATAGTGATTTGCATATATATGATTAATCACACATTTGTATGCATGTCTGTGAGAAAAATAATACCACTATTATTAAAACATCTTTGCCCTTATAGTGTATCCCACTAAGGATATACTGTCAAATTACTGTCTTTTAAAGTCACTTAGAATAATTTCTGGATGTTTGGTTAAGCCACAAATCAATACTCATTAGGTTGCTTTGTTGTATTTTGCTTTCATTTTAAGTTTTTTTAAAAAGATTTTGTTTTATAACTGTGTAAAAGTTAAATTGATAAATCAAGAAATATCCAGAGAATTTTAGCTTTCATCCCTGCCCCTTGACCTATTTTTTCCTTTGCTTTATGGATTAGCTTTTATTTTTAACATTTCTGGTTTATCCTTTCATTGTATATTTACATTATAAGCAAATGTATATATATGTATATGTTTATATTAGTGTAATACTCATTTCTTAGATAAAATGTAGCTCCTCTACATACTATTCTATATCTTGTTTTTCTTTTTCCCACTTAAAGATATATAGAGCCTGCTATATGGAGTGGAATAAGTCAGAGAGAAACAAATACCATATTATGTATTAATGCATGTGTATATGGAATCTAGAGAAATGGTCCTGATGAACCTACTGCAGGGAAGGAGTGGAGATGCAGGTGTAGGGGACGGACTTGTGGACATGGGGGACGGGGGGATGAACGGAGAGAGTAGCATCGGCGCCACGCCGTCAGCTGTGAGATGCCAGCTGCTGAGGGGTGTCTGCAGCACTGGGAGCCCGGCCCGGGGCTCTGGGATGACCGGGAGGGGTGGGGGGCTGCTCCGGAGGGAAGGGATATATATATAAATTTATGGCTGTTTCCCATTGTTGTATGGCAAAAAACCAACACAAAAATCTGAAACAATTTTCCTCCAATTAAAAAAGAAACAAAATAAACACATATATATGGAATTTAGAAAGATGGTAACGATAACCCTATATGCAAACCAGAAAAAGAGACACAGATGTACAGAACAGACTTTTGGACTCTGTGGGAGAAGGTGAGGGTGGGATGTTTAGAGAGAACAGCATCGAAACATGTATATTATCTAGGGTGAAACAGATCACCAGCCCAGGTTGGATGCATGAGACAAGTGCTCAGACCTGGTGCACTGGGAAGACCCAGAGGGATTGGGTAGAGAGGGAGGTGGGAGGGGGGATTGGGATGGGGAATACATGTAAATCCATGGCTGATTCATGTCAATGTATGACAAAATCCACTACAATATTATAAAGTAATTAGCCTCCAACTAATAAAAATGAATGGGAAAAAAAAGAAACAAAATATATTCTGGAAATCGCTTCACAGCATCATGTTAATAAGGTATTCCCTATTTCTTCAGCCGTCTCTCTGCACCCTGTTATGTGGACATTCTATTGCTTATTAATCCCGCCTCTGCAGAGAGCCGTTTGTGTTGTTTCCAATCTCCCACTGTTTCAAAGAGGGCTGCAAGGAATAGCCTTGTCCATATGGAGGTTTCATTTGTTACTGCTTTTTTGGTTTTATCTGGTTTCAGTTTTTACTGCTCTATCTTTAGGATCCGTCTCTAGGAGAGGAACTGGAAGAGCGAAGGGTAGAAGCATTGGCAATTGTGCTCTGCATTGATAAATTCCACATGTTACTTTCTTATCCTACCAGCAGTGTGTGAACGTTCTTCTTTCCCCACAGCTGCACCAACAGATTATTTTTGTCACCCTGATAGGGGAATGAAAGTGATGATGTCATGGCAAAATGTCATGTTGTGAGAGCTGATTAAGCGAACCATAGATCTTCCCTAACACCGGACTCCACTAATAATTCACAATAAAACAAAGTGAGTAGAAGCAAGGAGATAGCATTCTTCTCTGCGGGGACCTCGAACTATCAGATGCAGCTTCCGAAAAGTGTTCCTCTCGGATCCAGTGGAACTGGTGTCAGTGTCAGAGTAAGATGGTAGCGACCACGTGTGACTCAGGTCGGCCCAGAGGAGCTCGCAGCGGCCACGTGTGACTCAGGTCGGCCCAGAGGAGCTCGCAGCAACCACGTGTGACTGAGGTCAGTCCAGAGGAGCTCGCAGCGACCACGTGTGACTGAGGTCAGTCCAGAGGAGCTCGCAGCGACCACGTGTGACTGAGGTCGGCCCAGAGGAGCTCGTAGCGACCACGTGTGACTCAGGTCGGCCCAGAGGAGCTCGTAGCGACCACGTGTGACTCAGGTCAGCCCAGAGGAGCTCGTCTCAGGTTTATAGCTTCTTGGTTTTTAGACTTTGTTAGTTACACAGAGAGGCTGTGCAACTCAGCTTCCACTTTCTGGACTTCCTTGCTCCTCACATTAACACATTCCTGTGGTTTGTTTATGACAAGCAATCTTGATAGATCAGCTATATCCTGGTAAAGGTGTTAGAATGTCTAAAAAGAAGTCTGTTTGAGGTAAATCCAAGAAGGGGGTGGGTGGAGTCCCAGGTTTGCTGTTTTCCTTCCAATTATCATATCTTGGCTATTTTATCCTGAGTCAAGATTAAGCACTTGTCTTCAGTTTTCCGTCTGTCTGCATTTTCTCCTGTGAACCATCTCTTCACGTGCATTGCTTCTTTTCCTGATAGCCTTGTGGTGGCTGCTAGCTTACTCCCTGAGCTGTCTCTGTCTCTTTTGACCCCATGGACTGTAGCCCACCAGGCTCCTTTGTCCATGGACTTTTCCAGGCAAGAATACTAGGGTGGGTTGCCATTTCCTTCTCTAGGGGATCTTCCTGACCCAGGGATGGAACACATGCCTTCTGCATTGCAGGCAGATTCTTTAGCAGCTGAGACACCAGGGAAGCTCTCTAATAGCCTCAGTTCAGTTCGGTCACTCAGTCGTGTCTGATTCTTTGTGAACCCATGAACTGCAGCACTCCAGGCTTCGCTGTCCATCACCTACTCCTGGAGCTTGCTCACACTCATATTCATCGACTTGGAGATGCCAACCAACCTTCTCATCCTCTGTCGTCCCCTTCTCCTCCTGCCTTCAATCTTTCCCAGCATCAGAATCTTTTCCAATGAGTCAGCGCTTCGCATCAAGCGGTCAAAATATTGGAGCTTCAGCATCAGTCCTTCAAATGAATACTCAGGGTTGACTTCCTTTAGGATTGACTGCTTAAATCTCCTTGCAGTCCAAGGGACTCTCAAGAGTCTTCTCCAACACCACACGTCAAAAGCATCAATTCTTTGGTGCTCAGCTTTTTTCATGGTCCAACTCTCACATCCATACATGACCACTGGAAAAACTATAGCTGTGACTAGATGGACCTTTGTCGGCAATGTGTCTGCTTTTTAATATGCTATCTAGGTTGGTCATAGCTTTTCTTCCAAGGAGCAAGTGTCTTTTAATTTCATGGCTGCAGTCACCATCTGCAGTGATTTTGGAGCCCAAGAAAATAAAGTCAGTCACTGTTTGCATTGTTTCCCCATCTGTTTGCCATGAAGTGATGGAACTGGATGCCATGATCTTCGTTTTTTGAATTTGAACTTTAAGCCAGCTTTTTCACTCTCCTCTTTCATGTTCATCAAGAGGATCTTTAGTTCCTCTTCACCTTCTGTCATTAGACTAGTGTCATCTGAATATCTGAGGTTACTGATGTTGAATATCAGGTTACTGATATTTCTCCCCTAATTTTTGTACCTCTAGTTGCTTCTGTTGGTTGTATCAGGGTTCCTTAAATTAAAAGATGAAACAAATTATATTTATCTCTTAATTTTATTGTACATATTAAATGATATTAAATATGTAAAATGACTAGAGCAGTGTCTGAAATTTAAATTGCACAATTACTTATTTAATTATAGCTGTATGTGTATATACATATATATGAGTCTTCTCTGGTGGATCAGATGGTAAAAAATCCGCCTGAAATATAAGAGACCCCGAGCGATTCTTTGTTCAGGAAGATCCCCTGGAGAAGGGATGGGCTACCCACTCTAGTATTCTTGGGCTTCCCTACCGACTCAGATGGTGTAGAATCCGCCTGCAATGCAGGAGACTAGGTTCGATCCCTGGGACGGAAAAGATCCCTGGGAAGATCCCCTGGGGAAGGGAATGGCAACCCACTCTAGTATTTCTTGCCTGAAGAAACCCATGGACAGAGGAGCCTGGCAGGCTGCAGTCTATGGTGTTGCAAAGAGTCAGACATGTCTGAGTGATTAAGCATGCATGAATGTATATGGTTGGATGGCATCACTGACTCAATGGACATGAGTTTGAGCAAACTCAGGGAGATAGTGAAAGACAGGGAAGCCTGGTGTGCTGCAGTTCATGGGTCACAAAGAGTTGGATATGACTTAGCGACTGAGTAACAACAAATATATATGTATCTCCAAGTGTTCAGCGAAATATTTCAGAGTTAAGCAATTCTTTCCAATAGCAAGCATTTTCACATCTGCAATTTGGAATTTTGAAAGCCACAATCACTTTCTGAAGAGATCAGTATTTGCAAAACTGATCATGTGTCACCTTCATAATTTTTGCCATCATCTGTGTATCCTACCACTTCTAGTTTTCTTTAGTATTTTTCTTTAAATGAAAAAGTTTCTCTATTTTCTTTTAAATGTATATGTAAAGATATACATATAAATAAATGCAGATTCTATATATAATGTATCTTTCTATATCTTTCTGTGTTACATATATTAAAATAAAGATATTGTTTTTTTTAAACCTTAACACATGAATGCATTTCATATCACACATTGTGAAAAACATTAATGAATTTCTGCTTTAGACAAGAGCCTCCTTCTTACCATCTCAGGTGACTGACAAGCTTATTTTTAAATACTTCTTGAGTAGGTTTTATAATCACTCTTAATTATAGCTAGAATGTAAATTTTTAAAAAGTGGGATCTTTGGTCTGATTCACTGATCCATATGTGTTTTGGAATTCTTTCATTCATTCAGTTCTTCTGTCTTTTTCTTCAAGTCCTGCTCTGGGGCTGACATGGGTCTTGTCATGATGTGCTTAAACTGCTGTGGTTTAAATTAGTGTCCATTCAGTTGAAAAAAATGGAAGAATTGGGAATTGTGGGTCTCTCCTAGAAGATTCATGAAAAAATATTTGGATTTTTTTTTTTCCCCGCAGCTAGCTGTGTTTCATTCACATTTCCCCTTCACTTCTGGAAGTTTCCCTATAGATAATTTTTGAATCATGAGGTTTCAAATATTTGCAGTGGGTGACACTGATGCTATCACAATATAATTAGAAATATAGAAGTGTGGGGCAAAATCCAGCTAGGGTATATTTGGCTTTCGTTTGATCTGCAACTTATATAACTAGCAATAACCCAGTCCCCAGATGCTAAATGTTGCCTATAATTAGAAAGGCCCACTTTTATAATTGATGGTTAAAATGACTCTTACTGGTGCTTAATGGGCTTCCTTTAGGTATTCTTATCATAAGGAATGTGTAGGCTGCCTGTTTATGCCTTTCAAAGATTCCCCCAAATCGTTTTAAGAAAATAAGGTCACTTTATAAAGCACAATTCTCTTTTGTTCTACTTTGTTAAATGACATAGTTTGTAAGTTTTCAAAGTGCCATCTGCATTCTATAATTAGAGCAGTATATTTTTCTTCCAAACATTTGTCAAATTAAGGATCCCAAGGTCTCAGGCATAATTTTTCACATCTTGTGTATAATGCTGGAAGCTTCTGTAGATACCAATTCAAGATGAGGATAAGACATTAGTAGGAAAAGCAAGATTAAAAGAAAAAAAAAGTGTTAGACTTGGGGGAAATGTGTGAGTTAAAGTCATGTGGATCAGCCATGTACTCACTGGGCGGGGGGAGGATCTCTGGGGAAATGTGTGAGTTAGAGTCATAGGGTCAGCCATGTACTCACTGGGGAGTCTCTGAATCTCCCCAGCCTTCCGTTTCTTCTCTGAAAGATGGGAAGCATCAGGCAGATCAGAAAGGTGTGTCGGGACTTCCCTGGCAGTCCAGTGGTTAAGACTTTGACCTCACAAAGACCGGCGCTGAGCAGGGGGTGGGGGTTTGGTCTCTGGTTGAGGAGTTAAGATCCCACATGCCTCTCGACCAAAATCCAGAACATAAAACAGAAATAGTACTGTAACAAATTCAATAAAGATTTTAAAAAATGGTGCAGGTTAGAAAAAGAGAGAGAAAGTTGTCTTAAAGGGACGAGGGTTCAATTCAACAAACACTTTCCTCAGTCTCTATCATAGGTAAGGTCCTTCCTAAGTGTATGTGAGACCAAAAAATAGGATGAAAGCCTGCCTTTAGGGACTTTGTAGTTTGTTCTCAATGACAGGCATATCAAGATAATTATGTTATAATATAGAGAGGCAGAAAGTGTCAAAATAAACATGGGTGAAAGACCAAAAGATAAATTGATAATTGTTTCTTCATTGATTAGTTGATAATCATTTCTTCATTAATTCATTCACCAAATATTGACTTTGAACCGTAAATGTCTAATAAAACTTGTAATCTCAAAACAAGTCATTTATCCAAATATCAACAATGAAAAATGTATTTTTCTACATGTTTTGTGGGCTTTTCTCAGCCTCCCAAGATTCCCTGCAATCCCTGTGATGTGTTATTTTCCACAAGGAGCCTGAGTCCTGGTAGGCATAGTTGTCAAGGGCAAGTCTGAGATTAAAAACAACCGATTTCCTGGAAATTCTCTGCAAAATTCACAAGGGCTACCTTTAAAGCTGAAAGAATGCCCACCATACAGGTTTAGCAAAAAAGTTAAGATATAATACTGTTTACAGACCGCTGAATTTCCAGAGATATGCATGGGTTTGAGAAAGGCTTTAGGCTTACTTTAGTTGTACTGCCTTGAGATGGGCAATGACTACAGCGTTTTGCTTCTTTAATATGCTGGCGGAAAAGCATACCATCCATTCATTCATTCAACAAAAGGCCAGCTTCAGCCACTCTTGCTGCAAAACTTTCAGCAATTAACAAGATAGATCTCACATCCTAATGAAGGAAGGGAGAGAGCATGTAATTCTGTTTTAAGGAGTTATTTAGTTACTGATGGGGTGCGGGGTCTGCCTTGCGGCGCGCTTCCCACTGCGCCGGCTTCTCTCTGCGGAGCGCGGCCCGGGAGCGCGGGTTTCAGGGGTTGCGGCACGCGGGCTCTCGGTGGATTTCAGGATTCCTGGCGAACCGGATTAGCTGCTCTGCTACATGTGGGATCTCCCCAGGCCAGAGATCGAGTCCACGTCTGCCTCCTTGGCAGGTGGATTCTTAACCACTGGGCCACCAGGGAAGTGCCAGTAAATTCTTAAGTAAACAAAAAAATGATGACTGCAGGAAGTTGTATGAAAACGAAAAGTAAGGGGATAGAGTAATTGGTAGGGATAAATCTTGATGGAGTGATAAGAGAGAGTCTCTCCAAAGGAGTGCGTTTTAGGATCTGAATGATGAGAACTAGTGAGCCATGTGAAGATCCATAGAGGAAGCATTGCTTATAGTGTCTTTTTTTTTTTTTTTTTATAATTTTATTTATTTCTGGTTGCACTGGACCTTCGTTGCTGTGCAAGGGCTTTCTCTAGTTGTGGTGCTTAGGCTTCTCACTGTTGTAGCTTCTCTTGGGGCAGAGCTCAGGCTCAATAGTTGTGACACCCAGTCTTAGTTGCTCCGAGGCATGTGGAATCTTCCCGGACCAGGAATCGAACCTGTGTCCCCTGCATTGGCAGGCAGGTTCTTTTCCACTGTGCTACCAGGGAAGCCCGCTTACAGTGTTAATAACAGGTAAAAATGCCCAAACGTTGGAATAAACTTGAATTACTCAAGGAGCACAGTGAAAATGGGAGAGTTGATGACTTGGACTAAAAAGGTGATGGAGAGGCTATGGTCAGGAATTTCTTAAATGGTTTCTGATTTCAAAAATGCAAATCTGGCTCCTGTATATAACATGAAGTGAAACAGCCAAGAGTCCCCTGGGGACTGGTTCAGGGGCTGTTGCTGTTACATGGTAAAGAGAGTGTGACGGTTTGGTGTGGGGGGAAGCCATGCAGATCGTTAGCTTATGGTGTGTTAGACATTGCGTTCATGCTTCGAGAGTGTGGAAACCAGCAGCACTCTGAAAAGGTAATCACTTTATGTTTTTCAGGTGAGAAAATTGGAGCTTGCACACAGTCACATAGTTGGTAGACAGCAGACGACACTGACTTGGTCAAATTTCAAAGACCTGCTCCTTTTTAAATAATAATTCCATTTGTTTATTTTTGGCTGTGCTGAGTCTTTGGTGCTGTTCACGATCTTTCTCTAGTTGCAGAGAGCGGGGGCTACTCTGTAGCTGTGGGGTGTGGGCTTCTCAGGCAGTGGCTTCTGTTGTGGAGCGCAGACTCTAGGAGCATGGGCTTCAGCAGCTGTGGTTCAGAGGCTCAGCAGCTGCGGTTCAGAGGCTCAGTAGATGTGGCTCACGGGCTCAGCGGCTGCAGCTCATGGGCTCAGCAGATGCAGCTCATAGGCACAGTTGCTTCGCAGCATGTGGGATCCTCCTGGACCAGGGATCCAACCTGCATCCCCTGCATTGGCAGATGCTTATCCACTGCACCACCAGGAAAGTCCCAGAGACTATGATCTGAGTGCTGAGACACCAGGACTTCAAGGAATCGGTTGAGGTAGACTTTCATGCAGGCATGATGGGAGTGACACCACAGTCTGAGGATGGGGCAGAACCTGCTGCCTCTCCCTGAGGGGAGTATTTTGTCCACAGGTCTGTCGACAACTGTGAAGGGCCTGAGATTTTATCCTACTTGCGAGTGAACAGTTTCATGTTTCCTAGAAGGAGACACAGGTTCTTGGGACAGAGACGAAGGACTTGAGTGTGGACAGCAAGTGGCCTGAGCGTCTTGTTTGGTTGGGCTCCTGCTGCCCTCCAAGTCCCGCAGGGGGCGAGGAAAGGAGGCCTTCCCAGGCCCGAGGGGCTCACGTGGGTTTGCGTTACAGCTGAGGAGCCCTGAGCTGGGGAGTCCATCGCTGTTACAGCAAACTATAAGCCAGCCTGCTCGCTGTCTGGAGGGGAAGTGACCTCATCCTTTAAAGTTGCTTGCAGTGAACAGAACCCTGAGGCGTGACCTTGGTGAAGAGAAGTTGGGGCCTTGCGTTCGTGGCACAGCCACGAGAGTATGGAGGGGTGCTTCAGGGCCCACGGCACTGCCCACCCCCTGCCCCTCCTCCCCGCAGGGCCTACAGCTCACCTCAGTGGGAACAGAGCCACTTCCTTAGGACTGATGCAGGAATTTGTCCCAAATTCAACACTCACACTATTTTAGAAAGATCTGGGAAATGTATCAGAAACCAGAGTCTTGGGGTAACAGATCTGAATGCTTTTGGCTGCAAGTAAGGAAAGCAGAGACATTATTTTGCCAACAAAGGTCTGTCTAGTCAAGGCCATGGTTTTTCCAGTGGTCATGTATGGATGGGAGAATTGGACTGTGAAGAAGGCTGAGCACCGAAAAATTGATGCTTTTGAACTGTGGTGTTGGAGAAGACTCTTGAGAGTCCCTTGGACAGCAAGGAGATCCAACCAGTCCATCCTAAAGGAGATCAGTCCTGGGTGTTCATTGGAAGGACTGATGTTGAAGCTGAAACTCCAATACTTCAGCCACCTCATGCGAAGAGCTGACTCATTGAAAAAGACCCTGGTGCTGGGAGGGATTGGGGGCAGGAGGAGGAGGGGATGACAGAGGATGAGATGGCCGGATGGCATCACCGACTCGATGGACATGGGTTTGAGTGAACTCCGGGAGTTGGTGATGGACAGGGAGGCGTGGTGTGCTGCAATTCATGGGGTCGCAAAGAGTGGGCACGACTGGCGACTGGACTGAACTGAAGGGAATATTGGCGCAGTGGTAAAGCATCTGCCTGCCGATGCAAGAGACTGTGGGTTTGATCCCTGGGTCAGTAACATGCCCTGGAAAGGAGATGGCAACCCACTCCAGTATTCTCGCCTGGGAAAGAACAGACAGAAGAGCCTGGTGGGCTACAGTTCATGGATCAAAAAGAGTCAGACACAACTGAGCGACTGGGCATACGCACGCACATAAGGAATATTCACCTTTTAGGATCTTATAGGAGGGTTTCGTTTCCTCATAGAAAATGAAGCTCTGGCAAAAGGTGATTTGCTGGTGATGATTCAGTGGCTGAAGAAATACTGGGGCCCCAGGTCCACATTCCTGCAGCTCTCTAAACTTTCTGCTTGGTATAAGACAGACCTGACTCATCTGAGCGTGATGTTCTTAATCACTTCCAAAGCAAGGAGGAGGCAGGCAGAGTACTTCTTTTCCAACATCACCCCCTTGTCAGGGGTGAAAATTCACTGCTTCAGGAATCCCCAGCAGATTTCTGCTTAGCTCTCATTGGTCACACATATGTCATATGACCACCCTTTTCTTCCTAAGGGACCTCTGCGAGACATGTGAATAAAACTGAGGTTCTGTGACTGAGGAGAAAAGGAGTTTTTCGTGTTTGATTGTCACACTTGTACCCCAGTTCGTTTCTGGCATTTAGACAAGGGCTCCAGGCAAGAAGGATGGAGTGGAAATCCCATAATCACTGAAGCAAGTCGTGGCTCTGTGGGTGGTTCCCCAGGGTAGCAGGGAGGAAGCATTCTGTCTTTCACACCAGCCTGGCTTGGGGACGGCTACAGAGCCTGCCAATTAATTTGGCAAAGACTGCCCTCCGGTGAACTTTAAATAAAGAGCACAAAAGGGGACAAATGGGAATTATTTTGTAACCTGACTCAAACCTTGCAGGTTCCTGAGTCACTGAACAGAGCGAGGACAAGGTCTTCTCAGCATATGCCATCAGCCGGCCGGGAGCAGGAGAGAGCAGAGAGAAAGCTGTTTGTGCGCCTGGAATCTGTCACAAAAATCCCAAACAAGCAGAATGAATGGTGCGCTTCTCAGTGGGCACCACGGCCTGAGATTCGGCAGTCTGCTTGCCTGCAGGTTTAGCCAGCGTTATTTTCCTCCGTTTTTAATAGTATTCACCATATTGACAGTAATTTGCAGGTTTTTAAGTTCTGCATATGTTCCCACAGAAATAATCCTCCTTGTTCGCCTCTCTGAGACCTTGTTCAGGAAACACCTGAGCCAAGCAAAAATAATAAATAAATAAAAATGTTAAAGTTGTGCATTAGTCAGAAAATGTCTTTGGAAATTTCTCCAGGCTTTTGCATATCAAGTACTGCCCCCACTGAAATGGCAGTGGCAACATCAGGAGATTTATTGCTACGAATTGGAATCATAATCATGGGATGTTTTTCACTGAGAATTATTTTACACTATTAGGTCTCCAGATATATTTTTTAAAGTTTAAAAAATAACTTATTGGGTTCTTTTCCTAGAAAAATAGCACATTTATTTACCATGCAAAGAATTTGTTATTGTAATTTATTAGAGGTCTTAAGTGTACTGTAACTGTGACTATGTTTTTTTATGGACAGCTGTGTGTGTGTGTGTGTGTGTGTGTGTATAGGAAATCTCAAAATGACATCAAGGAGGAATCCTATAGACAACTGGTTCAAATATTGGCCCAAATAATAATATAGTTCTAACCAGATAATTATCATTGTAGATCTGGGGAGCCTGGCAGTTTTGAAGTCAGATCTTGGGGTTTCAATTCCCACCCTGTCATTTGATCTTGGGAAAGCTACTTCAGTTCTCTGAGCTTCAGTTCCTTCATCTGTTGGTTGAGTTAATAACAGCAAATAAGAGTAATATTAAGAGCAATAACAGTAATGATGATGATGATGATGCTGAATCTCGCTGATAGTTATTGAGTGAGGGGCACTGTTCTAAGTGCCTCTCAAGTATTGTTGCTGTTTAGTTGCTAAGTCACGTCCGAGTCTTTTGCAAGGTCATGGACTGCAGGCTCCCCTGTTCATGGGATTTTCCAGGCAGGAATACTGGAGTGGGTTGTGTATTGAATCATTAATTAATTAATTATGAATACTAACAATTATAGAGGCTTGTGAGGATAAGATGTTATGTGTCTAACACACTACTTCACACACTATAAATATTTTAAAATATGCACAGACCAGTTAGGCATCCAGACCCAGACAAAGAGCCCCGGGCTGTACTAGTTGTTTCATTTTAGAGGCAATGCCAAGGTGTTCTGAGCAAATGATTTTCAAAGTATATCCTGCCCTGCCAGAATGCACAGAACACCTAACAGCATAGGACCTCTGGTCTAGATTCTTTTGAACTAGAGCCTGAAAAACTTCCACGTGTTTGCATATTTCCCCTGGTAGCTCAGTGATAAAGAATATGCCTGCAGTGCAGGAGACTTGGGAGATGTAGGTTCAATCCCTGAGTCCGGAAGATCCCCTGGAGAAGGAAATGGCAATCCACTCCAGTATTCTTGCCTAGTGAATCCCATGGACAGAGGAGCTGGCAGGCTACAATCCATGGGGTTGCAAAAAGTCGGACACCTTAGTGATTAACAACAATAACTGGATCTTTCTGGTTTGAACCACAAAAGTTTAAATATTTGCACAACAGACTGTTTTAAGAACATTGCGGAGGACAGTCACACCACCTGCTACTGCCATCCCAGATCGGCTCCTCCTCGCCCTGCTGGCGGTTTCCTCTTCCAGGTCTGGCGCACAGCGGTGCTGGGCAACCTCCGAGGACACCCAGCAGGCCCGGCAGGGAAGATTCCGATGGGCTTTCTGAGCCTCCTGCTTTCGGCAGGAGTTGCTGAGCCCTCCCCTGTCGACTTCTAAACAACGAGCTCAGAAGCCTGGCTACCCCCTTTCACTGATTCATTTAGGCACTACCCCTTCTCCAGGGAGCACACGGGGCCATCTCTCGGGGAGCCATTCAGATCACACACACTGTGAAACGTCTAAAAGCTTCACTGTTTCCTCGTGCAGCTGATAAAGAAGCTTCTCCTCTCACCTTATCCCATGAGACTGGCCTGACCCCCACCTTGCCTGGCTCTCAGTTTGCATCGCTGTCCCTGCCTCCCTGCTCCAGTCCTCCTGCCTTATCGCCTTTCATCGGAGGAGCCCAACTGACGCAGCTGCAAGGCCTTCACTCTGCCCGCGTGCTCTTCTCTGCCTCTGCCTGGCTTGTTGTTGAGTTGCTAAGTTCTGTCTGACTCTCTGTGACCCTGTGGGCTATAGCCCACCAGGCTTCACTGTCCATGGGATTCTGCAGGCAAGAATACTGGAGTGGGTTGCCATTTCCTTCTCTGGGGGATCTTACTTATCCAGGGATTGAACCCGCGTCTCCTGCATTGGCAGGTGGGTTCTTTACCTCTGAGCCACCACGAAAGCCTTTTCCTTGACTGGGTCAATTTACATATTTCCATCACACTGAGGCTTTTCCTATCAACTCGACTTAAAGTAATTCCCCTTCTCCAGTGCCTGGAACAGGGCCAAACACATAATAGATGCTAGTACTTAATTAATTTAAATCACATGAAGGATGCTTCTATGATGTGCAAATTGCTCTCTTTTAAAGAAAATATTTAGGTGTATAATTAAACTCAAGGAGGACTCATGAGGTTTTAGGTGATCTCTTGGAAGGCGTAGAATGGCTAACCTTTAGAATGGTGCATTCCCGTTTAAACAGGTCCAGGAGCCAGGCAGGTAAGCAGTGTGAAGTCAACCTAATTTTAAAGGAAAGAGAAAGGGTGAGAGGTGTGGCTTAACTTGAGTGTTATGCCTGACCTCAGATAACTCAAATTCAGTTTAAAAAGTTAAGACAAATAAAAGCCGTAGCCGTAGCCATGGGATCAGCTGGCTGGTTTCTAACCCGTGACATCCTGCTTCCTCTGCTAAGAGGCTTCCTTCTCGCTGTGTGTGTATTCTCTCACTTACCATCAGTCCACCCTGTAAGGGAGACGCTGTGATTGACACCCTTTATACAGTCAGCCTTCGGCATCTGCGGGTTCTTCATCTGCAGTTTCAACCAACTGGACTGAAAATATTCAGAAGAAGAAAAAAAAGCCAGAAAACTCCCAAAAGCAAAGCTTGAATTTGCCAACCCCCACAAATTATTTGCATAATATTTACATTATATTAGGTATTTTTAGGAATCTAGAGATGATTTAAAGTGTACTGGAGTATTTTACTTATTTTATCCCTATGTATCTTATATCAGGAAAGTACAATTTTTAGAGTAGGATATTATTAAAATACTAATGCTGGACAAATAGACTAAATATCATTTAAAGGTTGTCCATAAGCGGAGACAGTGCTAAATTTTTGGACAGACGACTGAAAAGCAGCCTGCTAGGAGAGAATCAGGGCAAAGGGCTGACCCTCCTCTGCTTGGCAAGTTGCTGTTGTTCAGTCGCTCAGTCCTGTCTCCTGTCAGTGACCCCATGGACTGTAGCTGCCCAGGCTCCTCTGTCCATGGTGTTCTCCAGGCAAGAACGCTGGAGTGGGTGCTTAGCAAGTCACATGCAAGGAAAAGATCATGTCTGGTTACTTTGTATTTCACAGAGACCTGCAATAGCACAGAAGGCTTTGCAAAACTTTTTCCTCATGTATTATCAGCAGGTCCCTTTGGAAAATAAAATAATGCTTAATTCTTTTAAAAAAAAGATTATCCATATAAAATAAAATAAAAGTTATTTGTGAAGCAAAAAAAAAAGCAAAATGAAAAGATAAAGTATACCAGAAGATACATGTAGGTTATATGCACCGTTATATAAAAGGGACTTGATCATCCCTGGAGTTTGGGGTCCACGGGGTCTAGAACCAATCCCCTGAAGTTACTGATGGACTCCTGGAAATTCGATACTTGAGGTTTATAGAGCAGGGCAGACTTTTTCTGTAAGAGGCCTGGTAGTAAATATTTTAGGCTCCGGGATCTACACGGTCTCTGCTGCATCTACCCAGCTCACAAACAGTCACAGCCATACATCAACACATGCGTGTGGCAGCCTTCCAATCCAACTTTCTTCATAGAAGCAGCGGGCTGGACTTAGCTGTCTAGTTTGCCAACCTCTCTTCCAGAGCATAGGTAAATTGCTAATACTTAAAGAGCTAAATGGCAGCTAGGTTTTGACTCACGCTTGTCCTGGTTTTCAGATGCTAGGTTTACTGCCTGGCCTATCCAATAGGTCAGGGGCCCCACAGCTTTTAACAAACTAGAATGCACGTTTACTGACCGCTTACTACACACCAGGCGCTGCTTAAGGGGTCTGTGTGTGTGTTCAATGATTTAATTCTTATGGTGTCGATGGAAGAAAGTGTTAGTCGCTCAGTCGTGTCCAACTCTTTGAGACTCTGCAGCAAGCCAGGCTCTCTGTCCTCCACTACCTCCCAGCAAACAGGAGTCTGCTCAAATTCATGTCCATTGAGTTGGTTAACTATCTCGTTCTCTGCCATGCCCTTCTCCTCCCACCTTCAATCTTTCCCAGCAGCAGTGTTTTTTCCAGGAAGTTGGCTCTTCGCATCAGGTGGCCAAAGTATTGGAGCTTCAGCTTCAGCATCAGTCCTTCCAGTGAATACTCAGCATTGATTTCTTTAAGGGTCAAAGTACCAGCAACATTTTTCTCCCTTGATTTTACATGTTAAGAACTTTTTGCACTTACAACAATACTGTAAGGAGATACTCTTATTGCCCTAATGTGATATTTGTGCAAATGGAGGCAGATTTTGTGCCTCTTCTAGGATCTTGGAGGTGGTGGTGGCTTAGTTGCTAAATTATGTCTGATTCTTTGTGACCCCTGGATTGTAACCTGCCAGGCTCCTCTGACCATGGGATTCTCCAGTCAAAAATACTGGAGTGGGTTGCCATTTTCTTCTTCAGGTGATCTTTCTGACCCAGGGATTGAACCCAGTTCTCCTGCATTGCAGGAAGATTCTTTATCGACTGAGCCACTAGGAATGCCCAAGATCTTAATGCTGGTAAATGGTAGAGCCAAGATTTTAAAAATGAAAGTTGGGATCCTGCTCTGTGCTTTTAACAAAGATTTTCTTCCGCCGCTCACGTTATGTATTTGCTTTTGCTGAGAGTAGCAAGCTGATCACTTAGAGTCATGTAGATTAATTCCTCGTTTGAATCTATGTTGTTTTATCCATTTTAGTTCATTCTTTATTCTCTCCTATGTTACCTCTTGTAGGTAACAAAAAGGCTACTTAAAAAAGAGCATTCATAAAGCCAAATTCCTTTGAAATGCTGTGCCATTTAAGGTAATTGTTCCTAATATTTCAGCTTCTAACCCAAAAGTCAGGCTTGCTTTGAATGAAAGGTTAATAACCAGGAATCTCAACTGCACAGTACATCAGGACAGATAAATGACTACTTGAATGGTAATGCAAAATTATAGCCTAGTTTAAGCCCACTGGGTTTGTTCTTGATTCTTAGACCAACCTTGCCAAAGGTTAAATGGAAAATTAAGGAAAAGACAAGTTTATCTCTTGGCAAATTCATGTTTCACCTTCTACAGCTTGCAGGACTTGATTGTCACGGCCAACATTTGCAGCAGAACTAGAATTATAACTGGAGAGTTGCAGTTTGCTATTTGGCCATAGACTGACTCAGGGGATAAAAGACATGGACTTGGTCCTATTTTATTCAATAGATTAGATGTAAAATCCGGGGGAAAGGGTGGAGTCCATTCATGTATATTTGTCTTTTTAGGGCTACTGTGACAAAGTACCACAAATTGGGTGACTTAAAGTAACAGAAATGTACCAAGATAGTTTTGGAGACCAGATGTCTGAAATCAAGCTACTTGAGAGTCAGAGTGAATCTTGTCTTGTCTCTTTTAGCTTCTGGTGTTTGCCTGCAATCTTTACTGTTGATTGGCTGGTAGATGCGTCATTGTAACTCTGCCTCTATCATCATGTATTTCTTCCTTCTTCCCCAGTAGCATTTCGGACACCTATTTTGTACCTTCGGGGGCTCATCTCTCAGTGTCCTATCTTTCTGCATTTTCATACTGTTCATGGGGTTCTCGAGGCAAGAATACTGAGGTGGTTTGCCATTCCCTTCTCCAGTGGACCACGTTTGGTCAGAACGCTCCACCACGACCCGTCCGTCTTGGGTGGCCCCACACAGCATGGCTTGTAGCTTCATTGAGTTACACAGGGCTGTGATCCACGTGATCGGTTTGGTTAGTTTCCTGTGACTGTGGTTTTCATTCTGGAGGCTGTGGGATCGTAGTTCTTGCTTCTTCTGTCTGTCCTCTGATGGATGAGGATAAGAAGCCTGTGCAAGCTTCCGATGGGAGGGACCGGCTGTGGGGAAAGCTGGGTCTTGCTCTGGTGGGCAGGCCACGCTCAGGCTGCCGTCATGTGGCCTCTCTGCCCCGATTGCCCTTAGCTTTGCCCCGTGTGTCTCTGTCTCTGAGCCTCTTCTCCTTTTCTTGCAAAACCACCAGTCCTATTGGATAATGAGCCCACCCTACTTTATTTGGACTCATCTTCACTAACTACATCTACAATGCCTGATTTCTAAATAAGATCACATTCTAAGGTACGAGGCACTAGAACTTCAGCATGTCTTTTGGGGGAAAACAAAATTCAACCCATAACACCAGGTTTCCATGTTCTCCTTTGTTTTAGGATGTTAAAATTATCTTCTCCGTAGGAATGCTAAAGGGAGGCTAATGAAATTCAAGTCCTTTGAGGAAAAACTACTCCATAATTATTAAACAAGTCACTGCGAGACTTACCCGAGATGAGGACATATTCATGGGACAGTCTTTATGAAATCTGGGATTTTTTTACACCCAACCAAGTTCTCTTTTTACAGGAGCTGGGCTCCCCACAGTGTATTTTTAACCAGAATAATAAATAACTTCAAAATAAGTGAGATATACACAAAAGGATGATAATTCCTGACCTAGATGTGATTCTGCAGCAAGTTTTAGAAATTGCTTTCTTTATTTATAAACTGGATATTTGTTAAGAGAAAACCAGTTTCTCCCCAGACACACAAAGAAGTGTTTCGTTTGTTTGTTCTGGAAGAAAAGGCAGTTTTCATTAACACAGATCATCCGTATTTGGCTTTTTCACTGAACGCATAGAAAAGAATGTCAGTTCAGACAGTAATTTCATAGAGGATGCAGGAAGTCCTCTTGGGCTTCTCAAGAAGTGAAGTTCATATGAAATGGGAAAACAAAAGCTTCCGTAATCTTTTTTGGGGTGTGTTGCTCATTCACTCATTTATTTGACAAAGAGAGAGCCCACCTGATTAAGGCAGAGACAGCGAAGGAGCAAAGATGTATAAGATGTGGCCCTTCCACTCGGAGAACCCACAGGTGAGCAGAGAAAAATGTAAAGAAATAGCCAAAGTATGGTACGTTCTGTTGAAGACGTATTTCCAAAATGCTGCGGATACAGCTGATGGCATTGAAAGGAGCCAGGGAAGGTGTTCTTGAGGCAGGAACAATGACAGCAGGGGATGTGACTGTGTAAGGCTGAGGAGCATAGATGCCACGCTATTTTTAACGTGTGGCTGGAGCATAGAGCGTGAGGTGTGTGGATGGTAAGACTGTAGGAGGTGAGGTCCGAGGGGCAGGCTGAGCCATTCTTCAAATATTCTCTTATATGTTGATCCAAAGAATCTGAACTCTGCCATGAGAGAGGGTTGGCTTTTTTCATTTCCTCAATACTGTTTTTCTGAAATTCATCTCAGCCTGTTATATCAAACTTTAAGTATAAAGAAGTATAAATATGAAAATTAAAGTCACTTTTAATCTTGACATTCAGAGTAAAGCTTTTTGTGTTGTATGTGTATTTCTTGGTCTAGAGAAGTCCATGGACTGTATAGTCCATGGGGTTGCAAAGAGTCGGACACGACTGAGTGATTTTCACTTTTCACTTTCACTTTGTCTTTTAAAAACAATTAAGTAGGGACTCCCCTGGCCGTCCAGTGGCTAAGGCGCTGTGGTTTCAATGCCGGGGGCCCAGTTTCCACCCCTGGCCAGGGAACTAGATCCTACATACTGCAACAAAAATCACGTCTGCTGCAACTCAGACCTCATCCAGCCAAATAAATAAATAAAAATAAATATTTTAAAAATATGTAAATCAACATAATGTAATTTTGGTTTATTATAATGTGAAAGTAGATAGGATTTTTGTCTCTCTTTCTCATTTTCTTTTGTCACTTAACTTTATATTGTGGACTTTGTCCTGAAAGAGTTTTTCTAGATAGTCTTATTATATATCTACATTTTACAAAGTTTAACCCTGATAGCAAGCAGAGATTTCTACACTCGAGGATAACATCAAGGCGATATCAGTCCAAAACTTGAACTCCACTATTCCTAGCTATAGAATTGATTCAGTCTTGATGTATTTCAACTTGTCATGTGATTCACAGAAATAAAGCCAGTGGTTCATCTTTTATGGAATTGTATACATTTATAAAAAATATAAAGGGGAAGTGATACGTGAAACACAATCTTGAAAAAGAAAATATGGGTATAGAAAAACAGCAGGTTTGAAGCAGTGCTCTTATTTTCTGAAAATAAACATTCCTGTTTATTTAAACATATAGTCTGAGTATGCTAACTATGTGGTACTTTAAGCCTAGGACTTCCATAAACTGCATCATTATAAGACACATAAGCTTTATTGACAGCATTGCAACAATCTCAAATAATCTGTCTGGAGAACAACTCTTGGATCAAAATAACATCATAGTACACATGAGTTTTTAAATTTATCCTTGAAATTTAAGACAATAATACCATTAGAAGGGATCAAAATAGGCTGAGTGGGCATGAAGTAAAACCTCTGCCCCGGAATGTGGGCGTGTGCAGTGCCCCCTGGGTCTTGTCTAACTCTAACATAGCTTAACGCTTTTAAGGTGAAAAATCAGAAGTCTGTTGCATTTCAATGATATTCAATAACATCCACAAATCCACTGAACCAGAGAATTCACGAACAGTTAAGATAATCAGGATGATTTTTTAAAAGTTTGGCTTAAGTTGGAGGCTGTCAACTCTGTTTTTTAATTCACCATGTCAAAACAAAGACCATTCATCTATAATGACATGTATCTTCAAGGATAAAGAAGAAGAACTTAAGCATCTAGAGGGAAAAACCACATAATCTATAAAGAGACAAAATTCAGGCTGGTTGCAACTTTCTCTTCTGGGAGAGAGAGAATTTGACAGCCCTGACCATTTTTGAAAGATAATTTCCAGGAAGAGGTAAACTCATGACTTACACAGATTCAAAATGAACATGTACATTAAAGATTTTATTGTACTCACAGGAGGGGCCCAGGCTGATATTATAACTGGCTCAAAGAGAAAATCAGAATAGCACTGAGTAAAGGAATGCTGAGATGAACTGCAAGCAAAGACAAAACCCGGGGGGGTGGAGTGGGTTGGGGCGTGAAGATAGTCTGAACCTCTTCCCAATAAGACAGGCTCGGCATGTCTATCCGTTATCACAACTACGACTTGTAACAGCTCAGGGTCAAGGATCAGAGCTGGAGTCTGCCAACAGAGAGTGTGCTGTGGAGCCTGAGCTGTGCTCCCTGGAGCACTTTCTCTGGTTCAGTGTCACAATGGTGAACTACCTCCCTTTGCGTGTGATCTTCTGTTTCCCATTATGCCAGTCATCTACAATATAAACCCAGAATTAAATGAAATGATTTCCCCCCCCCCCACAGATTTAGGCATTAAAAAAAAAAAGATTTAAAAAAGCAAAAATCTAGGCCAATCTATTACTGTTAAAGGGCAAGGGATAAATACATTCCCACTGCAGTCTCAGTTCCATTAACCCAAGAACTTCAGCTCTTTAGGTCACTGATAGTGATAGATCCTGGTGGTTTTTTTTTTTTTTTTTTTTAATATTTCTTTATTTATTGGCTGTGCCAGGTCTCAGCTGTGGCTTGCAGGGTCTTTAGTTGCAGCCTGTGGGATATAGTCCCCTGACCAGGGATCAAACCTGGGCCCCCGGCACTGGGAGGGAGGAGTCTGCTGCTGGACCACTAGGGAGGTTTCCCAGATCCTGGTTTTTGAGGTCTGAAGCTTTTATAATGACTTTAGCCCTCTTAAAAAGATGTATATAAAATTATGAGAAAAGCGTTAGATATAGGGCAAATACTTAGAATGAGCAAAGAAAACATGAAATAAGTAATAAACCATTAAAAATCATGAGTCACAATTGATTTTAAAGCTGATTTTAAAAAACCCACACGTGTCACAAAGTCCAGAAAAATAATACTTAAAAAAAATTTAACTGATTCACCCCTCTGTAGTACTCTTTCCCTACATTTTTTTTTTTGTGTGTGGGCATATCTTTTGATATCACTGATATCATTCTTCTGCTCCTGTGACACGGATTTTGCCATATTATTTTCTAGCAAGAGAACTGGAGGAAACTTGGGTTTTTCTTCTACTGCGGTTGGCTGTTTCTGTTTTGTGAGCAGTTTTGTGTGTTCTTTTGTCTGGTTCACAGATACCGTCAGGACAGGACGTGTCAGAGGGGCTGAGATGTGATTTAATACACTGCTACTCAGCTGGTCCACTGTGGATTTAAGAATTCTGAAGTTCTCACGAGTGAGTGAACGTCGCTCAGTCGTGTCTGACTCTTTGAGACCCCATGGACTGTAACCCACCAGACTCCTCTGTCCACGAAATTCTCCAGGCCAGAGTACTGGAGTGGGTAGCCGGTTCCCTTCTCCAGCGTATCGTCGCAGCCCAGGTCTCCCGCATTGCAGGCGGATTCTTTACCAGCTGAGCCACAAGGGAAGCCTAGTTCCCATCAAAAGAGGAATGAGAATGCAGGGAGTATTTATTGTTGTGCAGTTGGTTTTAGTTGCTAAGTCACGTCCAACACTTGAGACCCCATGGATGGTAGCCCGCCAGGCTCCTCTGTCCATGAGACTTCCCAGACAAGAATATGGAGTGGTTGCCATCTCTTTTTTCAGGGCATCTTTCCAACCCAGGGATCGAATCCACGTCTCTTCTGTTGGCAGGTAGATTTTTTTGTCACTGCGCCACCAAAGAAGCCCACAGGAAGGAGCTGATTTAATTATGTGTAGACATTTCGCTCTTACAAAACGTACAAGAACACAAAATTATGTGTGTCTGTGTGAACGTGTTACTAGTAAGCCTTCCTCATTTCTCACTGTATCCCCAGTGTTTTGCCCATTACATAGATGATAAGAAGCATTTAATAAATCTATGTTTAATGATTAAATGCTTGATGAGCAACATGAAAGGCAGGATATATTTATCTAAGGATTCGTTGGTGCCCTCAAGGGATGCATGGACATATAGAAAATACTACCCAGAAGTGGTTTTGTTTATTTACTTAAAATGATTCATTTCTTGTAGAAACCTGTATTTATTTATTTACTTTTGGCTGCTTGGGCTTCTTGCTGAGGTGACGTGTCTTGCAGTGGAGCTCAGCTCTAGGGTGGGCTTTAGTGTGGTGCACAGGCTTAACTGCCCCGCAGCATGTGGGGTCTTCCCAGACCAGGGATAGAACCGGTGTCTCCTGCATTGCTAGGTGGATTCTTAACCACTGGACCACCAGGGAAGTCCAGAAGCATTTTATTTTTTAAAAATAGGTATTCAACTTATTAAAGTTGTGAAAGGAGAACTAACTCTAGCTTAGTCTTGAAGCATATGACACTAATCTATTATTCTAATTTTAAATCCTGTGGATATTATTAGTGACGACTTCTAATGGATCTTTGACAAATATTGGGCCTTTCCAAGCTAGAACATCTCAAATATTTTAAACAGCTTTTAGAAAGTTAATCTATTTGCTCTAAGTACCCCGAAGAGACTGAATTAATGAAAACAAACTTTTAGAGTAATTCTCAAGCCTTTTTCATTTACTAATGTTTAAACTTACAAAAATTTAAAGTTTTTTTCTTAAATAGTTTCAAATGCATATTTATAAAGTGTGTACAGATTCAGTATTTACAGGGAAAAATGGTATGAGTTTGTTTCTCTCAAAATTTTTATACTTAATTTTAAAGTTTATTGTGTTCCTATTTAAGTAATATAATTAAACTTTCAATTAACTGGATTTATTCATGACCAGAGGTTACATTCAGAAAGCTACCTGGGTTTTTAGTGACTGTTCTGTGGAAACTCATCGAGATCTATTTTATAGTCTACTGGTCATGTCTGCATAATTCCAGGAGGTGATCAAATTGCCTGATTTCCCAAATTCAAGTTATACATATTTGCCAATTCATACAGGGAAGCCTGGCGTGTTGTAGTTCACGGGATCGCAGAGTCTGACACTAAGGAGCGACTGACCGCTAGTATCTGTTTACTGGGCTTCCCAGGTGGCACAAGTGGTTAGGAACCCATCTGCCTCCCAATGCAGAAGACACAAGAGATGTGAGTTTGTTCCCTCGGCTCGGAAGATCCCCTGGAGAAGGGCATGGCAACCCACTCCAGTATTTTTGCCTGGAAAATTCCCGGAGACTGACAGGCTACAGTCCCCGCGGCTGCAAAAAGGAGGCACCTGAGCACTTGCACACGCGTCTGTTTACAGATTCTGTAACTTTTACCCAGATCACTGATTCGATGTGATTTTTGCTTCTTTTTTCCCCATCTTGAATCACATAATATCAGTCCTTGCTAACTCAGACTTATGAATGCAGTAGAATTATAAAGACATATAAATATAATTTCTACTCCAGAATATAGCATGTGGAGTTCTGGGTTAGATGAAGCTCAAGGTGGAATCAAGATTGCAGGGAGAAATATCAATAGCCTGAGATATGCAGGTGACACCACCCTAATGGCAGAAAGTGAAAAGGAAATAAAGAGCCTTTTGATGAAGGTGAAAGAGGAGAGTGAAAAAGCTGGCTTAAAATTCAACATTCAAAAAACTAAGATCATAGCACCCAGTCCCATCATATCATGGCAAATAGATGGGGAAAAAATGGAAATAGTGAGAGACTATTTTCTTGGGCTCCAAAATCATTGCAGTCATGAAATTAAATGATACTTGCTACTTCAAAGGAAAGCTATGACAAACCTAGACAGTGTATTAAAAAGCAGAGATATCACTTTGCCAACAAAGGTCTGTATAGTCAAAGCTATGATTTTTTTTCAGTAGTCACATATAGATGTGAGAGTTGGACCATAAAGGAGGCTGAGCACTGAAGAACTGATGCTTTTAAACTGTGGTGCTGGAGGACTCTTGAGAGTCCCGTGGACAGCAAGGAGATCAAACCAGTCCATCCTAAAGGAAATCAGTCCTGAATATTCATTGGAAGGACTGATGCTGAAGCTGAAGCTCCAATACTTTGGCCTCTTTGCAAAGAGCTCACTCTTTGGAAAAGGCCCTGATGCTAGGAAAGATTGACGGCAGGAGAGGCAGATGACAGGTGATTGGATGGCATCACCAACTCAATGGACATGACTTTGAGCAAGCTTTGGGAGATAGTGATGGACAGGGAAGCCTGCAGGCGTACCGCAGTCCATGGAGTCGCAAAGAGTCGGACACGACAGAAATAGTTAACAACAACACCAGCAACAACCCCAGAATAAAGACTTGCCCCGCCCCCCAAAAAAGACTTGCCCATTCAGTGAGCTCATTTTTAAAATAAATATTTTATTTATTTACTTGTTTTATTTAAAGTAAATATACTCAAATTCATATAATTAAGGAGGTGTTAAGAATGATATCCAGTAGAATTCTGTATCCCTCACATGGCCTTTGTCTGATTTGCATTTAAACTCATGAGGTCATTCTGATGGCAGGAAAATGCTAAAAATAAAATCAAAGACACCCTCCTGCTACCCAAAAGAATGAATTGAAGAATTTCAGAGAATGAAAATGACAGTTTTTTTAAACTGTCAGTAATCAAGAGAGGTGCAGTTTAATAATAGGGTTTGAATGTAATAGTAACATTAAATTTCAAAAATAATTTTTAAAAGAGAAGGTGCAAAAAATGAAGAATAGATCTATGGATTGAAAATCTCACATTATATAGATGCTATGTAATAGATACTAGAAGAGGTAGAATGGAGCTGATAGAAAACAAAAGTTCTCAAATTTCCATCATGGATGTTTATGTATTTATACAATCTAATACAAATATCAAAAATAATTATTGAGAGAGCATGTATAATGTAAAATCATCACATTTGTCATTATATTTCCATATTATGTCTTATTATTGGAAAAAAAACAGGAAAGGGGGTCAGGTCTCAGGAAAATAAAAATTGCTGGCATCTTTATCTTCTACAGACAGTTAGACTTCAAAAAATTTTTGACATAGAAATGAAAAATGTGTAAAATTATAAAACTAACTGCTGAGGGAATAAAACTAAGATAGTGTTGACAGCTGAGTCCCCAAAGAGACCATCAACATCACCTGCAGATCTGATAAAGGCGACTTCACTGTTCGCTGCAGTGCTGAGCAGAGGGCAGAGTCTCGGAGCATCTCTAGTTGGAATAGCCCAGAGTGGGAGAGACCTTGAGGGCATTTTGATCTGATTTAAGGTAGATCTTTCCGTGCAGGGACCTGAGTGGGATTTTGCAAAATGTGTGGTATAATAATTGAAGATTGATGGATGCAGAGAAGTGAAGATTTCTAAATGAATCTATAATAAATACACAATAATTTGGTGAATCCACTTGGATAATCTGTTGTTTAATAGGAAGAAATGACTTCTGTTCCTTGTACTGAAGAGAACAAGGTGAATAGTCTAGTGTTCAGATACATGTATTTTCAGCAAGCTCCTGAAAGAAATAGTAAAGGTTTGCAACTTCATTTTCCTGGGCAAGAATTTCCTGGCTTAATAGAGTCATGTTAAAGTAGACAGGAAGTTGTGTTGATGTAGATGGTATCAGGTATCAACAACATGTTTTTAAAAATCAGCCTTATTAAAATTTAAAGAGCTTTGTCTATAGCTTTTATAGACAAAAGGAGGAAAGATGAATAATAAAATGAGCATAAAATCAGACAACAGAAATTAAGAGGATCAAACACAACAATAAATGTTAAAAATGAAAGTGGATTAAGCTATCTGAGGAAAAGATGCATTTAGTCGTGTGCCAGTCGAAGCCTTGTGCTCGTCTCCGTCGTGTCTGAGTCTTGTGACCCCAGGGACTGTAGCCCGCCAGGCTCCTCTGTCCATGGGATTCTCCAGGCAAAGATGCTGGAGTGGAGTGGACTGCCGTGCCCTCCGCCAGGGCATCTTCCCGACCCAGGAATGGAGCCTGCACCTCCTGCGTGGGCAGGCGGGTTCTTTTCCACCGAGCCACCAGGGAAGCCTGTGTGTGAAAGCATGCTCACTGGCTTAGTCGTGTCTGACTCTTTGCAGGTCTACGGACTGTATCCTGTCAGGCTCCTCTGTCCATGGGATTCTCCAGGCAAAAATACTGGAGTGGACTGCCATGCCCTCCTCCAGAGGATCTTTCCGACCCAGGGATTGAGCCCGTATCTCCTGTGTCTCCTGCACTGACCACAGATTCTTTACCCACTGAGTCACTTGGGAAACCCTTGCCCAACTCCAAAGAAATACAGTCATATGGTGGTTGTGGTGGTTTAGTCGCTAAGTCATGTCCAACTCCTGCAACCTCGTGGACTGTAGCCTGCCAGGTTCCTCTGTCCATAGTATCTCCCAGGCAAGAATACTGGAGTGGGTTGCCACTTCCTCCTCCATATGGTCATGTATCTTTATGCATGAAATCAGAAAGCATCAAAGTACATAAATCAAAAACTATTGAGACGAGAGAATGCAGGAGGAGGAATAACTCAGGATGAATGAGTGTACGGGTCTGGGTTTAGGGCTCGAAGAGATGCTGGTTCTTGAAGCCATGAGCTGAGGGTGCAGGAGTTGCTATGTAGCATTCAGCCTCTGACCCAGGTGGGGAAGTTGGATCTCTGACAGACGAGATGCTGCTGATGGAGGACAGGGCTACTACAGAAGTTTCCACACGGAAGAGAAGGAACTGGATTTCGATCTTCCACGGCACCCCTCTCTCCCAATAAAATTATCATTTGTGATGAGTTCAAGACTTCACTGTGGAAAGCAAGACTTTAAAACTTGTGGAAGAAAATAGAGACTGTGTTTAACGTTAGGATCCTGAAGGATTTCTTAAGACACAAAAATGAAAAAAATGACCCATAATTTGACTCCAATGAAAATTTTAACTTCTATTTAATAAAAGACCTCATAAAGAAAAAGAAAAGACAACCCCAGACCCATTTATAACACACTGACAAAAATTTGTTGTCTGGAATACATTAACAAAAAAATTCCTACGTGAAAATATGGGCAAAAGACATGAACAAACATTGCACAGAATATAAAACGTGGATAGAAAGTAAGCATATGGGGACAAGGCTCAACCCCATCATAGTCAGAAAACGAGCATTAAGCTCTCATGTTGAAGTCCAGGAAATGAGGAGTGCTGCAGCCGGAGGACGTGCAAAGGCCCCGAGGCTGGCTCCTGCTCGGCTGCTCAGGAAAGAGCAGGAAGACCAGGGAGCCAGACAGAGGGAGGCAGAAGATGAGGACAGAGACGGGCAAGCACGCAGGCCATCAGTTTCTGTGTCACGTAATGCAGTCCTTGACTTAAGAGACTAGCAAGATGATGTATACGAGTAATAAAGAGGAGCGTAAACACATAGCGGACACCATTGATAGGAGTGGCAAACTAATCTTGAGAGAGAAGGTCAAAGGGAGAGCAAAGTAGATGTTTTAGACAATTCAGTACTTAAAAAGTTCAGACCATGTTTGTTAAGGTATCTGCTAGCCTCTCTATTAGGAACTAAGGGTTCAAAGATAAGGAGGAAGAAACACTGCCACAGAAGGCATCAGGTGTCTTAATAAATAATCATAAAAATAAACAGAAACAAGTAATGAGCTGTTCATATGTGATGTTCACAATAAAAACAATATGTGTTTGTAAACTTATGAAGACCCCGTTTTCGGTCACTCCGCCCCTTTCTCCCCCAATCTCTACACTATACAGCGCTGTTGCCAGATGAAGTGCAAAGGCCCTGAGGCAGGATCCTGCTTGGCTTGGTGGTTGATGCTGTTTGTTGCCAATTTACATCTGAGAAAACAGCTACAGGAGAGACTAAATAATTTGTTTAGAGCCGAGTTTCCCATGTTCCGTGCTCTTGGCTGTGGGGCTGGATAATTCTTTGCTGTGAGGCTGTCCTGCACACCATAGGGTGTTCTGTAGCATCCTTGGTCTTCACGTACTAAAAGCAAGTAGCCCCGCACCCTTAACTGTTGTGAGAACCATGACGTGTCTAGACAAATATCTCCTGGGTGGCAAAGTCAACCCCGTGGAGAACCACTGGTTCAGCAACAAAGTCAGTGGTGAGGGTGGAAGTTCATACTAAATCTGCTCAACTCCAAAGGAGATAGTTGTTTATTATTTTTTTACAGAGTTCTTACTTTAATGAACAGTGCCTTTCTGAATAGGTCTCTCGTGAGCACTGTCCATTCATGTTTAACATTCATGTAAAGCAACGCAGCTACTACAAATGGTTCGCCCTGGAGGAAGATGCATGGGAGACCTCAATGCAGATGTTATTTTGATTTTCCATTGTTTGTTGAACATCTCAAGACACATGTAATATCAAATAACAGCCTGCATTTCATTCATTCATTCAGCAATGCTGGGCATTGCACCAGGCACTGAGCCCCTCCGTGGACAAGTTAGAAAGATCCTGACTTGTGCTCAGTCTATTGGGGGATGGAGAACAGACAGGAAACCCAATAGTACATCATGAGACAAGATAACTTCAATTTCTGCCGTGAGTTTTGGAAAAAAAAAGTTTCCAAGGGAAAGTGTCTTGGTTTGAAGAAGGGAGCTAATTTGGACTCATATCAAGGAAGGCTTCTCAGAGAAGTTGACACAGGCTGAGAAATCAGTGATAAGAGTCAGCCATGTGAAAATCTGAAGAGTGTGTGGCAGAGAGGAACAAGCAGGCACTAAGATGCTAAGCAGTGAGTGAGTCTGGTGCATTTTGGGAACAGGAAGAAGTTCTTGGTGGACAGTGGGGGTTGAACCAAGGCAAGAAGCACGTGAGGACCTGGGGCCATGCATGACCTTGTAAGCCAACGGATTTTATTCTATATGCAAATGGAACATGACTTTGTTGAAGCCACTTCAAAAGGAAGACCAATTGTTATCTTTCTCCAAGCTAAAATACCAGTGCAGGGTCCTACATCTTCTTGCTTCCATCATTCATAGTTACATGTTTGCGATTATTTAAATGGACCGATGTGAGACTTAATGTTTGAAGCCAAGGGAAATCAAAGAAATATTTAAAATATATTAGTTTAGCTTTTATTCTCACTGCTGAACTTCTGCAAAACCAACTTTTTTTTTTTTTTTAAATTGCTCTGGCTCCTTAGAAAGTCTACCGAGCATTTGATTTCATTAAAAAGAGCCCACAAGCATCTATATTCTTTAGGAATTCTGATGTTGAGCATCACTGGCTGTCAGTGATTTTTAGATTTTTTTTTTAGAAAGATATTACTGTGATGATCTTATTTCAGGGCCAACAATTTAATGTCTGTTACTTGTGAAGGGATAAAATAGAAATAATTTAAGTGCACAGCAATGAAAAAAGAGAAATAGAATGTATTATTGTTATATGATAGAATACAATTCAGTAGTTTAATGACTAGATCTAAGTCTATCAAGCTGTACAAGCCTCCACAGAAGGAGAAGGAAAAAGTAACCTGTAGTCAAATACGTATATAACAATATATTTTCCCCTAGATTTATTGAGATACAATTGACACCTAACTTAGTGTAAGCTTAAGGTACACAGATGCTAATTTGGTACATTTATGTATTGCAAAGCGATGACCTCTGTGGCACGGCAGGCGTTAATGCAGCCTGAGGCGGCAAGAGAAGCTTGGGGGGACGGTGGGCATGTCCATTATCCTGGTTGTTCACTGTTGCTGTTCAGTTGCTAGGTCATGCCCGACTGTTTGAGACCCATGGACTACAGCACACCAGGCTTCCCTGTCCTTCCCCATCTCCTGAAGTTTGCTCCAACTCATGTCCATTGAGTCAATGATGCCATCCAGCCGTCTCATCCTCTGTCATCCCCTTCTCCTCCCACCTTCAGTCTTTCCCAGCATCAGGGTCTTTTCTAATGAGTCAGCTCTTCATGTCAGGTGGCCAAAGTATTGGAGCTTCAGCTTCAGCATCAGTCCTTTCAATGAATATTCAGGGTTGTGATAATTTCACAGGGTGTACACATTTGTCAGAACTGAAGAAATTTTACACTTTATTATATTTGTGCTTTATAGCTGAATGTCAACTATACCTCAGTGAAACTATGAAAATTTATTATGGTTGGCCATTGGCATGAAAAGTTAAGTTGGTAGAAATTTTCCTTCCTTACTAGGGCATAAAGTGGTAGCATCCCTTAAAATTGATGGCATCTTAAATTTCATCAGCAGCAATAATGCCTTTGACCTGAGATTCTGGTGGCTGAACTTTATGCTATTTTCAGCTAAAAACATGCTAAGTGATACGTTTTGGAAATACTGGAAGGGGATAATGTTGGAAGACTGCGAATTTGGTTTTAGCCATGTTAAGACTGGGATGGCAGGAACTTCCCTGGTAGTCCAGGGGTGAAGACTCCAAGCTCCCAAAGCAGGGCCCTGGTTCTGTCTCTGGTTGGGGAACTTAAAACATGCTGCAACTAAGTTTGACTCACACGGGAATAAAGACTGAAGATCCCATGTGCTGCAACTAAGGCCAGGTGCAGCCAAATAAATAAATAAAAATAAGTTTTAAAAAGTCCTCATAAAAAAAAAGCACACCAGGACTGGGATGGGAGGAGGACTGGTTGTCCCAGTAACTTTCTAACTGGTCTCTCCGTCCTCTCAAGCTTTCTGTGGTCCAGGCCCCAGCCAGGCAGTCTTTCTGCCTTTGCCATAGACTGCCACCTTAGCCTGGCTCCTGCCTGCCTTGGATAAAACATGCCTTCCCCTACGGTCCCTTCTCTTTGTGAAGCCGAGGCCATGTGGCTAAGCTCTGGCCAATGAGATAAACGTGGAATTGATGCGCGCAGCCAATTCTAATCATGCGTCTAAGAAAGGAGTTCCTAAGACTGCAAATGGATCTGTCTATCATATCTTATTGTAAATGCATCTGGTTTTTGCTGCCTTATAATTCATCGACACAGAAGCCCTGTTTTCGAAAGAAAAACAGACTAGACTCAGTTTAGCTGCATCTTTTGAGTGACGTTAAAACGGCGCTCCTCTGGATGGCAGTGCTGTCCAATGGCTAATCCCGGTTCTCAAGCAGGCTCCGTCGGTGTCCCTGGACAAGCCATTTATCCTCTCTGCTTCATAGCCTTCAGCTGTGAAACGTGGCTAATACTGCAGGCCTTGGGGGTGCTGTGAGGATTAATTAACTCAGGCAGAGCACTTTGAACAGGACGTTGTCCTCTTTGCACGTTTTATCCAGGGACTTCGACAAACTGTACCAGTAAGGCTGGTCCCATTTATCTCTGTTTTCCAGATCAGGTTATAAGGCAGGAGACATTAAAACCTTGCCCAAAGTCGTTCACTGAACTGGGGGGTGGGGGCCCAGAGGAGACCTCTGGAACATTGGCTTCCAATCTTGCAACAACCACTGAAACACGCTTTGTTTTGAAAAAAGGCTCTATAAATGCCCAATGCCTTTGTCACCTCGTTCCTTCTCTCGGGTCTCCGTCACGTGCTGGCCTAGATTTTCCTGAGTTGACTTTGTGCTGACCTACAAAGAGGAGGCCTCTTCTCATCAGAAAAGAAATGTGAGTATCTGGGAGAAGGTGAAGGATCACCAGACTCCAAAATGTGTATCACAGACAAGTTGACTGGAGGTTTCTGTTGGCTTTGGTGTCCTTGCTTAAAGACTTAACACGTGAGGTCCTCCTCTGCAGAGAGAAAGAGTCGCTCTTTATCTTCTTTAATTGTATCTGGAATTTATTTTTAAAAAACACGCACAGGAGAGAATTCGCAGCTTCAGTACTTCACGTCTGCCACAGATGACCCCTGCTTATATTTGAGTATAGATGCATTCTACCCGGCGCGGCGTGTGAGTGTGTATGCGTGTGCGTGCCTTTAACACAGAAGGCAGGACGGCACCAGCACAGGGGCAGCCCTCTCCTCCCCCGCGCGCCATCCCTCTGATGAGTCTCTCCACCCCTCACCTTCCCAGGGGGCCAGGTCCTCTCCTTCAGTGGTTCAGTCGTGTCCGACTCTCTGCGACCCCATGGACCGCAGCACGCCGGGCCTCCCCGTCCATCACCATCTCCTGGAGTTTACTCGGACTCAGCGTTCCTGGAATCGGTGATGCCACCCAGCCAACTCATCCTCTGTCGGCCCCTTCTCCTCCTGCCTTCAATCCTTCCCAGCGCCAGGACTCTCCCCGCGCCTCGTGGAGAACTTCAGTCACGTCTTCTGCTCCCGCTGGCCCGTCACCCTGTGAGGGCAGAGCCTGGTCGCTGTCTCCCTGCTCCACCAACACCTCGGGCCCAAGGAAGCCTGGCTCACATGGTATTTGTGGAACGAACCAATCAGAAGGGTCTCTCCTGCATCCATTCCAACGCTTGCGATGGGGATTGGTAACAATGCTAAAATGTCGCCTTTCCTGCGGACTCGGTTTTGGAGGAAGCCTCTAATGTGCACGGGAAGGGTGGGGTGTGGGCCTGTTTAGAAAACCTTCCGAAGCCGGAGAGCGGGGCTGTCTGCGCAGAAGTGACAAAAACAGCGACCAAAACATGATGGTCCAGTGAGGGCTTGGGCGTTAATGCAATGCACCGATAGGTGTGAAATGATGCACCACACGATGCTAGGGCCAGGAGCGAGCCCCCGACGCCCGCGGAAGACGGGGCCGCAGCAATCAGGGGCTGAGCTGGGAGGTGGCAGCTCAGAACCGCTTTGCTTGCCCTCACTGATCACACTCCTCCAGCCTAAAGAGGACTTTGTGGACAAAGAAATTCAAGGAGGAGGTGTCCCTGCAGACAACTGTCCTCTCCCCACGGGGCAGGGAAGGGGGAGGCTTGTGCTTACTTCATGGCAAGGGAGCGGTTTTCAAGAGATTTGCTCAGCAGGCTGAGATGCGAGTCCCTGGGAGTGGGGCGGACATGCGGGCTGCCCCGGACCCCCTCCTCAAGAGTCTGAAGGCGGAGGTCTGCGGCTGACCCGTGGCCTTGAGCTCAGGGCTGTCCCGGGGGAGCGGAGCACTTAGTACCGAGTGAGCTTGCCTGTGGGCCGCCGCGCACACTAGGGGAACAGACGCGTCAGGAGCACACGGGGGGGGGGGGGGGCGAAGCCTGCAGCCCTGGGGTCTGTGGGTGTGTGTGGGGGTAAAGAGCAGCCTGACTGAGAAGGGGATTGAAGGTGAGCTCCCGGCGGGCGCATCTCTGGTGAACTCCCGAACTCTCGGAGACAGAACAGGCAGCCCTTATATGCCTGCAGCCCCGAAGGCATCTGACACCAGGCAAACCTTGGGGCAGGCAGGACTTCTCAGTGTTGCAGCCTCTCCGACCCTGGAGGTCTCTGATGCCTGCAGTTATTACCTGGAAGCAGAAGCAGAAAGTGAAGACCCCACTCCCAACCCCGGCGACCTCTCAGGTCTGAACAGACTGGCAGAAAACCCGGCACTGAGAGCTGTTGGTGTTCTGTGGCTGCCAGGCTGGACGGGTGGTCGTTTGTCCTTCCCCGGAGGTGTGGCCGTCCGCCCTTCCTCTGGAAGGGTGGCTGTCCGTCCCTCCCCTGGACTATTTTCCTCATCAGTCCCTCCTCCTCTGGGGTTGAAACACACGCTCCCTAGCTCAGCCGCTTGAACTTGCCCAGCTCCTTCCTGAATCAAGGCTCTTTGGAGCGCCCTTCCCACTGGCTAGAGTGCCCCTCCTGACATTTCACAGCGCTTCTTCTCTTCCCTGTCTTAGATTCAATGCCACATCCTCCGAGAAGATTACCCTGATTCTTCAAGGAGGACCGCTGCTTAGCGCCTGCCTAGCACTCCACTCGCTTCCGATTGCCACCTGCAGCTGCTGACATTGTTCCCTCACTCGTCAGGTCTCCCTCCTTGGGTTAGAAGCTCCCTGAGGACTGGACTTTGTGCATCTGTATGGGGTGTGTGGGCATGCACGTGAGTGTTGCGAGGCTTAGGATGGACACTCTGCTCATGTCAGGAAGGGGCAGGGAAGCAAGCGATAACTGAAGCAGAGCAGCTCCCAGGCTTCCCCCCACCTGGTTTCAGCGTCACCTTCCACGCCACCCCCCTTCAGCGGCCTGAGCCCTGGGGAGGGGGCCCGAGGCCCAGGCCTCCCCCACCCCACAGCCCCCTGCTCCTCATTGGCGCGGCCCCACCTCGGGGGCCAAGGCTGCACATGTTCCTGCGATGCTCCCACCGAGGGCAGCAGGCCACGGGGCTGAAGCTCAAGTGGCTTTCAGCAATGATTTTGGACACGTGCCATTTCAGCCTCTGCCCTAGTGCTGGGTGGCACCCGGTAAGAGAACGACCTTCTCTGATGAACTTGGGCACCTGCTCTGGCAGAGTGCAGAAACCTCTGGATCTTCTGCTTGGAAGAACTTAATAATGATGGTAATAGCAATAACAGTAATTGGCTAAATGGGATGCAGAGAGCAAGGCATGAGGTGTTTGTGTTCAAGTTAGAGTGGATCTCTGCTCTGAATGTATTGAAGTAGGCAGCCTTTAGGCTTCCCTGGTGGTTCAGATGGTAAGGAATCTGCCTACAATGCAGGAGACCTGGGTTTGATCCCTGCATGGGGAAGATTGCTTGGAGAATGGACTGGCTACCCACTCCAGTGTTTTTGCCTAGAGAATCCCATGGACAGAGGAGCCTGACGGGCTACAGTCCATGGGGTCATAAAGAGGACTTTGGGTTAATTCCTGCCTCTGTGAGGCTGTGGTTATAAAGTTCTATTCCAGTGTGTGATAGTTTTGTTTTATAGCAAGATGTCCAAGTAGAAGAGTACTGCTACATGTGTTCCATTTCACACTGACACTCCTTTCATTTTAATTGTGCTTTTAGTAATGAGAGTGTGGTGGACTGGATGTGTCCCTCCAAAGTTTCTAAGTTGAGTCTCTCTCCTCCCCCCAGTGTGATGGTCTCTGGACATAGGTCCTTTGGGAGACAATTAGACTTAGATGAGCTCATGACAGTGGAGCCCTCGTGAATAAGATTAGAAGATGCTTTTAGAAGAGATAGAGAGACCAGAGCCCTCTCTTCCTCTCTGGCATGTGAACACCTAGCAAGAAGGCTGCTGTTTGCAAGCCAGGAAGAGGAGTCTGTAAGCACTTGATCTTGGACTTCCCAGGCTCAAAAACTGTGTGAGAAATAAACCTCTGCTGTTTAAGCCACCCGGTCTACATATTTTGTTATAGCAGCCTGAGCTTAGAAAGGTGGTAGTGTCAGCTTTGGGACTGGGGGCAAGAAGCTCCTAGAAGGGGTGGTTTAAGAAAGCATTCACCCTCAGGGTCTTGCAAATGGAGATTCAGCACTCGGTAGCCTGGAGAGCAAGTGTTCCTTAAATTTTGCACAGTGTCCCATTCACTTCACCCTAGTCCCGGCCCTGGGGAGCATGCTGTTTATACCCCAAACCAAACGGGCTAAAATAAACTAGACAGAATAAAAAATGTAGATCTTGTCAGCGAGACGCAGTTCTGGCGTGAGGAATGATTCTCTCTCTAGCTCTGTCTCCTCCTGCTTTCTCCTTTCTCGGCTTTATTCTGGACTGTGCTCAATTTGGAAACAATATGGCCACGTAGCTGTGCATCTCAGGGAAGGTTTTGATTGGCTCTTTTGGGTCACGTGCCCATCTCTGTGCCAATCCCTGTGTCACAGGTGGCTCTTTTGGGTCACGTGCCCATCTCTGTGCCAATCCCTGTGTCACAGGTGGTGTGTGCTGATTGGCCAGACTCGACCAAGTGTCCAGCCCAGGATGGGTGAGACTGTGGCTCCTGCATAATCACTAATGGTTGAGACAGAAGCGATTACTGGACCTGAGGTCACCTTCCCCTTTGTCCATAGCTTTCTAGAAAATGCCACAAAAATGTTTGGAATTTTCTCAAGTAATCTGTGCCTTCTAGGTGGGTCTGTACACAATTCAGTTGAGATTCTCGAGGCTTCAAGTTGTACCCTGGGGCCTTAAGCAGGACTCCTTTGATTGCAAAGGACAGAATACCTCAGTCTGAGCTGGTTTGAGCAAAACGGAGATTTATTCACTTTATGCAATTAAACAGCCCAAGAGTGGCTCCAGTGAGGTAGAAAGTGCCAACTGACCCAGGCAACACCAATTCAATTTTGTCCTTTCAGAATTAAAGCCATGTCTGAACGGAGACTATATTCCCCATTCTCCTTGGAGACAGGTGTGGTCTTGTGACAACGTGTCAATCAGTGGAACGTAAGAGAAAGAGGTTTGAAATATCTGGATGAAATTTTTATTTGGAGGATGTTTTCCGTCCATGCTCTCTCCTCCCTTCCTGGGAAGTGGCAGTCAACCAGACCCAAGGATGGAAACCATGTCCGCAGCTGACCCAGCTGCCTGAGCCCCTGAATGACCTTTTGGGACTGAGCTACCTATCTGCCCATCTGTTTTGTTCAATGAGAGATAAATCAACTTTTACCCAATCTAAATCATTGCGTTTTGGGGCTCTAATTGTAATAGCAGCTTCACAAGTATTTATAACATAGTAGTCTCCTGGGGGTGGGGTGGGTTACCTGGACTGCAAGGAGATCAAACCAGTCAATCCTAAAGGAAATCAACCCTGAATATTCATGGGAAGGACTGATGCTGAATCAACCCTGAATATTCATGGGAAGGACTGATGCTGAAGCTGACGCTGAAGCTCCTATACTCTGGCCACGTGATGTGAAGGGCTGACTCACTGTAAAAGACTCTAATGCTGGGAAAGATTGAAGGCAGGAAGAGAAGGGGAGGGGAGAGAAAGAGATGCTTGGATGGCATCACCAACTCAAAGGGCATAATGGACATGAATTGGCACAAACTCTGGGAGATTAGTGAAGGACAGGGAAGCCTGGCATGGGATCCATGGGATCGCAGAGAGTCTGATACCACTCAGTGACTGAACAATAACAACAGGTTCCTGGGGTGCTAGATCAGGGGGTTCCAAATGGTACCATCAGGATTTGGTTTGCTTCTCTGAATCTCTTGGTCTGTTCCTTCTCTGTGGCCTCCACTCCCAACGCTTCTGGGCTCTGTCCCCCTAGACTCTATTTCAGCCAAACTCAGTATGAACCTTTGGCCCAGTAGTCATCAAAGGTAACATAACTCTTTATGCACCAACTTAGGTCATTCGTCCATGTCTAAACCAATCAGTGTGTTTGAAAGAATGCAGTGTACAAGGCTGCACATTTGTGCTGGTGATTATACCCCAGGTAACAACAGAGACCAGCACTGGAAGAAGGTTATTTGCATGCTATGGAAGCAAACAAAAATGGATGCATATGAAGTTCTAAGTGTTAAAATTGAGTTAAAAGCAGGGATTGAAATAATGGTTTTCCTGTATCAGACATCTCTAGTGAAACTAAATTCTGTGTGGCTGTGTGGCCGACATGCTCAGTTATGCACGTTGGGCACTGTGCAAGTCTTACAAGCACTATTTATGTTGTGCGTCTCTGAGAATTACTACTTTCTCAGCAGTAGGTCTCCAAACGATTTTTTAAATCATTTCATCCTCTTTGGGTGAGATATTTAAACTTAAAACATCACTTTCATTGAATGACAACATGATGACAGAGCTGGTGGTTTACTGTATAACAAAAGGAGTTCTCCCTGTCAGAAGATTTGATTTCTGATGGTCCCCATTTAGTCTCAGTTCCCCTCTGACACATTCTAGGGTGATTCTCTTCTTTAATTGACACCCATCAAACCAAGATGGCTCAAAGTCAGTGTTCCCAGAGAGAAAGATTCCTATAATCTTAAGAGTTGAAAAACCTTTGAATGTTATCAGGTCAAAGAATCCACTAAATAAATGAATCCTTTCCTCTATAGCTCTGAGCAAAGTTCACCCAGCCTTCATTCAATCACCTCCAGGGGACAAGACCTGTCAGATTTCTGACTCTACGTTTGCTTCTGTGGACAGAGCAAGCGACTGTAAAGATTTTTGGAAATCAGCTAGTAACCTCCCTGCCCCATGACACCTGCTCTTCAGAAGGGGTATGTTGTTGCTGTTCAGTCACTAAGTCATATCTGACTCTTTATAACCCCACAGATGCAGCATGCCAGGCTCCTCTGCAGTCTCCTGGAGTTTGCTCCAATTCCTGTCTGTTGAGTCAGTGATGCTATCCAGCCATCTCATCCTCTGCTGCCTACTTCTCCTTTTGCTTTTAATCTTTGCCAGCATCAGGGTCTTTTGCAATGAGTCAGGTCTTCACATCAAGTGGCCAAAGTACTGGAACTTCAGCATTGGTCCTTCCAATGAGTATTCAGGGCTGATTTCCTCTAGGATGGACTGGTTTGCTCTCCTTGCAGTCCAAGGGACTCTCAGGAGTCTTCTCCAGCACCACAATTCGAAAGCATCAGTTCTCTGGTGCTCAGTCTTCTTTATGGCCCAACTCTCACATCCATCATGACTACTGGAAAAACCGTAGCTTTGACTATAGGGACCTTTGTTGGCAAAGTGATGTCTCTGCTTTTTACTATGCTGTCTAGGTTGGTCATAGCTTTCCTTCCAAGGAGAAGGGATAAAGGGCAGTGTTTACCATCAGAACTGATGGCGTATCCATCTCCCTTCTAGTGGAACCGGATTCAAATCTCTTTAATTCCTCTGAGCTTCGGTTTCTGTAAAATGTGGCCCGTAGTTCATTTTCCTTTAGCAGCATTAGCGTATTGCCTAACACCTCGTTCCAAGCAATGATCGCTGTTATCATGTCAAACAGGTTTCAGAAGGCAGTGCAGCCAGGGCCAGGTGGATGTGCAATGGGTATGACATGGCTATCGCCAGGTTCAAGAGGAATAAATAGAGTCCTGCTATTCACATAGGGGGCTGCCTTATAAGGGAGGGGACCGGTAGGGTGTATGAGAATTTACGTGAGTCTGGCTAAGGGCTTAGAGGTACCTGACACTAAGGATTTATTCAGCACCTGCTCTGGGCCAGGCTTAGCCGGTACAGGTATTAATGAGGCCAAGGGTCAACCTCTGGGAAACTCACAACCGGCCGGGAAAGACAGGCTCAAACAAGCAAAATGTGGAAAATGATATCACCTCAGGCTAGGTCCATGATGCCAAGGAAATCCGAGGAAGCAGGCAGCTTAAGCCAGGACACTATCCCTCCCCTCCCATGCCAAGGTCAAGGCTAACCACGGCAACACCCCTCCACCCCCCCAAAGGCGCATGCACAGCAGAGGCAAAAGCGAATTCTTCTCCGGAGAGAGCTGGGGGCGCAGGGAGCGGAGGGGCAGACGGGCTGAGAAAAGTGAGATTCCGTCTCCATCTGAAAGGAGCTGGGGCGTGGGCGAGGCGCGGGCGCGCAGGGCAACCCGGGGTCCCGGGGAGGGGACGGGTCAGAGGACCGGATCGGGCCAGGTAGGCGCGAGAGGGCTGGGGCAAAGAGTGCGCCCTCAAGGTTGTCCGCCTGCGGGCGGCCGGCGGCTCCGCCTGCTCCCTCTCCTCCCCCGACCCACCCCCACCCCGAGAGGCAGGGCTGGATCCCCGGGCTGCTCCTCCTCGCCCTCCTCCCCCCTCCTCGCCGCCCACCCCCCACCCCCCGCCCCGCCCCGCCCAAGCAGGGGCTGGATCCCTGAGCACCGCCCCTCCCTCCCCTCCCTCCCCTCCCTCCTCCCCCCTCCTCTCCCTCCTCCCCACCTCTCCTCCCCCCTCCCCCCTCCCCCCTC
>CM035277.1:1527708-1560388 GCA_020226075.1 Hydropotes inermis | reverse complement strand
GCCGGGCGCTCCGGGTGCGAACCGGCTCAGAGACCCCTGGCCCCGGAGAGACGTCTGCGAAGAGAAGGGCCCCTTCGGAGCTCGGGCGGCGGACGGGGAGCCAGCCCCGGCGCAGCCGCCGGCGGAGGCGCGGGGTAGGTGTCCTCGTCCTGAGCCTGGGCCGGCGCGCTGCTGCCGTATGCCCCGGGAGCCAGTGGAGCGCTCTGTTTCGGGCGGAACCGAGCCCCTGGCCCGGAGCTGGCGCGCTCTCCTCGGACAGGCGCTGAAAGGAAGGAGGGGTGAGCCGGCGGGCCCCGGGGTGGGCAGGCGTTGGCACAGGGAGGGTCCTGCCTTCAGACTCCCTCTCTGGCCCTCTCCCTCTCCCTTCGTTGACGAACTTCAGAGAGAGCTGACTCTGCTTCTCCTTGGGCTCCAGTGATGCCTAAGGAATTCTTGAGGGAGGAACAGGATACCGGAGTGATTTTTTTTTTTTTTTAATTTCAAGCTGCCTCATTTCTCTTTGCTTTGTGTCGGGTGCTGTTGTTGTTTTTTTTTTTTTTTTTTTCTTCATTGTGTACTTTGGGGCGAGGGTGTTGGGGGTAGAAAAGTTTACTTTGCTAATGTCTGAAAAAATGGGAATGCCAGGAATGGCCACAGGGATAACTGGAACATCTTTCTCCACAAATCCGTGTCGTTGGTACTGTTCTCTTATTGGATCTCTGGGCTTGTTAATGCACCAGGTAATTTTACTGGGAGTTGAAATTTCACCATGTTAAACGGCTATACAGGAAAACGTGCTGATTGGAAGCACCCATAACTATGAACATCTCTTACCTGGTTTGTTTCGGTCCTTGGCTTCCTTCCTTCCTTCCTCCTCCCTCTTCTTCCTATCTTTCTTTCCCTTATTTTCTTCCTTTCGTTCCCTGCTGGTTACCATGTTTTAGCAACTATGTCCTGTGTAACTGTGAATATACAAATATATAATTAGGGAGCAATGTAAGAGAACTCACCAGTCCCTATCAACTGTAAGTTTCCTTGGTTTTCTTCTCTGCTATGCAGACATTCTAATCAACAGGAACAGCTTTTGTTAGGGTACTTAACCTAATGACTGTCATGCAAAGGGTCAGATATAATAGGAACTTTTTGTTTTTCATAACCTTGTGGGCCAGCCAAGTGTTACAGTGTTAAAGGAGCATTTGAAAACACCATTCTAATTTTAGATTTACTCCATCATGTCAGTTGAGGAAATTGATGAGACATCCATTCTGCGCTAGAGAGCATTCCAATAGAAAGAGGACGTGAATTATTAATGTACAAAATGTGAATTATTCATAAGGATCAGTTTATGCCAAATTGTGACACATGATGATTTATTTGAAATACTAGTTACCATAACTTTCTAATTTATAGTAATTGAGACTTTTTTCTGTAATATTACTACTGACATAATGTAGTCCCATGTGTGTGCCAATGTTTTTAGACAGATACACGAAGGAAAGGAAAAGTAGTTTACTTTGCATTTACTTTATATTTTATAGTATTTTGAATGCCAACAGAAATGTACTTTCTTAGGATTTATTCATTGTATCTGTGTTAATACTCAAATAGATTTTGGAATATTTATTGAATGATGGTTATTCTTCATGGAGAGAAAAGGTCGAAAATAATCAAAATCTAGTTTTATTTGCTCAGTTTCGTTTTATCACCAGTTTAATTTTAAAAAGTGTTCTAAATAGTATAATTTATCATTAGAAACTGAGGAGGCTGTCGGAAACACTGCAAGCTAAAGTTTTAATGGAGGCATCAAGAAGAATGCATTGGGAAAATGGCATAAGGACCTTCAGTCTAAAGAAGGAAATGTTAGTGGAGCTGATGGAGGCAGAAGATAGCTTAGAACAGCCAGCAGCATGTGTAAGTCTCAAAGAGTGGTAGGGCTTATGTTAGTATACTGTAGGTGCTCAGTTCATGCACGCTGAACATGGGTTGAACCAAAAGTGCATGCCTGACGTTGCAATTCATAAGCCTCCTGAGGAACTAATGTGACATGGTGGCTTTATTAATGGAATCCAGACAAGTGTCTGAGGATTAGAACCATGTTTAGGAGAGTTTATAATTAAACAAGAAAACAACATTTCATGGTGAGCAGCTGCTGTACCTAGGAACGCCCCTGCAGATTTGGAGAAAGAAGAGACCAGCTCGCCTTCTGTTACTTGTTAGCTTTGTGACCCTTCACCTCTCTTGGCCTCAGTTTTCTTATCTGTACGGTGAACAGTGTTTAATGTTGCAGTGGACTTCAGATAAGATAACATCTATGAAAATGCACTGAAAGCATACAGCTTTGGTTCTGATTGCATCATTTCTTTGGTATAATTAGAGATGAGTTAGGGTTGGTGGAAGGATATAGGAATTATTGATTTCCTTATCTTTCTATCTAGAAGTGTCCAAAGGCATACATGTCTATGCAGTTTTCATTGGATGCACGTTTTACAAATATCATACATTTAAGTGATTTGTGATTTGTTGTTGTTGTTGTTATTTAATACTGATTTATTTCTCACAAGGGACCAAGAAAATATACACTGCAAACATGTGCTGCCGTCTCCAAGGGGCTTATATCACGTTCACAGACTTGATTGTTACTAAGGTCCTTGCACTCACTTGTGTGTGTGCTAAGTCGCTTCAGTTGTGTCTGACTCCGCGACGACGCCATGGACTGTAGCCCACCAGGCTCCTCTGTCCATGAGATTCTCCAGGCAAGAATCCTGGAGTGGGTTGCCATTCCCTTCTCCAGGGGATCTTCCCAACCCAGGGATTGAACCCGCGTCTCTTCTGTCTCCAGCATTGGCAGGCGGGTTCTTTACCACTAGCGCCACCTGGGAAGCCCAGCTCTCACACACATTTGTGGTTATCCCCACTAAAACACAGCATGCATGTCACGCACAGACACACGTACACACAAATATAATACAGTTAAGTGATTTTTCAACAAGGCATGAGACGTTCAGATGGGTCTCACTGAGTGGTATCTTCACGTCTTTACTCTCCAGCCTCATCTCCGTCGGAGCTGTCCACTTGGGCCCTGGGGGCTGCATTTGTTCAGGAAAGTAGATGGCACTGCTTTGGGGGATGGGGAGGGGTCTGTCCACAGTTGTTTGGCAAACCCACTAAAGGCATTAAACGTGTGTTTTTAGAGGAATGGTGAATCGGGTGATTTGCACATCATTAGCAGTGGGCCTGAGTCTGAGCAAACTCTGGGAGATAATGAAAGACGGGGAAGCCTGGTGCGCTGCAGTCCATGCGGTGGCAAAGAGTCCGGCGTGACCAGTATCTGAACAGCAACCACGGCCTCGCGTGTGCTCAGGCGGCGTCACAGACTGTGCTCACTCGGGTTCTTCCCGTGCAGCGGAGAGGATTGCCCAGGCAGGAACTGTCAGGACGTGTCCACCCGGCAAGTCTCAGGGTTTAAACTCACACCTGTTTACTTTATCTCCATGCAGTTCCCCTTGGTTACTTGATTTTACTTTTTAACATTTATTTGTTGATTTGGCTGTGCTGAGTCTTAGTTGCAGCCTGTGGGATCTAGAGCCCTGACCAGGAGTCGACCTCAGGCGCCCTGCATTGGTCGTGTGGAGTCTTAGTCACTGGACCCCAGGGAAGCCCCTGGGTGGGTGGGTGTGTCGGGGAAGTCCCCATTTGCCTCTCAACAGCATCTCTGCTCACCTGCCAAGGAAGGACCTCTTCTCCCATCAGCCTACATCTTCATCTGGTCGGCTCCTGGTCTCAGACTTAATATGTCCAACCATCCATTGTTTCATCCCAGCCGGCTTCTCCTGGGGTCTGTATCTCAGCCACGACAGGTCCTGGTATTTCAGTTGCCCTGGTGAAAATCAAACAATCAAACAAGCAAGCGGCAAAGGATCAAAACTTAGTCTCCTTTCTCGCTCCTTCCCTCATCTCTCACCACCACAGCCAGTCCATCACGAGATGCTGGAAGCTTTGTTCTGGAAGTATAGCTAGAGTCCAATTACCTATCACACCATCTGCCGTACCGCCCTGGCCCAAGCCCCCATATACTGTCGCACCCTCCTGGTTTATCTCCCTCGCTGCTCAGACCACCAAAGCCTTTCCCTGCGATCCAGAGTAACGGCCTTACCGCCAGCTCCGAGGTCCTGTGCTGACTCAGAGTGTCTTCTCTTGCTCCTCCCTCCGTCTGGAATACTGTTCCACCAGCTTATCTCTCTCTTCACCTCCTCCAACCTTTCTGCAAGTGCCGCCTTCTCATCGAAACCTTCCCGCCCTCTGGTTTTGTCTCTTACCTCCTTCTGTCCCTGTGTCCCTTCCATTTTTTCTCTCTAGACTTAGCATCCACTTACCTGCTGATCTGTCTGTAGGTTTTACCGGTTGATTGCCTATATCTCCTGAATAGCGTGTGGAACTCCATGAGGGCTGGGACTTCTCTTTTAATTGTAGGTGAACCCCAGTGCCTGGAACAGTTTCCAGCATGGAGATGCACTTGATGAAGGTTTATTGTGTGAATGAATGAATGAATCCATCATTATAGCTGAACCCCAGTGCCAGCATGAATACTTGAAAATGTATTGGATGAATGAATAAAACCATCAGTTATAGCTGAACCCCAGTGCCTGGAAGAGTTTCCAGCATGGAGAAGTGCTTGATGAAAATTTATTGAATGAATGAATGAATCCATCAATTATACCTGAACCCCAGTGCCTGGAACAGTTTCCAGCATGGAGAAGCGCTTGATGAAAATTTATTGAATGAATGAATGAATCCATCAATTATAGCTGAACCCCCCAGTGCCTGGAGCAGTTTCCGGCATGGAGAAGCCCTTGATGAAGATTCATTGAATGAATGAATGAATCCATCACTGTCTCCTGGCTTAAGAGCATGGGCTCTGACATGAGACTGTTAAAATCCCAATTCAGCGACTGGTTATGTGACTTTTGGTGAGTTATTTAATATTAAGAACCCTCAGTCTTTTGTAAAAATAGGGAGGCTCATAATATCCGCCTAATAGAAGATCCTCATGAAAGGCTTAACACAGCGCCTGACACAGTGGAAACCCAAGCAGTGTTCATTTCTGCTCTCCTTCTTACCACCAGTGCTGTTAGAGGATAATGATGCTTATGTGGTGGTGTTAAGTCTCTTCTACTGCGATAGCTCTCATCCTCAGAGAGCCCACTCTTTAGTTAGGAAAACAGATGTAGCGCCTGTGAAGTGGTTACTGTGCAACCACTGATGCTAGGTTATGGCCAGGGGTATTGGCCATTGTATAATTTTTCCTGATCTTTAGGTACATGGCAAAAATGTCAGGAACAGAGAAACTGTATACAAATTTGGTTTGAGCAAGCTTATCAGACAAGAGCAAAACTGTTAATTTGAGGATCTTTTCCTGGGGTGGGGGAACTGGCAAGTTGGTTAAATTTTAGGTGGAAATATTTTCTCACCCATTTCGTTTCTCAGTTTCACCTGACCCAGTATGCCAGAGAAGTTTCATTTTTCATTTAGGGTTTTAGGATGCAGAGATGATCAGGAACCTGTGCATTTTTTATGATATCGTGGCACAGTTATATTCCTTACTAACATTGAAATCATAGGAATGGAATAAATTAATCACATGCTGTCAGTTTGCTCGCTAAGTTGTGTCGACTCTTTCGCGACCCCCTGGAGTGTGGCCCGCCAGGTTCCTCTGTCAATAGGATTCTCCAGGCAAGAATACTGGAGTGGGCTGCCATTTCCTCCTCCCGGGGATCTTCCCGACCCAGGGATCAAACCTGGGTCTCCTGCTCTGGTGGGCAAAGTCTTACCACTGAGCCACCAGGGAAGGCACCTGAGTGTGTATACACGCCTGTGCACACAGCACATGTCACATGTAATCATTCAGTAAGCTCCACGAAGCACCCTTTTCCTTCCTAAGGAAGAGAGACTTGGAGGCTGACTTCCTGTAGTGAAATTTATGGCCAGACACTCACCTAAGACTACTTGGCTTCCCAGGTGGCACTAGTGGTAAAGAATCTGCCTGCGATGCAGGAGACCCAGGTTCTATCCCTGGGTTGCAAAGATCCCCTGGAGAAGGAAATGGTAACCCACTCCAGTATTCTTGCTGGGAAATTCCATGGACAGAAGAGCCTGGTGGGCTACAGTCCATGGGGTTGCAAAGAGTCAGACATGACTATGCATGCACGTGCGTGCATGCACACACAAGAACACTTAGTATTCCCATTTGAATCAGCCTCACTGGTTTTCATGTCTGAAGTTCTTTCCAGCTGGTATTTTAGTCATCTTTATTTGATCGTCATTCTGGATAAAGTCAGCCTTTAATCATCAGCCCCAAAACTGATTTAAGCAAAGAATGGCCAATTTAGTGATTTTGTGTGTAGACATAAACCAAATTATGGACGTGATCATTTCCCCCACATCTGCCAATGTATTTTTTTATAATATTCATGAGATGGTTAGAAATATTTATTTTTTAAGCAGTTTTGTGGATCATTATCTTTGGTATTTTAAGAATTCAGTTTTTATTCGGGGTTTATTTGCTTTCATTTATTTTAACATGCATCAGATGTTTATGGAGTGAATACTCGTGTTAAGAAGTTTAGGGAACACTACCCTAAATAAGACAGATGTGGTCAACATCCGTGGGGAATTGACAGTCTGTTTTGGGGCTGGTGTTATTAACATGAGATTAATATATTCACTGTAGTTAAGGAAGAATTCGTCTGAGCAACAGGTCAAATATTGAAGTGAAAAGGTATCTTCAGGTCTTTCCTTGTTTCATTTTTATGAAACGAGGGAGGGGAAATTCGATTTTCCTCTTACTCTAGGAATTTGATTCTGATCGGGTGGAAATCAAATCTTCAGGGATTCTAAGCCAAGACGAGATTAGTCTGTCTCCATCCTGCAAACGCCCTGTTTCTGCGAAACTCAAAATGAAACTAATAGTTTAGAAATGCCACAGACATATGTGAATGTGGAAGTTAAAATTGCTTCCTTCTAGAATGCAGATGCCTGCATTTTGGATGAGGTTTTTCAGAGCGGTTGGCAGGCTGTGTTTATTTTATGAGTGTTCTAGTCTGTCGGAGCCCTGGGTCTCAGAGAATAGAAGTGTTAGCTGTGTGCGCCGTGTTACGCAGAGGGTGCAAATGATTGTCCTCAGGTGATGCTTCACAGCTTTTATGGGATTCTTAGAGAAATCTGGACTTTTGTGTCCCCAAACCTCTCACCTCCCACCCTCCAGATTTCCAAACCAGTGAGGAACCACTGTCTCGTTTTTATAAATTAGAATTTTAGGGACTTTATTGGTGGTCCAAGCTCCCATGGCAGGCGGCCCGGGTTCCACCCTGGTCGGGGGACTGGATCCCACGTGCCCCAGGCCGCGTCCCCAGGCCGCAGCTCGAGACCCTTCCTGCCTGCTGCGGCGAAGACCGAGATCCTGTGAGCCGCAACCGAAGCAAGGTGCAGCTTAAAACAAGGCTAACCCTTCGGCTTTTACATAATCGTAGGTTCACGTGAGGTGCAAGAAATAACACAGAGGCAGCCCATGCCCTTTCCTCAGCTTCTCCCAGTGGTGATGGTTTTCAAGTCCCCAGTGTCGCAGCCAGGATACTGGTATACCGTCAAGGTACAGAGCGTTCCGCTCACAGCAGGCTCCTCCCCATTGTCTTTTATAGCTGACCCTTCATCTCCCCCCACCCCCGCCCCACGGCCCTAAAGCCCTGGCAACCGCGAATCTGTTTTCCAGTTCTGTGGTTTTATCATTCGTCGTTTCAAAAATATCATAGAAATGGAACCATGCAGTATGGAATGTTTGGAATTTTTTAACTCAGTATACTTCTCTAGAATTGTGGTGGTTGTCTTGGGTTCTGTGGGTGTGGATGGTGGTTGTTGATAGTCGCTCAGTCGTGTCCAACTCTTTGCAGCCCCACGGACCACAGCAGGCCAGGCCTCCCTGTCCGTTACCGTCTCCTGGGGCTTGCTCAAACTCATGTCCTTCGAGCCGGTGATGCCATCCAGCCATCTCGTCCTCTGTCGTCCCCTTCTCCTCCTGCCTTCAGTCTTTCCCAGCATTAGGGTTTTTCCTAATGAGTCACTCCTTCGAATCAGGTGGCCAAAGTATTGGAGTTTCAGATCCAGTACCAGTCCTTCCAGTGAATATTCAGGGTTGATTTCCTTTGGTATTGACTGATTTGATCTCCTTTCTGTCTACATGGGACTCTCAAGAGAGTCTTTTCCAACACCACAATTCAAAAGCGTCAGTTATTTGGTGCTCAGCCTTCTTTATGGTCCAGCTCTCACATCCATACATGACTACTGGAAAAACCATAGCTTCAACTGTAGGAACCTTTGTTGACAAAGTAATGTCTTTCTTTGCTTTTTAGTACATTGTCTAGATTTGTCATAGCTTTTCTTCCAAGGAGCAAGACTCTTTCAATTTCATGGCTGCAGTCACCATCTGCAGTGATTTTGGAGCCCAAGAAAATAAACTCTGTCACTGGTTCTGTTGTTTCCCCATCTATTTGCCATGAAATGATGGGATTGGATGGTATTCCTTTTTCCTTTTTACTGCTAAGCTGTAGTCCAGGGTATGGATGTGCCATAGTTTGTTTAGCTGTTCATATACTGAGGGATATCTGGGGGGTGTTTTCCATTTTAGGCTCTTATGAATAGGTTGATGTAAATATTTGGGCTAGGGTTTTTGTGTGAATGTAAATTTTCATACCTCTAGGAAAATGCTCTAGGGGTACAATTGCCGTGTGTATTGGTAGTTGCATGTTTAGTTTTACGGGAAACCGCCAAACTGGTTTTCACATTTTGCACTCACGGCAGCAGCACGGGAGTGGCCCAGTCTCTGCATCCTTGCAGCGTCTGGGGTTGCCCCGGTTTTTGGTGCGAGTCTCGGTATAGAGGTTCTCACGAGTGATGCTGATCCCTCTTTGTCGTGCTGAGCATTTCTTCATGTTCCAGCTTGACATCTATACTTATATTTTTGGGAAAAGGCCTATTCATATTTTTTGCCCATTTTCTAATTGGGTTGTTTTTCAACTGTTGAGTTTTGAGAGTTCTTTGTATATTCTTGATATTAATCCTTTTCAGACATGTGATTTGCAAATATTTTCTCTTACTATGTAGCTTATCACTCTTATCCTTTAAAAAAAGGTCTAGCACAGGGCAGACGTTTTTAAGTTTGATGAATTCCAATTTATCAGGTTCTTTTTTTTTTTTCCTTTTCCTAGTAATGCTTTGCCCAGCCCAAGATCCTAGCTATTTTTTCCTACTTTTTCCCCTAAATATTTTATAGTTTTACCTTTTACATTTAAGACTGTGATCCGTTTATTCACCGTGTGCATTTTGCGTGAAGGTTCGTTTTCTGCCTCTGGGTGTCCGGTTGCTGCAGGACCATTTGCTGAAAAGGCTGCCTTTTCCCCTCCAAGCCTCTTTGCGCCCTCCGTTCCTAGTCCTCTGTTTAATGCCACTGTTCTGTGTGTCTCCGTTGTGCCTTGACGTGTCTGCATGTGTCTATGTGTGTAGCTATAATGTGTCTTAAAGTGGGGTAGACTCGTTCCTCCCACTTATTTTTCTTTTTTGAAATTGTTTTCATTCTAAAGTTGAAATGATAAAGCTGAAAATTCGATCAACATATCCTGGGGAAAAGGTATGTTTATTGAATCAAAGAGATACATAGTAACTGATATCACCAATCAACATTTTTATCAACTGGCTCAGTCTTGTAAGTGGGTCCAGCTGGGAGGAGAGATGATAGAATAGCGCCTTGGCCCACAGTCGGTGCTCAATGAACGTTTAAGTCAATGAGTAAAACCCTGAAATAGCATCTTGCATATTCAGTTATGAAACGGACAGAAAGCCTAGCCTCTCATGAGTACACATACTCAGAAAGCCCAAGAGTTTTGTAAGATTCTATTGGGTGCTGGTTGCTGGTAGCCCTCTTGCAGCATCCACGCTGCAGTCCTCGGCGCAGGACGGAGGTGGAGGTGGGCAGCCTGGCTGGAATGAGAACGGCCTGGTTCCGCCGTCCTGCTGCTGGCCGGCTGCTGTGACTGACCCTGTCGCTGGCCTTCTCCCGCCCAGCTCCCGCTGCAGCAGAGACGGAGGTGCCAGGGTCTGCCCTCCTCGCTCCCCCGTCCGCCCGGGAGCCAGCCGTGTGGCGGCGGCCGTGGAGAGCCTGCCGAGCACGCCCACCTCCTGTCTAGCCCACGCCTGGTCTCCAGATGCCCCACTGTCGGCCCCCTGGGCAGAAAAGAGCCGAGAAACGCGGGGTGGCGCTGCTGCCGTCAGCTGTGCCAGGCCTCAGAATGGAGCAGGTGACCCCAGACTCTCTAGGTTTATGATTTACTTTGGATTTACAATGTTCAATTTCTGACCAAAAAAAAAAGAGAGAAAGAAATAGATGCTGTTTACCCACAACAAAAAATGGCTTTTGCCTGTATCAGTTCTTTTTAATTTACTAGTATTTCACACTATATGTACATGGTTAAAAAAAAAAAGGCAAAAAAAAGGATCAAATGAAGAGGAAAGTTCTGTCCTACTCCAGACTTGTCTCCATTTCCAGGCAATTCTAGGCCGATTCTTGTGTATTTCTATGGAGATATTCATATGTTAGGCATAGATAAAAATGCACGTGTTTTTGTGTGTGTGTAATTGAAAAGCAAAGGAGAAAGGGAAAGATATTCCCATTTGAATGCAGAGTTCCAAAGAACAGTAAGGAGAGCTAAGAAAGCCTTCCTCAGCGATCAGTGCAAAGAAATAGAGGAAAACAACAAAGTGGGAAAGACTAGAGATCTCTTCAAGAAAATTAGAGATACCAAGGGAATATTTCATGCAAAGATGAGTTCGATAAAGGACAGAAATGGTAGGGACCTAACAGAAGCAGAAGATATTAAGAAGAAGTGGCAAGAATACACAGAAGTGTACAAAAAAGATCTTCACGACCCAGATAATCACAATGGTGTGATCACTCACCTAGAGCCAGACATCCTGGAATGTGAAGTCAAGTGGGCCTTAGAAAGCATCACTACGAACAAAGCTAGTGGAGATGATGGAATTCTAGTTGAGCTGTTTCAAATCCTGAAAGATGATGCTGTGAAAGTGCTGCACTGAATATGCCAGCAAATTTGGAAAACTCAGCAGTGGCCACAGGACTGGAAAAGGTGAGTTTTCATTCCAATCCCAAAGAAAGGCAACACCAAAGAATGCTCAAACTACTGCAAAATTTCATTTATTTCACACTCTACTAAAGTAATGCTCAAAATTCTCCAAGCCAGGCTTCAGCAATATGTGAGCCGTGAACTTCCAGATGTTCAAGCTAGTTTTAGAAAAGGCAGAGGAACCAGAGATCAAATTGCCAACATCCGCTGGATCATCAAGAAAGCAAGAGAGTTCCAGAAAAACATCTATTTCTGCTTTATTGACTGTGCCAAAGCCTTTGAATCTGTGGATCACAATAAACCGTGGAAAATTCTTCAAGAAATGGGAATACCAGACCACCTGACCTGCCTCTTGAGAAACCTGTATGCAGGTCAGGAAGTAACAGTTAGAACTGGACATGGAACAACAGACTGGTTCCAAATAGGAAAAGGAGTACGTCAAGGCTGTATATTGTCACCCTGCTTATTTAACTTATATGCAGAGAATATCATGAGAAATGCTGGGCTGGAAGAAGCACAAGCTAGAGTCAAGATTGCCGGGAGAAATATCAATAACCTCAGATATGCAGATGACACCACCGTTATGGCAGAAAATGAAGAGGAACTAAAGAGCCTCTTGATGAAAGTGAAAGAGGACAGTGAAAAAGTTGGCTTAAAGCTCAACATTCAGAAAACTAAGATCATGGCATCTGGTCCCATCACCTCATGGGACAGATGGAGAGACAATGGAAACGGTGTCAGACTTTATTTTTCTGGGCTCCAAAATCACTGCAGATGGTGATTGTAGCCATGAAATTAAAAGACGCTTACTGCTTGGAAGGAATATTATGACCAACCTAGATAGCATATTAAAAAGCAGAGACATTATTTTGCCAGCAAAGGTTTGTCTAGTCAAGGCTATGTTTTTTTCCAATGGTCATGTATGGATGTGAGAGTTGGACTGTGAAGAAAGCTGAGCACTAAAGAATTGATGCTTTTGAACTGTGGTGTTGGAGAAGACTCTTGAGAGTCCCTTGGACTGCAAGGAGATTCAACCAGTCCATCCTAAAGGAGATAAGTCCTGGGTGTTCATTGGAAGGACTGATGCTGAAGCTGAAACTCCAGTACGTTGGCCACCTGATGCCAAGAGTTGACTCATTGGAAAAGACCTTGATGCTGGGAAAGATTGAGGGCTGGAGGAGAAGGGGCCGACAGAGGAGGAGATGGCTGGATGGCATCACCAACTCGATGGACATGAGTTTGAGTAAACTCCCTGAGATGGTGATGGACAGGGAGGCCTGGCGTGCTGCAGTCCATGGGGTCACAGAGTCAGACACGACTGAGCAACTGAACTGAACTGAACTGAACTAATTTGCTTTTGCACGTTTGGCTTCATGTTATTTAGTACTGTTACTCTATCTTTGTTCTTTTAACTTATGTTGGAGCACTTTTCGGAAATTTTTATCGATTTCCAATATTCATTTGGGCTTCCCTGGTGGCTCAGCTGGTGAAGAATCCACCTGCAGTGCAGGAGACCTGGGTTTGATCCCTGGGTTGGGAAGACCCCCTGGAGAAGGGAAAGGCTACCCACTCCAGTATTCTGGCCTGGAGAATTCCATGGACTGGATAGTCCATGGGGTCACAAAGAGTCGGACACGACTGAGTGACTTCACTTTCACTTTTCACTTTCTCGCATTGGAGAAGGAAATGGCAATCCACCCCAGTGTTCTTGCCTGGAGAATCCCAGGAGCGGGGTAGCCTGGTGGGCTGATGTCTGTGGGGTCGCTACGTGTCAGACACGACTGAAGTGACTTAGCAGCAGCAGCAGCAGCAGCAGAATTTTGATAAATTCATCTAATTTTCCTTCAGAGAGGCATCCTTCCACTGAGAGTGCTCAGTCGTTTTTTTCTGCCAGTCGTCCCTTGAGCTGTGTTTAACCCTGTGTGTGTGTTCAGCTTCAAAAGGATGTTCTCCTGCAAGGATGTTCTTTTGCTTGGTTCCCTGCTCGCCAAATTTATTCTGCTTGCAGCAAATTTATTACCTGGCAATCCCATCCAATCCTATCCTACCTGTACTTTAAAACTCTCTAATGCCTTTTCCTTACCCATAAATATTCTGCAGTGTCCTCAAGACACTGAGAAATCTGCACCTGGCCCTAGGTCATCCCACCCAAACCAGTGATCAGATCAGTTTACCATCCCCCTTGGTGCTCAGCCAAACCTGCCCACTTGAGTTCCTCCATTGGCCAAGCTCTCCGTCTCTGTTATTGCCTTCATACATGCTTTTTCATTGACTAGAAAATTCTTCCACTTGCTTTTATTTTCTCTACTTTCTCAACCTGAAAGTCTCAGCTGGGATGTTGCTGATCTGGAGATGCTTTTCCCAACACCATCCCACATCTAAATGGTGGAAAAAGTCACTTGGCACATGTATTTTTTAGTTCAGTTCAGTCGCTCAGTTGTGTCCAACTCTTTGTGACCCCATGAACTGCAGCACGCCAGGCCTCCCTGTCCATCACCAACTCCTGGAGTCCACCCAAACCCATGTCCATTGAGTCGGTGATGCCATCCAACCATCTCATCCTCTGTCGTCCCCTTCTCCTCCTGCCCTCAGTCTTTCCCAGGCATCAGGGTCTTTTCCAGTGAATCAGCTCTTCGCATCAGGTGGCCAAAGTATTGAAGCTTCAGATTCAGCATCAGTCTTTCCAATGAATATTCAAGGTTGATTTCCTTTAGGATGGACTGGTTTGATCTCCTTGCTGCCCAAGGGTCTCTCAAGAGTCTTCTCCAACACCACAGTTAAAAACCATCAATTCTTTGGCTCTCAGCCTTCTTTATAGTCCAGCTCTCACATCCACATGTGACTACTAGAAAAACCATTCCCTTTACTATAGGTAGCATTGTTGGCAAGGTAATGTCTCTGCTTTTTAATAAGCTGTCTAGGTTGGTCATGGCTTTTTTCCCAAGAAGCAGGTGTCTTTTATTTATTTATTTATTTAGTGGGTGTGTTTTTAAAATTCATTTAATTTTTACTGAAGTATAATTGCTTTACAGAATTTTGCTGTTTTCTGTCAAACCTCAGCATGAGTCAGCCATAGGCGTCTTTTAAGTTCATGGCTGCAGTCACCATCTGCAGTGATTTTGGAGCCCAAGAAAATAAAGTCTGTCACTGTTTCCATTGTTTCCCCATCTATTTGCCATGAAGTGATGGGACCGGATGCCATGATCTTAGTTTTCTGAATGTTGAGTTTTAAACCAACTTTTTCACTCTCCTCTTTCACTTTCATCAAGAGGCTCATTAGTTCTTCACTTTAAGGGTGGTGCCATAAGGGTGGTGTCATCTGCATATCTGACGTTATTGATATTTCTCCTGTTAATCTTGATTCCAGCTTGTGCTTCATCCATCACGGCATTTTTCGTGATGTACTCTACATGTAAGTTAAATAAGCAGGGTGACAATCTACAGCCTTGACGTATTCCTTTCCCAATTTAGAACCAGTCTGCTGTTCCATGTTCAGTTTTAACTGTTGCTTTTTGACCTTCATACAGATTTCTCAGGAAGCAGGTCAGGTGGTCTGGTATTCCCATTTCTTGAAGAATTTCCTACAGTTTGTTGTGATCCACACAGTCAAAGGCTTTGGCGTAGTTAATAAAGCAGAAGTAGACATTTAAATTCATTAAAATCAAATAAAATTCAGCATATTCAGTTCCTTAATGATGTTAACCACTTTCAGATGCCCAGGAGTGACAGCTTTGTTAGTGGCTACCATGCAAATAGAATGATTCCATCGTTTTTGAGAATTCTGTTGGATAGTGCTGCTCCAGTTTGTCCACAGCACTCATGGCTGTTTTAAAATATGTGATTGAGGACTTCCCTGGTAGTCCAGTGGTTAGGAATCCGCATGCCAGTGCAGGGGATACAGGTTCCATCCTCCTTCCAGAAACTAAGATCCCACATGCCCAGGGCAGCTGAGCCCACGCGCCACAGCTCCCGAACCTGAGCTCCAGAGCCCCCCCGCAGCAGGAGGAGCCCCCACAGTGAAGCCTGACCATCACAGCTGGAGCGTGGCCCCCGCTCGCCGCAACTAGGGAAAGCCTGTGCATCGCACCCAGGACCCCGTGCACCCAAAAATATGTGAGCAAATACACAGTTTTTAAAAATGGAAAAACATTAATGTTAAGAATGTGTTACCTTAAAAAAAAAATGTGAGTGAACGTGTTGTTTTGATGGTTTCACGCTCATTGGTTTGTGAGCCACACAAGGGTATAGCTTACTCTTGCTTGCTTCCTGCTTGTCTTCTTCGAGTTCAGTGCGTATTTGTCGAATGAATGACTGAGGGATTGAAGAATTCCTCCAAGCTCTTAACTGTATCATTCTGCCATACTGATGAGAGTCTTTCTGGGAAGGGGCTGGACACTTCATGATTTTATCCATGTCTCCATCAACGTTCCAGTGAGATACCTTAGCAGGGCCCTAATTCTTTCCCTACCGTCGTCCGGGATTATTTCTTCTCATTGGGTTTGACAGTTCGGCTCCCACTGGCCAGCCGTGGGGGGCCTGCCTGGGCTTGGGCTGGACCAGCGTGTTGGCACCTCGCCGTGCCTTCCGTCTGCACCGCCTCTTCAGGATGGGGCCTCTCGACCCCCTGGGAGTGCTGAGCCTGTTGTGGGCAGCTCTCAGCCCAGCCCTGTCCTCATTCTGCCCGGCGCCAGGCCCCTTTCCGGGCATGTCCTGTCCCCAGGGACTGCCCCAGCTTGGGACAGCTCTGCAGATGGCCAGCTCCCGGGCCGGGGCGGGGGTCCTCATGGGGCGCAGCGGACAGAACATCACAGCTGACCTGCGCCTGTGTGGCTTCCAGAGCCCCCCCAGGAGACTTCCTGGATGCAAATCTCCCCGAATCTGCTTCCTGCTAATAAACTCAATTTGTAATTGCAGACCTGCAGCTCAGTCTTCCAAAGAGGGAGCCGAGACCTTTGGCAAGAGTGTGTTTTGCTCGATTTGCTGGCCCATGGTTTCTCCCTGTATTTTACCCAGTGTTCTCAACACCCAAATGGTTCTTTAGTTCACTGTACATAAAATGAAAGTTTGGTGGCTTATTTCGTTTCTTACGTTGTTAAGATGCGCCGGTCTCTTCAACAAACTCATCTAATGAATGAATTAGGAAATTACTGCCACTGGTTCGTTACCTTGCATTTGGACTCGGTAAATTATTAATGCCAACCGTGGTCTTCTCTGAGAGGAAGAAGCTCCAGATGAACAGCTGGCAAGAATTGTATGCATATTGCTCTATCTTTTCCTGCAGGAAATGCCTGACTACAGTCTTTTTCCTGAGTACCTCTTTGGTGGTGGTTTAGTTGCTAAGTCACGTCCGACTCTTGAGATCCCATGGACTGTAGTCTGCCAGGCTCCTCTGTCCATAGGATTTTCCAGGCAAGAATAGTGAAGCGGGTTACCATTTCCAACTGTTTACATCATTAAAGAATTCCAATTATAACTTGTTGTCGCCAGAGGGAGGGAAGATGCTGTTGTCTGTGGATTTGATTCCATTTTAATCCTGGACGGGGCATTTGGCCATCAGGTAGCCCACTCGTGGAGAGGAGAAAATTTGATTTTTCTTCAAAACTGTCACTTTCACTGGGCAACTGTGAATTTCTGGAGAACATTTGTAGCATCAATGGAGTTCCAGAAGATATGCTGACTGGCAGATGTTTCGAGATCGATTAAAGATTTAGAAAGAAGTGCATTTCCCCAGGCTACTGGACTACCTTTTAATGAGATTGACAGTTTTACACGTGGGACTGAAAAACTTCTTTATCATACAGAAATAAATTTCTGAAGTGAAATCCATTTGAGAGAGATGGATACAAGATAAAGTGTGTGAAGCAGTTTCGACATTTTGCTAGTGTTTAACTTTGAAGTTTCTTTTTCAGAGATAGATGAAGCTGGATCTTTCAAAAATGAAAGAGATCATTTTGTTAGACTAATTTCTCTAATATTAGCTCAAAGAATGGGTCAGCTCCCTGCCAGTTAAGGTCATGCATTCTGGAGAATTTGTAATCATGACTTTAGTTGGGCATTAGGCATATTGAGTTAGAAATTAGCAGATTTTAGTCTTGTAAAGGTTCAAATGGAGAAAGTTGTTGGTGTGTTAGTTGGGGAATGACTAACAAGGAGACTGTCAGTGTCATTAGAAGAATGTATCTTACTATTCTCTGAACAAGAGGAGCAGGCAAGTGAAGATTATGTTAAATTTAAGGGGCAACATATAAAAAAAAACAATATCAGTTCAGGCTTTGAAACCAGAGAAAGGAGAAAAGGTCTAGGATAATTAGGCCTTTGTGGTGTAAAGAGATTTGATGTTAACTCGTTTGATACCTGTATTTAACTGATGGGGTAACTGAAGCCAAAAGTGATTTCATGACTTCCTACCCCTCAGAAATCATATGTTTAAGCTGTGAAATCTACAATGTGAAATTATCCTGATGTATTTCTAAGTGCGCAAAAAAAAAGTGGCAGAAAAAAGAGGAATTTTGGCACAGAGGTGTGCACATAAGGTTTTGTGTGTGAGCATAGAAAAATGAAGAAGGGGACAGCTTCTGCTCACACATTTCATACAGCAGCTACGCTTCCCTCTAAGAAGTGGGATGCTGTGGGTAAAGTAAGATGGGTGGGTATTTGCTTTTCAAATTTTGCGCTTTTAAATGTGTTTACCCATTTGTTTGTTTTTAGTGATGCACATTTGTACCTTTTGTAGTACAGTAAAAAGATAGTATCATGACCCTAAGTGGCCAGACGTGGAGGACAGTGGTTGGAAGATGACTTTATTTTTAGTGAACATATTCTACTTTATAAATTAAGAAGTCATTCTCTACGTGGCAAGGACATATCCTCATGTGTTGACTTATCCTGAAAGACAACGTCCAGTGACTCCACTGACTTTTCCTCGCATGCCTCTCTTTGGAACACGGGAGAGTCACAGATCCTGTTCATTCCTGTGTGAAGTCATCACGTGGGACTTCTACTGTGTATTTTCTTTTGCAGGAGAGAAAGCTTGGCCATGTGACTTTCTGCACCCTAGCGTAATCATTATGGCTTTGCCAAAAACTTTGTAAGACATCCTCACAATTAGAATGAAATGTATTTTCCTGTAGTGATCACTATTAATGTTTTAATCAGGACTGTTGAGAGCTCAGGGTTTCAGCAACATCTCACGATCATAAATTGGTAGAATTACATGGTCTTTTTACATATCATATTAAGTTTATCAAGGGAAGAGCAACAACTCTAGTTTATCAAGAGAGAAAGATGGGATTCGAACTCTATATTCAAATATTTAAGCTCGGCAGGCAGCTTCAGCAGTGAGAGAAGAAGTGCCTTTCACCCTTTGGAGAAAGGTGAGAAGGAAGTTGGGTCAGATTTTCAGAAAAAATCAAGCTGATTTGGAATTTCAGTGTATCTTGATAATCTGTTCACTTCCAATGTGCTGTATCATTTTGCAGGTGTTGGTGTTTGCTCTTAGATAGCAAAATTACATCCAGTGTTTCAGAGCCATGTTCTTGGTGAACTGTGTAAATTGTGGAGCCCAAATCCTTTGTTTAGGATAATAATAGAACTCAAGGGAGAATCATGTCCCTTCGAGCTAGTTTTGTAAAGATTTGTTTCCAAAAGCTATTGAATAGTATTTTTGTAGGTTTTGACCCTCCAGCCAAATAAAGATTTTTTTCTGTGGAAGAATAAAGCCAGCTAATTGCCATGTCAGTGTGGTTGGTGGTAATTTGTAGAAGTGTAGAAATATTGATAGAAATTATTAGGAACTCTATGAATCAATATAGTGAATTTGGACCTAACAATAATATTTGGTTCCAATATGATTTGATAATAGTAAGGCACTTAACAATCGTTGGTGCCATTAGGCAAAGCTTTATATACACATACAGGGGAATTAGTTGTGACTCATGACCGCATTTTATAAGTGAACAAAGTTAAGGTCAGAGCAGTGACATAGCTTGTTCTAGGTCACATGGCCCAGCGAAATGAAAGCAGGATGAACCTGGAATTGAGCCTGGGCACATTTCATGGCCTCTTGGGACAGCATTTACACGACTGAGCAGCTGAACATGTTGGTGTCACTCCCTTTGGAAGGGGAGTGAAGATTCTTCAATGCCATGTTGTGTTTTCTGCATTCATCATCTTTCTGAATCTCACACTTTAAGGCAGGTTTGATTAGCTTCATTTAAAGTTTCAGGAAAGTCAGGATCAAAGAAGCTAGAAGTTGTCCAGAAAGACAGAAATGGCCAACGACTGAGCAGTTTTGCGCTTCTCTGTCTGTGGTCCCACTGTCCATGCTAGTTCTGTTATTTACACCAACACGGAGCCGGGGGACCCGGAAGTTTCATCCGGGTGGTGTGCGGACCAGAAAGTGTCTTGAATCACACATCGCTCCCAGAGACTGCTTCTGGGGTGTTCCGCTTCTGCCGCAGTTACTTTGCTGCTGTTGAGCCAATATTAGCGGGATGAATGCTAAGGGGGAGCAGTCACCACTTCCATCATATCTGGCCACCTTAAAGGGGCCTTTAGTGTTGCTAAGATTAAGGCACAGAGAGCTGAAGTAATTTACCAAGGCCACACAGACAAGACACCCACCTCTGTTCCTGTGGTTCATCCCGCTACTTGACTGAGTGTACAGCACAATGGTTAGATCTGGGTTTGAATTCATTCTCAAACCTTTGATACACTATCTTTGTCCTCCTTTTACAGGTGAAGGATTTAGGCTTGTGGAGACTGTGTAATCCAGTCCAGATTGCCCTGCTGGTAACAGAAGATGCAGGAAGTCCAGACCATGCCTTTCTCTGCCTAACCTCTGCAGAGCAGGTCCATAGACCCAGTCTTCAAAATTTTGATGTTAGTAACATAACTAATAACTAAACGTTTTGAGTTGCTCCTGTATAACTGCCTCTTTTAGATACTTTTCTTGCACTGCTTTTTACCTGATGCTCTGAAAGTAAGAAATGTTGAAGTTGCTAATGAGCAAGAGAGTAAGAAATGGATTTGGATGAAATCAAAGTGAATGTCATACAATTAACTGACTTGGAAACCAATGACAGGAGAGTGCAGCTGGGTGTCTGGGCAGTCTTTGTGAGTTTGTTCTTTCCTTTAGAAAAATAGACTAATAGTCTAAAGCTGGGCTCCATATATAGGATCTTCAGAAGAATTTTAATAACCAAGATCGTCTCATTAAAAATAAATTTGAACACGGGACACAAAAGGGACAGGAGAGACCACATTGATGGCAATAAATCTCTTTCTTCTTTGTGCTGTTACAGTTTTGCTAGGTTTTCCATTATTTTTCCCTGTAATAAATTACATAAGCCTAGTACCCCAACGGCAGCCTGCTCCAGGGTTCTTGCCTGGAGAATGCCAGGTTCAGAACAGCCTCGTCACTGCTGTTTGTGGGGTCGCACAGAGTCGGACATGACTGAAGCGACTTAGCAGTGGCAGCAGTACCCCAATACAAGGGTGCTATTTTAGTGTATCTCTTTCCATTTCCCCCATGTTTCTAAAATTTTTCATGGTTGCGGCTATTATATATTTATAATGTCATATCCTGTGTATGTTTTAAAATGTGTTGTATACATTTTCCCAAATGGTTACATAATCTTTCAAACTATAATTTTAATGTCTATAGTACTCTGTTGAGTAGGTACATAATCTACTTGATAGTTAAAACAGTTTAACTGTTTCTAATTCAAATAATGCTCAGGCTTACATTTTTGACCATGTTTTAGATTACACCTTATTAACCAGTGGGCTTATGAGGCCCAAGCATTTAAATATTTTTATGACCATTGATCTACATTGTGAATTGACTTGCCTAAGATCCTTAGCAGTTTATCCGGCTGTCAGCAACGTGTGAAGGGATAAAGGCCAGTTTTTAAGACGAGAAATCCAGCAGCCTGCCACAGATGAAGCTGACGTCCTATTTGTTTCATGGTCTTCCATTCACTGATTATAGAACATGGCTCTGAATCCTGAACTCAGTAATAAAGTCATAACCGCGGCCCTCCGTGTAAATTTCTGCCCTTAGCATGAAGATATATACATTGTTTTGTGATATCCTTCGTTTAGACACTCTGAAGATTCTTTGGCTCAGTTAGGAATTTCATCATAGAGAAAAATTAGACATGCTCTTTGCGATGGACATGAGTTTGAGTGAGCGCCAGGAGGTGGTGATGGACAGGGAGGCCTGGCGTGCTGCGGTCCACGGGGTCGCAAAGAGTCAGACGCGACTGAGCGACTGAACTTGCGGTGGTGAGCTCTGCTGGCTCCAGCCCGCTGGGAGCTACTGCCAAATGAGCTCAGTGACCGTTTTGGTTTCATTTGTTCCAAAACTGGAAAGAGGATCTGTTTCTGAATTTTGAGCAAATTTTAGTTCCTCAGCTAATACTCTGAAATGCAATTTGCTTGTTATACTTGCTGACAGCGGAGGGCATTGGATTTGGTTTTGCTCTTTATTAATTATATTCCATCGATGAAGCAGTTTACATCTGTGAAGCTGGAAAAGCTAATCAAGAGAGAGAGTGTTCTTTCTAGTGAGTTCTGTCCTCGTAAGTGACCCTGTACCTCTGGCTATTTGTGGTGTGTGTGGCTCTATCAGAAACCGCATCAGCGGCTGAGGCCTGTTCAGCAGTCATTACACCAGTGACCTGGGCTTCCTGGTGGCTCAGACGGTGAAGAATCTGCCTGCAATGCAGAGATCTGGGTTTGATTCCTGGATCAAGAAGATCCCCTGGAGAAGGGAATGGCCAGTATTCTTGCCTGTAAAATTCCATGGACAGCGGGAGCCTGGAGGTCTAAGGTCCATGAGGTGGCAGTGTGTCGGACACGACTGAGCGATTAACACACACACCAGTGACCTAGTTATTCCTCTAGTTTAAAATATTTAATAAGTGTACATTCATTTGTAGGTCCGTGCATTCATTTATTTAGTCCCTTTTTGTTGAGTGCCTACTGTGTGCAAAGCTTAGTTCTCGGTACTAACAGATTAATGGTGAGTCAAAGGAAAATATATTAATGATAAATGTGCTCACTTAACCTGTGGTTTTAATATTTTTATAATGATTTCATGCTATTTAAATGAAAGATTTTATAGGTATTCACATGGCATAAAATTCCAGCATTAAAAATTAAAAAATAGTACACAGCAAAAATTCTTTCATACTGTTCCCCAGTATTATCCAAATAGGCAATCAGTGGTATAGCTTCTTATGGCTGTTATTTTTTTCAGCTGTATTTCAGGCATATATCAACATATACATATATAGATAAACATATATATGTTATTTTTTGCACTCCTTTCCCCCACATATTTGGTGTATATACTATATACTTTATTTGCACTTACCCTGTGTTACTTAATAAATTTGGAAATCTCTCCTCATCATTACTTAAAGTTCAATTTAATTTCTTTCTTTTTCTGGTTTCATGGTTTTCCACTGTGTTAAACATTTTGTTAATTTGGAATTCTTAAAGTTATTATCTCCTTTGTTACTATTGTTATAAATAGTGTTGCAAAGAACATCTTCGTACATAGTTTTTATTCCTTGAGGTCTTTATTCTTTCTGGCTATGTCAGGCGGCATGTGGGATCTTCGCTCCCAGACCAGGGATTGAACTGATGCCCACTGCACTGAAAGTGCAGTGCCTTAACCACTGGCCACCAAGGACGTCCTAGAGGTTTTTCCTTAGTAAGTGAAATTGTGCTTTTAACACAGGGTGATTTTTTTTCTGGCTATTGAAAAGTATTTTTCAAATCATAGCCTGTATTGATCCCCAGTGTGTAGAATGCTGTATTTGGGTGGGAAAGGAGGGGAATGAGGCTGTGTATTTGCATTTGTATGTACATGCTAGCATTTGTATAAGAAGCTGACTGTCCTTGCAAACAGGTGACTGGTTCAGGGGAAATAAAACTAAGAGCAAGGAGCTAATTAATAGTCAACCAGTAAATAAACACAACCGAATAAATACATGAATAAATACAATTGAAATCATTTAGAAATTTGAACCATATGAACATATCACTTTTAAAAATAATAAAATTTCAATTTTAACTATAAAGGTAAAAAATGAAGTGTAATTCTCTGTTATACTGATGTTTTCAATCTCAAATATGAATGGCTTTCTTTTTAGAATGCAAGTGAAATATGTCACTTGGTCATGGGGTTTGTTCATTGGTAGGATCTAATTCATGGGTTTGCTGCTTTTACCTCTAGATCTTTTAAAGAAAATTGTATTAGAATATGGTTGATTTACAATATTGTGTTACTTCCTGCTTCAGGTGGAGTTGGGTTGAAATGGGATTGTGAGACACAGAGGGTGTTTAGACCCATAGTCTTCAAATTTTTTTGATTATTTAATTCATTCAATTAAAAAAGCCACTCCTGGGATTTCCCTGTCAGTCCAGTGGTTGTGACTCTGCGCTTCCACTGCAGGGGATGTGAGTTTGATCCCCGGTCGGGGAACTCAGATCCCACATGCTGCGTGGTGTGGCCAAATAAAAAAGTAACTCTTAATGTTTTAATACGTATTCTTTATATACGTGCTCTATTATCAATTCATATATAGCAGCATTATATTTTAGAAAAATTGTTCTTATTTATTCAAGATACACATAAGTAAACACAAGTTTTAGAATGCTTTCCTTCACTTCACTGAGCCCTACTGTGGAAGTGACTCTGCCAAGCAAGGGGATTGCGCAGGCAAAGGCCTGAAGATATAATAAAGCCTGACCCACGTGCAGAATAACAGTAGCTCAGCAAATCTGGAGGGAAGAGTGTAGGTAGGGAGCTGGGGGCCACGATGCTGAGGAAGCAGGTAGGCTCGTTTCTGGAGGGCTGTGCGAGGCTTTCATGAAGAGTTATCGGCTGTGGGGACGATTTTGTTAGATACCCAAATACCTGTATGATGAGAGGTTTTTGTGGGTTTTAAGCTCGAGAGGGTATCCGGCATTCTGGTAAGCACTTTACATTCATTTGTCTTCACTGCTCAATGCGAGGTGGTGACGAGAACATTGGTTATTAATGAGAATGGTCTCCTTTCTCTCCTCTTCACTTTCTCTAATTAATTCTGTAAGTTGAACTCATGCTGGTGAAGACAAGAGCTTTGATCACAGAGAGAAATTTCATTCCAGAACAGATGGTACTGGATCCCTACCGCCACGGCTCCAGAATACCCACACACTGCCTGGGGTCCAATCCAGTGAAAACTGCCCGTTTAGACCAAGAGGTAAAAATGTCCACCAGAGGCTTTCAGGCAAGAACATGGACAGGTTTTTTTTTTTTTTTTTTTAAGATACTGATTTACCTTTCCTTTTATTTACTTAGTTTGCTTACACACAATTTCCTGGAAATGATTTTACTCTAAGAAGCAGAATTATTCCAGTAAAGAAATACTGGAAGATTCTCTCTTCTGAATTCCTTGATGAGGAAGGCTGGTGTGCAAGGGGCTGTTTCTCGGTCTGCAAATGCTCAGTAATTAACAGTCACACTTTATGCCTAATCCTGGAATATGTGTAAGTGAAATAGCATTTTTAAAAAGCCTATTTTAAATTTCACACTTGCACAATTTTTTTACCTTCTGATTAGAATTAAAGAGAATAAAGCCTTTTCATGATAAGTTTTCTGGTCATGGTGAAGAGAGGTGTTTTATTGCTAATCTCTTTAAACCACAACTGGAGACGTATACTCAGAAAATCACTTTATATTAATGGCTAATTGGAAAAACAGACAATACTATTAGAACATGGAGAGAAATAGCATTTTTGCTTTCAAAGTGGATTCAGTATAGGATCCCATGGCCTGGTATAAGAGAGGACATTTCTCCTTCCTGATTTGCAGGAATCCCTGCTTTGTTTTACTTTGGTTCGCTTACATCACCCTGGCTTGTGCTGGGTTGAAAGGTTACCTGGCTTTGTGCAGTCCCTGGACCAGAACTTACTCTCCCTGCTCGGCCATTGGGAGCACAGCCCTATCAACAGATGCATCCACGTGACTTCATTTCTGGGCTTTTGGAGTTGAAAGAGCAGCCCATTGCAATGGACGTAAGTCAGTGGGCTCACCAAGACTAGCTTGAGACACTCTTTGGCCATGGTGTTCACGTGACAGTGCAGAATAATGGCGTTTCTGTCTGAGGATGGTCAGAGCTGTTGGACTCCAGAAACCACAGCAACAGTTACAGCTCCCATTTGGTGGACATTTTCTTTATTTAAAATTGAAGTATAGTTTATTTACAATATTATATTAGTTTCAGGTGTATGGGAAAGTGATTCAGTTGTATACATATATATTTTTCAGATTCTTTTCCATGATAAGTCATTACCCGGTATTGAATATAGTTCCCTGTGTTATACAGTAAATCTTTATTGCTTATCTGTTTTATATATCGTAGTTTATATCTGTTAGACCCATACTCCTAACTTATTCCTCCCCCCTCCCTTTCCCCTTGAATAGTATTCTTTTATATTGAAATCTGCACTTTGATTTACTATTTCAAAAAATGCACACTTAAAAAAAAAGAAATATGCTATGAAGGGTAAACTCTGTTTCAGTGATACTGACTTGACTTTGGCCCTAGTCTTTGCATAATTATTGTACTATGGTTCTGGAGAAGGCGATCATAAGAGGTTCTGCAGCTAGAAGTGGAAGAATAGGATGTAAAGTAATTAAGGAAGCCGAGAGGAACAAAAGTGAGCTTTTGTGTGGTGCTGAGCATGTTTCAGAAATTTTGCATCAACTGTTTATTCCTCCTAACCAGCCCGTGATACAAGTTTGTTTCCTGGACTCTATTGGACATCAAATTGATACTCTCTTCTCCTTCTTACTCACCAGCAGATCCCAGGTTGTTTGGGGTCATAATATACCCAGCTAAACTAACCATGTTTCTCAGCTTCTTGGCTGGGGCTCAGGAACCAGATAGAGTTAATGGTAAAGCCCTTTAAAAGGGGGCAAAATCAACTGGCAACTTGTCTCTTACCCTTTTCTCAGAGTGTAACTGGGGGTTGTAACAGGAGGTTGAGCAGCCACTTTAGGATGATAAGTGGACGAGCCCCAGAATTTGGTTTCCTGTTATATTCAGCTGGAATTCAATTCCCAGTAAGTAGATAACACTGCGTGTGTGCTCAGTCATGTCTGACTCTTTGTGACCCCAAGGACTGTAGCCCGCCAGGCTCCTCTGTCCGTGGAATTTCCCGGGCAAGAATGTTGGGGTGGGTTGCCATTTCCTTCTCCAGGGACTCTTCATGACCCAGGGATCAAACCCATGTCTCCTGTGTCTCCTGCATTGACAGGAGGGTCCTTTACCACTAAGCCACCTAGGAAGCCCAAGAATAGCAGTAACAGGAGTTTATGGAGCTTTAACTGAGTGTATACTGTCTGTCAGGTAGAGTGGCAAATGGTTTCTGTTTATGATTTCATTCACCTTACCTTATGATCCTTACTATAACCATCGAGTTAATTATGGTTGCAATGATCTCCCTATTTTACGAAGCCTAGAGATTATAGGTAACTTGTCCTTGAGTGGTTAAGTGTGAACACAGGTCTGTTCCACAGCAAAGCTTCTACTCTTAAGAAGATAGGCTGACTCTTTATAATGAGCTCCTGTTACACTGGTAGGGAAAACTGAATGAGTCAGTAAGCTTAAAAACAGATAAGCGAAAACTCTGCTTCCTAGGACATGTTCATCACTATACTCAATTTCAGGAGAAACATGGCAATCATATATTCCATTTGACAATATAAAGTGCAGAAATGTTAATTTAATCCTTTTATTCCAAATCTTAACACTGGTCAGAATCTGCCTGAAGTCAAGAATGGCCTTTACACTTTGGAAATCTAATCCCAGTTCTTACTACCACTTAACTAGTTGTAGGCTGATACACTAGCAGTGATATTAACTTAACTGCTCCTTTTCGTTGTTCGTCATGACCTTTCTACCACTGATGACCTTGTGAGTCTATCCATTTTACCTCTGCATCAGCGACAAGGACTTTTTCCTGGTGAGAGCGATGGCCCAGTGTAGAGGAAATACAGGCTTTGGTTTCAGAAAGCTATGTTGAAATGCCATGTCTGCCATTTCAGTTTGTTACTGAGTTACCTAACCTTAGAGCCGCAGTTCTATAAAGTGAAAATAATCATGAGACCTAGACAGTAGAGCTGTTGTGAGAATTATGAGAATTAATGGGTAATTGTCAGATAGTAGATGATCAGTGAATATTAATTTTGGATTACTGACATCTAGTAACTACCCAAAAATGACCAGTTCTTTTTGGAGATTGTTGAAGATATTGTTTCAAAAAGTCAAAAACTCAGAGGCCCTTGAAGCAGCTTGTCCGCTGAATAAGTGAAGAGGGCTGGGTAGGGATTCTGGGAAAATAACACCTGCTCTGCTTCAAGGAAGCAATCACTTCTCACATCCAGCCCAGGGATCCAACTCTGTCAATTGCAATTTTTCTTTTTTTAAATTTACTTTTAATTGGAGGATAATTGCTTTACAACGTTGTGTTGATTTCTGCTGTAAACAGTGTGAATCGACGTAAATCCCCCCCTTCCCACCTTCTCCCCATTCTCACCGTTCTAGGTTGTCATAGAGCACCAGGTTAATATCTCTGTGTTATATTAGCATCTCTCCACTAGATAGCTGTTTTACACATGGTAATGTATGTATAGGCTTCCCAGGTGGCGCTAGTGGTAAAGAACCAGCCTGCCAATGCAAGAGACATAAGAAATGAGCGTTTGATCGCTGGGTCAGGAAGGTCCCCTGGAAGAGGAAATGGCAACCCATTCCAGTGTTCTTGCCTGGAGATCCCATGGACAGAGGAGCCTGGCGGGCTCCAGCCCAGGGGATCGTAAAGCTGGACACGATGGACATGAGCTGGAGCAAGCTCCGGGAGTTGGTGACGGACAGGGAAGCCTGGTGTGCTGCGGTCCATGGGGTCACAAAGAGTCAGACACGACTGAGCTGAACTAAACTGAAGAGACTTAGCACACCTGCACAGTCTGTGTGTATCAGTCCTACTCTCTTAATTGTTGCAATTTTTAAAGCGAAATCAGAAGCCCAATTCTATGTGAAACTTGATTTTCAAATATTAGTTCATTTATATATTTTTAAACGCTCTGTGAGCAAAAAGAAAAAAAACCTCCATATTCCTTTGCGGGCTGCCGTCTTGCCATCACGGATCATTCATTTATTTCACGGATCCATTCAACAAGCTGTGGAGAGCTAACTTAATTCAGAAGTGAGTCACAAAAACAACTGCAGAATAAGGCTTTCAGAGGAAGATAAAAGGCACTGAGATTATTAATGTTGGAGAAGAGTGGGTTGTGGGTTGGCTAATTAATAGTTTTCAAATACATGAAGGCTTTTAAGCAGTCGATGTTGACTAATTATCTTCTGTCTTCCAGAGAGTAGAACAAAAAGACAGTGAATTCGTTTTAAGGAGCATCACTATGATGAAATAAATATGCAAACATTCTGCATGCTGGGACTGATTAAGTTTTCAACAGAAGAGGGGAACAGGCTGTGGACCCTTATTTTGTGAAGACTTAAAAAAGTAGGCAGTGTTATCGGGGGGATATGTGTGCATGATTTGAATGATGTTGGAATGACCCCAACATCTGGAAAGCTGAGACTGCAGTTGCTTGTCCTGAAGGGATTTAATCAGCGACACCCGGCCTTTTGCACTCAGCTCCCTGCAAGGTGCAGTTCAAGACAGGTCGGCAAGGATTCTGGACTCTGATCGCTTGGGAGTCTTCTGCCCCCCCGCGCTGGAACCGCTCTTGTTACTGGGCATGTGCGTGGAATGGAGGGCTCCGTTCAGAGACACAGACACCAAGTTTCCCCTGGGGAGTCGTGTCTTCCAGCTTGACGGATGCCAAGGTGACACCTTCCTCCTCTTTCGTTATTCTGGATAATTCTGCAGAGCCCTCCTCATTTCAGTACTGCTCTGGGCATGAGAATTTGCCTTTTCCACTTGTCAGAAGATGTCAAGCGTCCGTGATGTCCAGGATGTCTCGGAGTCCATGGCCACGCTTCAGTTTTCAGGCAGAAGAGTAATTCCAAGGGTTCCAGAAATGGCAGTAAATCTCTTCTCTAGCTAACTTTGGTTCAGGTGTGCTTTAAAAATCGAAGCTTAACAGTCTTAAATATTCTCTTTCCTTTTGCTGAAGAGCTGCAAGATATTTTAAAATATATGGAAGGTTGCTAAGTAACTATAGCTTCACTGGCTGTGTAAGAGAGGTTTTTTTTTTTCTCTTCTTTTTTTAATTTTCTCTCTCTCTCTGCTACAGAAGGTCTGTCAGGGAATAGTCTTGGGAAATGAGGTTCATCGAGAAATGAATGAAAAATAAGACGTCTTTTGGGAGTTTGGGCTCACATAAAACTGACGCTAGCAGGAACATGTAACATTAGCTTTGTGTTTGAGGCAATAAATAAGTTCAGGAAAATCATCTCATTTATCTTTGCTTATGCTGAATAGTTTGAGTGACGTGTGTTATAGTTGAATTGTGAAAATACTGTATTTCAGCTTTCCCTCTCTCTCCCTTCTCTTCTCTCTCCTCCTTCTTATCTTAACTGTGTTAGTCTGCCTAGGCTGCCATGAAGGGTGCTGCAGACTGGGCAGCTTAAACCATGGAAGTCAGTTTTCTCCTGGTCTTGGAGGCTCAGTTCAAGGTGCCGGCAGGGTTGCCGTCTGGCGTTAAGGACTCTCCTTCTTGCTGATAGCTGGCTGCCTCCCGCTGTGTCCTGACATGGGCTTTTTTCTGTGTTGGCAGGGAGAGAGGGATCTTTGGTGTTTCTCCCTCTTCTTATAAAGACACCAGTCCAGTTGGACCAGGGCCCCACCCTTCCGATCCCATTTAACGGTAATCACCTCTTTGAAGATTCAGTCTCCAAATACAGTCACATTGAGGGTTGGGGCTTAACATATGAGTTTGGGGAGGACACAGTTCAGTCCATAGAAAGTCATGTGGGTAATCTTACGTTCTGTGGACTCAGCTTTAGGCTTTGAGGTATGAAGAGTCAATTATAATTGACCTCATGAAGTGAAGTAAAAGTTGCTCAGTCATGTCGTATTCTTTATGACCCCATGGACTGTAACCCCACCAGGCTCCTCTGTCCATGGAATTCTCCAGGCAAGAATACTGGGGTGGGTTGCCATTCCCTTCTCCAGGGGATCTTCCCAACCCAGGGATCGAACCTGGGTCTCCCGAACTGCAACAGATACTTTACCATGTGAGCCACCAAGCTTCAATTGACCTCGTAACTGACTTTATTTCTCGTTTGAATTTTGCTTCTTTTAGCCTGATGGGAAACAGCCACCGATCAGGATGATCAAGATGTTTTTACTGAGTCAGTCCAGGTTTGAAACTGACTTATTGAAGAGCTGAATGTTGAACTTTGCAGAGTTCTATGGGGATTCTGGGAGTTTTGTGAACTTATAGTAGTACTTGGTGCATAGTTGGAGACCCAGATATTGTTTGTCTTTTTCTTTCTTTCCTTCCTTCTTCTTCTTCCTTTTTTTTTTTTTTTTAACAGCTGTTTGACATGGTAAGAAGAAAACAAGGAAAATGCAGTTTAAGTTAATAGAACCATCAGTACTGTTTGGATTAGTACTGCGATGTGAGAAATATATTAGTGCTGTGATACAGGAAACCTAGACTCGATTCATTTAACAAGTATTATTAGTTACCACCTCTGAGCAAGGCACATGTACTCAGGATATTAGGATGAACAAGATAGCAAGGTCCCTGCCCCTAGAACATTCCTCCTCAGTTTATTAAGCCTCAGTCTTCTAAAAGCATAAGGGTGTTAGACTTTGAAACAAATGTTTTCAGGGAAGGTAAAATGCATGCTTAGTTTAACAGAGGGCCGGGCTGGTTCACGATGGTTTTAGGTATGTGGAAGGTGCGGTGTGGGTCAGGGGAAGCCAGCTGCTGTCTAATCTTGCAGAGGGACCATGATGATTTCCTTTGGTTCCTTTCTACTAAATATTCTTCTGCGTTCTTCCTGGGAACACAGCCTTGGAAGGGATACACAGGTTTTCTGTGTTCCTTTGAAGCCCTGTGCTGGGATCACCCTTCCTTCTCGTTTCTGTGTTTGACTGACTCAGGTTCTCACTTTCTGTCCAGCTATTGCCCCCTCACTCTGATCGGGGAAAATATGCTACTGTAATATTTTATTATTAACTTTAATTATGTGAATAATGCATAGGACATTATCATTGTAGGAAGTTAAAGTGTTAAAAATAAGTGTCCTTTGGCAATATCATCCTGCTTTTAACTCTTTACCACAGACAACTGTTGTTATCAATTACTACATATGGTTTCTAGGCATTTGCATAAATACGTACATCCATAGAAATATTAGTTCTTTGGTATGTGAGTTCTTTTATTTAAATGATATCCTGTATGGACTGTACTGCAAGATATTTTACTTAATTACCTAGAGAAACACATGTGCATAAGCAGAGGTATAGTGTGATGATTATTGCATTGTGGCTTATCATGGTATAAATTAAAAACAGCATGTAAGTTGGGACTTCCCTCATGGTCCTGTGGTTGAGACTTCGAGATGCTGATCCAGGGGATGTAGGTGCGATCCCTGCCTGGGGAAGGAAGATCCTACAAGCTGTGCAGTGCAGCCAAAAGATTTAAAAAGAAACAGCAGAGAAGTCCATTAATAGAGGAGTGACCAAATAACTATTAATTATGCTTACTATGGGATTCTATACAGCTTCTAAAGGAATGGAGGACATATGGCATGAAATACACACGCACGTACTGGCATAGAAAGAGCTTCTCTGCCTCATGTCCGTGTTTCCATCTGTTCATGACGCAAGGCCGGGAGCTGACTGTGGCTCAGATCATGGACTCCTTATCGCCATATTCAGACTGAAATTGAAGAAAGTAGGGAAAACCACTAGACCATTCAGGTATGACCCAAATCAAATCCCTTATGATTATATAGTGGAAGTGACAAATACTTTCAAGGGATTAGATCTGATAGAGTGCCTGAAGAACTATGGACGGAGGTTGATGACATTGTACCAGGAGACAGGGATCAAGACCATCCCCAAGAAAAAGAAATTCAAAAAAGCAAAATGGCTGTCTGATGAGGCTTACAAATAGCTATGAAAAGAAGACATGTGAAAAGAATAGGAGAAAAGGAAAGGTATATCCATCTGAATGCAGAGTTCCAAAGAATAGCAAGGAGAGATAAGAAAGCCTTCCTCAGTGATCAGTGCAAAGAAATAGAGGAAAACAATAGAATGGGAAAGACTAGAGATCTCTTCAAGAAAATTACAGACACCAAGGGAGTATTTCATGCAGAGATGGGCACAATAAAGGACAGAAATGGTATGGACCTAACAGAAGCAGAAGATATTAAGAAGAGGTGGGAAGAATACATAGAAGAACTATACAAAAAAGATCTTCATGACCCACATAATCACAATGGTGTGATCACTCACCTAGAGCCAGACATCCTGGA
>CM035277.1:1477352-1527608 GCA_020226075.1 Hydropotes inermis | reverse complement strand
TAGTGATCAGTGCAAAGAAATAGAGGAAAACAATAGAATGGGAAAGACTAGAGATCTCTTCAAGAAAATTACAGACACCAAGGGAGTATTTCATGCAGAGATGGGCACAATAAAGGACAGAAATGGTATGGACCTAACAGAAGCAGAAGATATTAAGAAGAGGTGGGAAGAATACATAGAAGAACTATACAAAAAAGATCTTCATGACCCACATAATCACAATGGTGTGATCACTCACCTAGAGCCAGACATCCTGGAATGTGAAGTCAAGTGGGCCTTAGGAAGGAAGCATCGCTATGAACAAAGTTAGGGGAGGTGACGGAATTCCAGTTGAGCTATTTCAGATCCTAAAACCTGATACTGTCAAAGTGCTGCACTCAATATGTCAGCAAATTTGGAAAACTCAGCAGTGGCCACAGGACTGGAGAAGGTCGGTTTTCATTCCAATCCCAAAGAAAGGCAATGCCAAAGAGTGTTCAAACTACTGCACAATTGCACTCATCTCACATGCTAGTAAAGTAATGCTCAGATGTTCAAGCTGGTTTTAGAAAAGGCAGAGGAACCAGAGATCAAATTGCCAACATCCACTGGATCATCAAGAAAGCAAGAGAGTTCCAGAAAAACATCTATTTCTGCTTTATTGACTATGCCAAAGCCTTTGACTGTGTGGATCACAATAGACTGTGGAAAATTCTTCAAGAAATGGGAATACCAGACCACCTGACCTGCCTCTTGAGAGATCTGTATGCAGGTCAAGAAGCAACAGTTAGAACTGGACACGGAACAACAGCTGGTTCCAAATAGGAAAAGGAGTATGTCAAGGCTGTATATTGTCACCCTGCTTATTTAACTGATATGCAGAGTACATCATGAGAAACGCTGGGCTGGAAGATGCACAAGCTGGAATCAAGATTGCCGGGAGAAATATCAATAACCTCAGATATGCAGATGACACCACCCTTATGCAGAAACTGAAGAGGAACTAAAGAGCCTATTGATGAAAGTGAAAGAAGAGAGTGAAAAAGTTGGCTTAAAGCTAAACATTCAGAAAACGAAGATCATGGCATCTGGTCCCATCACTTCATGGCAAATAGATGGGGAAACAGTGGAAACTGTGGCAGACTTTATTTTGGGGGCTCCAAAATCATTACAGATGGTAACTGCAGCCATGAAATTAAAAGATGCTTACTCCTTGGAAGAAAAGCTATGACCAACATAGCATATTAAAAGGCAGAGATATTACTTTGCCAACAAAGGTCTGTCTAGTCAAGGCTATGGTTTTTCCAGTGGTCATGTATGGATGTGAGAGTTGGACTATAAAGAAAGCTGAGTGCTGAAGAATTGATGCTTTTGAGCTGTGGTGTTGGAGAAGACTCTTCAGAGTCCCTTGGACTGCAAGGAGACCCAACCAGTCCATCCTAAACGAGATCAGTCCTGGGTATTCATTGGAAGGACTGATGCTGAAGCTGAAACTCCAATGCTTTGGCCACCTAATGTGAAGAGCTGACTCATTGGAAAAGACCCTGATGCTGGGAGGGATTGGGGGCAGGAGGAGAAGGGGACGGCAGAGGGTGAGATGGCTGGATGGCATCACCGACTCAATGGACATGAGTTTGAGTAAACTCCCAGAGTCGGTGATGGACGGGGAGGCCTGGTGGGCTACAGTCCATGGGCTGCAAAGAGTCGGACACGAACGAGCGACTGAGCTGAGCCGACTCAAACTGTTGAGTCCCCCCTGTCTTAGACTGGGAGCACCTGGAGGACAGGACTTGAAATGCTCATTTTGTCTTCCTAAGCTACCTTGGCTCCGAGGGGGCTTTCAATAAAGGCTGTTGAACAAGTGAACAACATAGTAGATGAATGATTGAGTGAATGTGTGATTCTGAGCAAATAAGAGAGGAACTAATGCATAAATACATTTTGAAGATATGAAAAGAATTAAGTTATTACAACTGTCATATATAGTGAGTTATATATAGATTCAACGTTCAGAAGCAGAAGTTATTTGGAGAAACAGTTGTCGAAAATCGTACCTTTAAAAAGTTTTAATGATACATAACATTACTTTCCTATTGCTGTAGTAACAAATGATCACAACTTAGTAGTTTAAAAGAACAGAAATTAATTTCCTTACAATTCTGGAGGTCAGAAGTCTGAATTGAGCCTTAGGGGGCCAAAATCAAGGTGTCGGCAGAGCCTCCTCTGGAGGCCTTAGGGAAATCGTCTGCTTGCCTTCTCTGGCTTCTGTAGGCTGCTGTCAGTTTTTGACTCATGGCTGGTTCCTCCATCCTCAAAGCCCTTCACTCCAGCCTGTTTCTGCTGTCATGTCTGCTTTTTCTAACTTTGTCTCTTGCTTGTCTCTTATAAGGATGCACTTGATTACACTGTATCCATCTGGATACCCCAGGGTGATTTTCAGATATCAGAACCCTTAGCTTAATCAAATCTGGAAAGTGTTAAGATCATATCTGCACAGGTCCTGGGCATCTTTAGGGGGACATTTTTTGTGTGTCTGTCATAGTATATCTCCTTGCTATTGACTGTTCATGCTTTGAGATCTTATAATGAAAGGCATCGTATGACTGTCGCTTCAAATGCAAATTTAGAGAGTTTTGAGCATGTGTTCTCTGTGGCTTGTTCCATTTCATAAGTAAATTCTTTCCCGAGCAGACAAATCATTTCTTCATGTTGCCCATAAAAAGAGACATGGTTCAACCAAAGAAAGCATGCCAAGATGGAGCCAGTCCCCCCCTGCTCTGCAGGTCCCAGAAGCGCATGCTGGTCTTGCAGAGAAGGCAGACCTCTGGCCGTCAGCCAGTTTTGTCAGGCGATGGCGTGTGTCTGGAGTCCGCGTCCATGCAGCCCCGAGGTGGTGTGTGACCGGGTAATGCAGAGGACGCTTCTGTGCTGTCCGTGGTGGTGGTTTAGTTGCCAAGTCGTGTCCGACTCCTGCGATCCCGTGGACTGTAGCCCGCCCGGCTCCTCTGCCCATGGGCTTCTCCAGGCAAGAACACTGGACTGGGTTGCATTTGCTTCTCCAGTGCAGACCGTGGTGTGGTGTAATCGGGTAACGCAGAGTGTGCTTCTGTGCGGTCCCGTGATGTCGCGGTGATCGGGGAATGCGGGGTATGCTTCTATGTGCTCTGTGGTGTTGCGGTGATCGTGTAATGTGCTAGCTGACAGAGAATCATCCCTGACACTATCCATTTCTTTCTGGCTCGAGTTACTTCTGACCCGTAAAGTAGACAGGGGAGGTCAGAAGGAAAGGTGTGTGTGATAGTGAAGTGTTAGTTTGCAGCGGGTCCTGCACCCTTAGGCTGAAGACAGCATCTCAGCGCCCAGCTCTCATAGTCTCATTTCCCCGTGTGATTCCTCGGTGGGCGGAGCTGTGTCTCACCATCCAACCCTGTTACAGTGGGAAGAGAAGCTATATTTAAATATGCCTGTGGAGAATCCATTGTCAGCTACAGATACATATTTAATTACTGTAAGGGAGAGAAAAAAACAGAAATTTAAATATGATATGGGGGTTGATTTTATTCAAATCAGGGTTCTACTTCAGCCTAAAAAGAACTGAGCAGTGTTGTTTAAATGATTGCCTCTTAGGAGACAGTATGTGTATTTGTATCTATAGCCCTGCTTTATTTAAAGAAAGAGGCTTTTTGCAGCAGATGGAAAGACAAGCGAGAGGAGAAAATCATTTAAATTTAACCCTTTGGAAATACTCTAGCTTGGGGACCTTCTACTGTCTGCTTTGGGTATGGTAGAGTATGCTGTTGTGTCTGAGCTGTGTCTCCGTCTTCTAACATCCTGGGTTAAGAGCTTTATTGTTGCAAACCGAGGTCCCTCCCGGTGACAGAGAAGGGCCTCCAGCTCCGATGGTTGTCTCCAGATGTGTGCTCTATACTCACCCAGGGTCTAGCCTCACAGTAAACAATGAAAAAATTAACACAGGTATTCATTCTTTCATTCAGTTACTAATGAGGTCGTTGTTCTTGTTCAGGTGCTCAGTCCTGTCTGACTCTTTGCAACCCCATGGACTGCAGCACACCAGGCCTCCCTGTCCTTCACCGATCCCCAGAGCTTGCTCAAACTCATGTCCATCGAGTTGGTGATGCCATCCAACCATCTCATCCTCTGTCGTCCCCTTCTCCTCCCACCTTCAACCTTTCCCAGTATCAGGGTCCTTTCCAGTGAGTCAGCTTTTTGCATCAGGTGGCCAAAGTATTGGAGCTTCAGGTACTACTAGCTCTGATCATTTTCTACTCATAGAACCCTTCTGACACCAAATATTCATGAGGCTTTCCAACATCAACCAATTTCCCTCTTCTCCGGACACCAGCTCAGTGTTCTATAATTCAGTTTAATTCTGACACTGTGTGCGCTGCTACGTCGCTTCAGTTGTGTCTGATTTTTGCAACCCCATGGACTAAAGCCTGCCAGGCTCCTCTGTCCATGGGATTCTCCAGGCAAGAACACTGGAGTGGGCTGCATGCTTTCCTCCAGGGTATCTTCCCGACCCAGGGATCGAACCCGCCTCTCTGACTTTATGTGCTGAAGGTGATGGTGTTGGTGATATTGATGAAAATGCCTCACAGCTATTAAACCCTTACATTTTTCCCAGTACCATGCTGAATACTGCACATACATCAGCTCATAGAGTTCTTACTGATCCTCTGTGATAGGTGCTATTGCAGTTTCATTTTTTCATTTTATATTTGTATCTATTTATTTACTTGACTGCACTGGGTCTTAGTTCTCGCATGCAGGACCTTTTGGCAGCGTGTGGGATCTAGTTCCCTGAGCAGGGATCGAACCTGGGCTCCCTGCATTTAGACCACTGAGTCTTAGCCACTGGACCACCAGAGAAGTGAGAAGGTTCAAATTTAATGGAGTTAATGAATGTGTCCAGGGTCGTCTAGGAAGAAATTGGCTCACCTAGTACCAGTGTGGATGTGACTGACTTCAAATGTGTGCTGTGTCTTATTCAGTGATTTCACTGTGCTGTAGTGTTTTGACTGAACTGCATTTTTTTCTTTTTTTCTTTTTTTTTTGGTATCAAGAGGTCAGATGTTATGAAGATTAAAAGAAATGTAATATATGTTTAGTGTTTAGCATCCATCCCATATAAAATGCTACATAAATATTAGGCATATAAATAATATTAGGTCTATTTCTTTTACTTATAAACTATTTAATATAATCTTTATTCCTTCCATTTCTGTTATTGCCTTTAGCATTTCATACCATCCTGAAATGACTCAATTATTTATTCTCTGTCTCTATAGAGATCCATATAATTGAAGATGAGAGAATGACAAGACCTCTGTAATGTCCACAGAAAGTCAGAAACTCTTGATTTAGGTCAGAGTTTCAAGTTTGAATATGAGGCAGTCATTTTTTCAAGTAACTAGCTTATATTTTAAGCAAATACCATTAGATCTGTAACACCATCTTGTGATTTAGTAAAGAGAAATGGGCTGCTTAAACATGATGCTTTGCTACTTCATTTCAAAGTGAATGATGCATTCAGGAACGGTATTTGTGAATTTTTCTCTATACTGTGAGATAACCAATTTGTCTGACTTTTATCTTTGAATTAATAGTTGTTTTGGCTTCAAGGAAATGTGATGCATTAGACACTGAAGATTATCTGTGGCAAATCTTCCTTGTGGGCTTTTAGTAACACTCTGTTTCAGACTCTCAAGAGAGAATCCTGTCGTCTTCGCATTTTGGGTTTTGAAAATCAAGTGTGTTCTCAGTTCTGTAGAGCAGGTGCGTGCCTATGGAAGCTCGTCGACCTGCAGCCTTTGTACGCTCTCAGACTCTTGTTGCTCATGTTCTGGGGTCCTCCTCCTCCAGATGATGGGACCAAAGATGTCTCAGTGGAACTCCTAATTCAACTCCATCCTCCCGGCTGCTCATGCGATCCACCTTTGGTTTTCCTCAACCCTTCTCTTCCTCTCCCATTTCTTCGGCAGCCCCTTAGCAAATTCTGTTGGTTCTAGGTTCAAAATACATCTAAGATTTAGTTCTTAGTAAAACACAACATTCAGAAAACTTAAATTGTGGCATCCTGTCGCGTCGCTTAATGGCAAATAGATGGGGAAAAAGTGCAAACAGTGACAGATTTTATATTCTTGGGCTCCACAGTCACTGTGGATGGTGACTGCAGCCATGAAATTAAAAGACGCTTGCTCCTTGGAAGAAAAGCTGTGACCACCCTAGACAGCATATTCAAAAGCAGAGACATCACTTTGCTGACAAAGGTCCGTAGAGTTAAAGCTTTGGTTTTTCCAATAGTCACATACATTTGAGAGTTGGACTGTAAAGAAGCCTGAGAGCTGAAGAATTGATGCTTTCAAATTGTGGTACTGGGGAAGACTCTTAAGAGTCCCTTCAATCCTAAAGGAAATCAATCCTGAATATTCATTGGAAGGACTGATGCTGAAGCTGAAGCTCCAGTACTTTGGCCACCTGATGCGAAGAACTGACTCACAGGAAAAGACCCCGAGGTCAGGAGAAGGGGGCGATAGAGGATGAGATGGCTGGCCGCACTGGCCCAAGGAACACGAGCAGAGTCTGGGAGACGGTGGCGGACAGGGAAGCCCGGTGTGCTGCATAGGGTCCGTTGCGAAGAGTTGGACACGACCGAGCGACTGGACAAGAACTCTGCTGTGGGGCGTTTGCGCTCATCGTCTGCGCGGGGCCGCCGCGCTCCCTCGCATCTCCGGGCCCTGCCTTGGGTTGAATGACTCCCGTCAGAGGGCCCTCCTGTGAGCAGCTTCTGATGGACCCGGTGTCTTCTCCCGTTGACCGCGTTCTGCATTTTCTGCCTTCGCATCGCTTGTGAGCAGCGGTGGCGCTCGTTCTTATGACGCAGCCTCTGACCCCAGGTGTGTCCAGCGCCGCCTGCGTGTCCAGAGACTCGGTTCCGTTCTGCCTGCCTCCTGGAGTTGGCACAGACGCCAGAGGAGAAAGCCTTCCTCCCAGGAGACGTCCCTGCTGGAGCTGCCGACCACAGGGGGATGCCCGGCCTCCCCACCCTTCCGCGGGGCCCACCGTAACCGTGCTCTTCTCCCAGCGTTCTTTCCAGGTTCAGTAATTTGCCCGAACAACTCTCAGAACTCAGGAAAACACTTCTCTTGCATTTCCCTGATGGCTATGACGGATCCAACTCCAGAACAGCCCGACGGGAGAGATGCCAGGCGCAGGGTATGGGAGGGGGCTATGTGGGACTCCTGTCCCCTCTCTAGACCTGCCACCCTGCCAGCACCTTGATGATCTCTCGATCCTTCAGTCCTTGAACCCTGCCCTTTGGGAGTTTCTATGGAGGATTCATTGTGTAGGCGTGATTGACTAATTCATTGGCCATTGGTGGTTGGACTGTCTCCAGCCCCATGCCGTCCCAGAGGTGAGGGCTGGGTGTGACTGCCCCAACCTCCCATCGCAAGCCTGCTTCCTTTGGCTCATCCACCTCGTTAGAATACATTTAGGATGAAAGGAGTTAGTTGTGAACAATAAAAGGTGCTTCTAAATTCCTGTCTTTCCCATCACTCAGGAAGTTCCAGATGTTTTAGGAGCTGTGCCAGGAACGGGAGACAAAAGCAAAATGCACATTTCTTGTTAAACGACCCTGCCAGCCTGCTTTATACTCTACCTAGATGTTGACTGCCTGCCTGCAGCAGCTAGCAGTAAACACCACTGGGCCATGTGCTTCTGAGCCATGGTGTGGAGAAGACACTTGAGAGTCCCTTGGGCTGCAAGGAGATCCAACCAGTCCATCCTAAAGGACATCAGTCCTGAGTGTTCATTGGAAGGACTGACGCTGAAGCTGAAGCTCCAGTACTTTGGCCACCTGATGCGAAGAACTGACTCATTGGAAAAGAGCCTGATGCTGGGAAAGATTGAGGGCAGGAGGAGAAGGGGACGACAGAGGATGAGATGGCTGGATGGCATCAGCTACTGTGGGGTTGCAGAGCCGGACACGACTGTGGTTGTTGAACAGTGGCAGCGCGTGACTGTTGTTGGTTTTACCACTCTTACTCAGCACCCGGGACAGTGCCTGGTGCACCACAGACGGTCAATATTCATTGAATGAGTTGCTTAATTGATTTAAATCAAATATTTAATTAACAGAGTGATGGAGGCAAAGATGAGTTTATACATCTTCCGTGAGACTCAAAACCCAAGAAACAGAGAGAGAAGAAAGTGATTTTCTAAATAGCTTTCTGGTTTGAATCTGAGTCCTTCCTGGTACTGTGTTTTCTTTCTTTCCATTGGAAAGTTCTTGAGCTTCTCCTGTCTCCTGAAAATAAACCCCCTATTACAAAGCAAGGTGTTAATGGGTTTGCCATTTGTTGAAAGCCAGAGTATCTTGGCTCATGCAACTCTTTGTAGAAGAGTGAAGGTAGTGGGCCTGGCACATGATAGGTGCTTGCTAGCTGGTGTGGGGCAGAACTCGGAAGACTGTTTAGACACTCTGAAAGGAGACACGGGCCACGGCCTCCTTGAGGGCATTTCACGTCACACGCCAGTGCAGATGTTACAGGATTAATTAAACACTTGTCTCTAAGGTCAGCGTCAGGGATCAGATTCGTTCCGGCTGCAGCACTGAAGCTCTGAGATTCAGACCTGCGAACTGGCGCTGGTGCTGGACTCACGGCTGTGAAGCGGGCTTAGCCACGGTCCACCCCTCTTATCTCCTCTCACCCGCCCCCCCGCACCTTCTGAGTCTAACCCCGCTTGCATCCCTTCCATCTGGAGGTGGTGGAGGGCTGAGGGAGGAAAGAGCCGGAGAGGCGAGGAAGGCCCACGGAAGGGCAGTCTCGGGTTGAAGAGTTAGCGGCACTGATGCTCCAGCCGGCAGGCGTGAGGCTAACGATGCCGCTTGGCTGCAGTCAAGATGCAACTTGGGATTCTGTGACTTCACCCGTTTGTCCTTGCGGTTCAGTCCGGTTCCCTTGCTGACGTGGGTGATGATGTGCTGGGTCCTCTGAGGCGCAATGAAGGATTAACAGGACTTGCCCTGGGGAACCCCAGCGGCTCCCAGAAATCCAGTCTCCGCCCTTCTGATCACATCATCTCGTTGGTGATCTGATTTCAGTAATATCTGTTATGGTGACTCAGGTGACTCAGTGGTAAAGAACCCGCCTGCCAATGCAGGCCGTGGGGTTCCATCCCGGGGTCAGGAAGATGCCCTGGAGGAGGAAATGGCAGTCCGCTCCAGTGTTCTTGCCTGGAGAATCCCATGGACAGCGGAGCCTGGCGGGCTATGGTCCGCAGGGTCACAAAGAGTCGGACACGACTTGGTGACTGAACAGCAGCAGTCATGGTGACCAGCACCGACCTGGGTCACCATTCGCCATCCAGACCTACCTTCCCTCTGCAGCTGTGCTGTGGGGGCAGTGAGGTGTTGGTTGCATTTTCTCCGTTACTCAGCACCGGGGAAACGGAGGCGTAGGGGAGGTAGGGAATTTATTTGCCCGAGATCACACAGTAGAAGAGGGGTCGGTTTCCTGCTGTGAGTCCTAAAGTGAATTTACACAACACGTGTCGTCTCTTGGCATTTGTAGTCTTCCTCTCTCTTATCTTCTGTAATAACTGATTTTCATTAAGATAGTTAACATACTGTTGAGCTGGTAGCTGAGATTTGTCTATATCAGATTAAAAACCAGACCTTCAAAAGAGAATGAACACGATTGGGTTTTTGTTGCTCTGTAGCTGTTGATTTGCGACTGCCTGGTTGCAGTTAGTCTTCAGCCAGAGGACAGGCCTCTGGAGAAGCCCGTGAATCGAGGATGGTCCTTGGCGGGTGACGGTCACTGTCTGGGGGACGAGCAAAGTTCTTGCTCTGCTCACACGTTCAGTGCTCCAGGTGGTGTCGTTCTGAACACCCAGCTTATTCATCGCGGGTCGGACCGTGACGGTCCCTGCCCTGAAAGGAAGCGTTTTCCCCGCGGGTGGGAGGCTGGGCTCAGCAGGAGGTGGGATCGTGTTCTCCTGGTTGGTTAGAAGCCTTTCTGTTAGTCATTCTGTTCACGGTGGTTCAGGGGCCGGTGGGACTGGGGGCTTCTCGGGGGGCTCGGCGGTAAAGGACCCGCCTGCCAGGGCAGGAGACCCGAGAGGCGTGGGCTCCCCCCGGGTCGGGAAGATCCCCTGGAGGAGGACATGGCAGCCCGCTCCAGTGGTCTTCCCTCGGAAATCTCACGGCCAGGGGAGCCTGGCGGGCTGCAGTCCGTGGGGCCGCAGAGTCAGACTCGACTCGGAGACTAAGCCGTGACAACGAAAAAGGCGATGATTTAGGCAGGCCTTTCATCTTTACTGAAATTATAGAGGGGTCTGGTAGACGCTGTATTCCCATCTTCTGACGCGTCCCGTTTGGTGATGCGATCTGTTGTCGAAGATTTGCCTGCAGATACGGGGCCAAATACTGAGAACCAAACAGCCTTTTAGTTTTCAGGGTGCGCACACGTGTGTGCGATGTTGTGTCCTTTCGGCTCTCACCGCTTTCCCTTCCTAAGTTTTGCTTTTTGAATGTGGCTGCTTCTCCCAGTCCAAGTTCACGCTTCTCTGATCTCTGGCTGAGGAGCCTGTGTCAAAACAAACCCCACATTCTTTTTTTAACCGTTTCCCACATTCCTCTCTCTTTAGCTCTGACGAGGTCAGCTTTCAGAATCGCCAGCCTGACAGCTTTCCCCTTCTTGCATTGATTCATTGGGATAAAGACGGACTGTTTAAAGAGCACTTTTCGTCCGAGCACTTTTCTTTCTGTGCATTCATTGTGAAGGGCGAGGCCCGAAGCTGGGACGCCGGCCGTCTGGCGCCAGGGTTCCTGGAGTCCTGAGTGGTGAATGTTCAGGAAAGAGATGGATTTGTTCCCTTTGATCCAGAGCTGGTTGCCGGGGGAGAAGGCTGGAAAGGGAAAGAAAACGTAGCGACCGACTACGCGGGTATTAGGAATGTTAGAAATAATGATTTTCTCTTGAAGACTGGGACTTTCTTGCTGCAAACTTGTGGCTTGATTGTAAATCAAGTGAGAATCTAGCACACAGTACACTTGGTGAGACACACACTCACAACTGGAAGCACAAAAAAGATGTCCAATTGCTGGATGCTTCCCGAGCCACATCATTAAATCACGACTGTGCTTTTCAGAAATGCCTGGAGCAAGTCCATCTTCCAATAATAGATATCTTTTCATGCACATGGCTGCGTCTGAACTCCCAGAGAAAACTGTTGGGCTGCCTGTAATCAGAAAGCAGCCTTTTTTCCCTCTTGCTTTCAGAACACCAGTGTGAAAGGTGAGTGCAATTTCTTACTCAGAGGCGGAAGTGTTTTAAAAATCAATTACCTAACTGCAAACAGGTACTGTCTCTGAAATAATGAGATTTTATTTGTCAGAGACAGTGTTTGTTAAGGTGCATTTTGCCTGGTCTTGTCTCTTATGGAGAAGTGGTTCAAAATAGTTGTGGTTTCTGTGTACTTCTGATAAGGATGCTGAAATAATTGCACTTTCAGCAGAAAGCAATCTTGAAAATTTCCCTGGTTAATTTTTCTCTCAAAAATGGAAAGCTTGAGCAACTTGCCTGAAACATGGGTTTGGTCTCTGAATAATACCTGAGATGTGTTTTACCTAAACAATTGCAACTGTAAGTCCAGTGGGAGAATTCAGGCTCTGTGGCTCAGAATCTGCCTTCTCTCTGAGAACTGGCTTTAAAAGTTTTTAATTTTATTTTGTTAATCTACTGGCAATATAGGAGACGTGGATTTGATCCTTGGGTTGGGATGATCCCCTGCAGAAGGAAATGGCAGCCCACTCTAGTATTCTTGCCTGGGACAGCCCATGGACAGAGGAGCCTGGTGGGCTGTAGTCCATGGGGTCACCAAGAGTCAGATGTGACTTAGTGACGGACACGTCCTCCGCCAGGTGATAGCTATTTGGGGTTGAGTGATGAAGACCCGTTATAAGTGCGTGTCCTTGTGCTCAGGTTTTATGAAGCTTCTTTAAGCTTGCAGTTCCCTGGTTGCTCCTGAGACAAACACCCTGAGCCCCTTTCCTCTTATAAGACCCTGTGTTGCCATGGCATCCACGGCTGGAATCAGATCCAAGGGCAGACCTTTCACGTTGCTGTTATTAGATGGTACACGCTCCAGTAACTTGCTGTGGGGGATGCTAACCCCCAAAGGCCTTTTGTCAGTTTCCCAGAATTTAAGCTGGGAAGCAGAGTTGCTTGTCTAAGAGCAAAATAAAACTGAATGCCTTGGGAAGGCACCACTGAGTAGAAATTGATTTCCACCCCCCCAGAAACAGCATTTGAAAAAAGAATTTAACAAAGTGGTTAACGGATGTAGAGGAATAACTTGGAAACTTTAACAATGGAAAGCTATGCATTCGTTCAAAAGAATGATTTGTTTTGAAGTGAAAACTAAAGGAGTAAGTTATGGAATGTAGTACTTGGTATGATCCTCTTTATTAAAGCATGCATGCATGCTCAGTAGCTTCAGTCATGTCCAACTCTTTGCAACGCTATGAACTGTAGCCTGCCAGGCTCCTCCATCCATGGGATTCTCCAGGTAAGAATACTGAGTAGGTTGCCATGCCCTCCTCCAGGGCATCTCCCTGATCCAGGGATCAAACCCATGTCTCCTGTGTCTTCTGCCTTGCAGGCAGATTCTTTACCACTGAGCCACCGGGGAAGTCCCTTATTAAAACATACGCATATATAAATAAATAGAACTACTTTTTGAATTAAGTTTGTCTGCCTATACCTGAAAACTCATAATCATAGTGACTTACTAAGTAGAAATTTAGTTTCTTCCTTAGAAAAGAATTCAAAGTTCATATAATAGTTCCAAGATCATCAGGAAAGCAGGTTTCACCTATATGTCTGCTCTGCCATTCAACTAGGGGCTTCCAACCAAAATGTTACCTCATGGCCCAAAATGGCTGCTGGAGCTCCATGCATCATACCTCTTACACAAAAGTATGGCCAGAAATGCAAAACAATTTTGACAGTACGCAAAACTTCTTCTATATCCTTGGTCAGTATGTAGCCACCTGGCTTTACTTAGAAGCCTAAAAAATATAGTCCTTCAGGTGGAACATTGCCTGGGATTTTGTTGCTGTTTAATAAAAAAAGAATGGTGATTGGGTGGTCACTTGCTAGAATGGCCAAATGGCAGCCTCCTGTTCTTCCATATCATCAATTGCCTTAAATACACATTTTTTATTTAAACAGTAAAAAAAATTAAGGAATGCATATTTTTAAGTAGGCTCCCCTGGTGGCTCAGTGTAAAGATTCTGCCTGCAGTGCAAGAGATGCCAGTTCAATCCCTGGATCTGGAAGATCCCATGGAGAAGGAAAAGGCAACCCACTCTAGTATTCTTGCCTGAGAAATCCCATGGACAGAAGAGCCTGGAAGGCTACAGTCCATGAGGCTGCAAAGAGTTAGACATGCCTTAGCAACTAAACAACAACAAATATTGTAAATAGAAGGAAATAAAAATATAAGGAAATACATGGTGACCCAGGAGTCCACGATTAGCAGCTTGAGAGAAATGAGAGTTCTCTGGCTTGTAGGACCTGTCTTTCAGCAGCAGAGCACCTTGGCGCGTTGAGCAGATCGTCCTGTCATGAGCCAGCACTGGACTCCTAACAGTGTCAGATGAAAGCACGTTTAGATTTCAACTCAGTTTGTATTCCATCATTTTTTATCTGTACCAGGCCACTTGCAGAGGTAAAATTCTAATGAAAAGTACTAATTCATAGCTGTCACTCAGCTTCCTAAAAACGACTCCAGCATTTGGATGTTCAAGGCTGGAACCATAATTACACAGTTGACCTTTGAACAACGCAGGTTTGAACTGTGCTGGTCCACTTACATGCAGATGCTTTTTGCAGTAAGTGCATACAGTAGTACTATACAATCCACAGCTGCTTGGATCCGTAGATGCAGCACTGAGGTGTGCAGGGCTGGTTGTAGAGTTACACTCAGGTTTTTGACTGGCAAGAGGGTCTATTCCTCTAACCCCAGAGTTGTTCAAGGTTCAGTTGTAATAAAAACACTAACAGAGATTAAATGCTTCAGTGAGGGAAGATCATCTAATGGACACGAGTGTGGGTTCTTGGATCAGAATTGCTCTTTACTTCTTCTTTAAATATCTTAAACCTCAATTTCTCACCTCTAAAATGGTAATAATAAGAGTTTCTCTTTATATCATGGGACTGTCATAAGAATTTAAGAAGATAAGCCCGATCAGTGACTGGCCTTTAGTAAATGCCCCAGGTCAAGGTGATGACATTTTCGTTGCTGGCACGCTGTGTCAGGCATACTGTAGTTATTTTTGAATCTTACCCCCACAAGTCTATAAAGATAGTACTTATTTTTTAAAATAACAACTTTATGGAGATACAGTTCATATACCATAAAATTCAAGCTTGTGAAGGTGTACAATTCTGTGATTTTTGGCACATGCACAAGGCTGTATAATCATCACCATGATCCAAGTTTAGAACATTCTCATCACTCCATAAATAAATCTCCTACCCACTGGCAGTCACTCCCAATTGTCCCTTCCACTCAGTCCCTGGAAACCAGTAATCTCCTTTCTGTTTCTATGGATTTGCCTCTTCTGGACATTTCATGCAAGTGGAATTAATGTAATATGTGATCTTTTGTGTCTGGCTTCTTTCACTTAGTAAAATGTTTTCAAGGTTCATCCATGTTGTAATGGATATCAGAACTTCTTTCTTTTTCTTGGCTGAATAATATTCTGTTGTATAGATAAACTGCGTTTTCCCCCTTTTCTTCAGTTGATAGACATTCTGCCTTTTGACTATGGTGAATAATGTTGCTGTGAATATTTATGTGTGGACATATGTGTTCATTTCTTCTAGGTATTCACTTGGCTTTTTCACTTAGCAGTCACTTTTGGAGAAGACAATCATTTTAGTGGATGTACAGTTGTCTCAGTCTTATTAACAACTGACATTCATATTTTACTCTGCCAACTCCCTAATGGTATTCTAGGTGTTTCAAATCTTTGGCTTGCTTTTACAAACAGTGCCACAATGAGTACTGCTACACAGTCATTACTTCACACATGTAAACATATAAGGGTAAAGTAAACCTTTGCAAGTGGAATTGCTGGGTCAAAGGATGTGTACAGTTTGGGGAAAGATCTTGTGAAATTGCCCTCCTTGGAGAGTGTCCAAATTGTACCCCCATCTGTTATAAAGACCCTGGGGAAGCATTTCTCTCTGGACCGAGTGTAAAGAATTGTTCCGACTTTACTCAGCAATTGTTTTGTTTTTGTCTTACAGAGAATGTGACTCATAATTCATCAGGTGTCTAATTTATTACCTGCTTAGAGCCAACTTTGTGGTCCAGCTTTATCAGTATATGAAATTATATTATGGGTTTTATTTTAGTGTCTTTATTTTCGCTCATCTTGTGGGATTGGAAGAGTGTTACATTGAATCTTAAAATTCTCATTTGGATGAGTCTTGAACCAGCATTGATTCTAGTTGTAGGATCTCAGAGCTCCCAAAGGCTGAAACTGTAATAGAACCTGGCTTGTAAGGCAGGGAAGCTGTTAAATTTTGGATGAGTCTGAGTAGACTCTATTATAGTTAGGACACCTAAGGAAAAGTTGATGTTATAGGGGAGAGACGTCTCCAGGTTTGCCTCATCTCGTAACTAATCAGAGTGAGAATGCTGTTCCAGCGTCTTGAGATGCTCAGCGGCTTTTCTGCTGCTTCCTGTTGGCCTTGGGTACAAGTGGGATGAGAGCTGAACCTCTTGCTGCCACGTGTTACTACTGGGGATGAAGTCTTGGGGGAGCTGGTTTCCAGTTAATTTCTAGTGGAAAAGCTCCCCTTTCTTCATATCCTTTGTAAAGCAAAAGCATTTCCAGTAAGACTTAGTGGAGACAAGTTTATAAGAAAGCAAAATATGAATTCTGTTGGCTCTACTGTCTTGCTTATCCTTTATTTTACTTTATTGAAGTATAATTGATTTATAATATTGTGTTAGTTTCAGATGTTCAGCATAGCAATTTGAGTTTTTGACAGATTATATTCCATTATGCCGCTGCTGAGTCGTGTCCGACTTCAGTTCTGCCAGACTCTTTCTGACCCTATGGACCGTAGCCCCCAGGCTCCTGTGTCCGTGGGATTCTCCAGGCAGGAATAGTGGAGTGGGTTGCCATACTCTCCTCCGGGGGATCTTCCCGACCCAGGGGTTGAATCCACATCTCTTAAGTCTGCTGCGTTGGCGGGCAGGTTCTTTACCATTAGCGCCAACTGGGAAGGCCTATGTTCCATTATAGGTTATTACATGATAATGGGTATAATTCGATTGTGTTTATTCTTGAAGTTAGATATAGGTTGATTTCTTCATTTCACTTGGGAACTATTTTGATGGTGTTCACGCAGGGTGGAGGCTCTGCCCCCGACTTCTGCTGTCTCTGTCTCTCTGTGTGGCCTCTGTGTATATTGGTTCGATGCTGAGGCTGACGGGAAGTGACCATTTCCTGGAGGAGTTGACGTGACACGTGGAAGCTGAGGACACATGTTGGAGGGTGTGAAGTGGGAGGGCTGACACAGAGGCATTCCCCTGAGGTGCCGGAAAGAAGGGGGGATGGTTCTGGCAAAGCAGGGAGCCTTGTGGTGTAGAAGACGGTAGGACATGTGTCCAGCCTGGGCGCCGACTGACGCGTCTCTGGCGGACTCGAGGCTTCCTGTCTGGGGACTGCCACTGTTCACAGCCTTTGCCGTATTTCTTTTCCTCCTGATTAGTCTTCACCGTGCCGCTTTTTCTCATGTGTTCCCTACCTTGATCGGCAGTGACTTTTCTAGCGAGGCTCACATTTGAGCGGGGTGCCAGGAGGCTTGCAGCCCTGCCGTCTGAGTGACAGCTCCTCTGGTTCTATCCAGCCCGCCTGCCCCAGAGCTAGTCACTGCCGCCTGACTTCAGAAATCCTTTGAAGTCTGAAATGCGTTGTCCTGGGACTGCAGGCGTGTCTCAGCTTGTTAGGATCTGTGTTAACCTGACCCTAACAATATCCTGTCACGTTAAGAGAAATGTTTGGGCATCTCGATGTTTGGTTTTCAACGTGACAACACTTAGTTTCAGAGCACTTTATGATTCATCAAACAGACTTAACTTTGGTCAATGAGTCCTTCTAGATCTGGGATAAAGGCTTTAATTTTGAGAAGACTGTTTACCTGATGTCTTCTTTTTCTCACCTTCAACACTGTGGACATTTTAGGGCCAGATAACTCCTTTCAGTGGGGGCCGGCCCTGGTGCTGTAAGATCTGGCATCTCTGGTCTCTAAGCCCAGGCACCACTCAGCACCTCCCCAGCTGTGCCAACTAGATTTGTTTCCAGACGGCGTCACATATCCCCCTGGGGCCGCACTCGCTGCAGTTGAGCACCGCTGATCTAATCACACCGATCTAATTGTCACCTACAGGCCTCTGTCGTTCAGATGTAGGTTGGCTTTCTAAGCTGGATGGCATAGAGTAAAAGGCCATTTCATGACATTTAATAATCTGATATTTAGACACTGTTTCCTAACGGCTGTAATTAAATCAGTACGAACAGGGCTCCCCTGGTGGGTCAGTGGTAAAGAATCTGCCTGCCGGTGTAGGAGACCTGGGTTCAGACCCAGATCTGGGAAGATCCCACGTGCCTTGAAGTAGCTAAGCTCTTGGGCCACAACTACCGAGCCTGCGCTCTGAAGCCCGGGAGCCTCAGCGACTGAGGCCTGCACGTCCTACACAGCATCCCTCGCTCAGGCAGCTGGAGAGAAACCCAAGCAGCGCTAAAGACCCAGCACAGCGGAAAGTAAATTAGTTAATTAATTAACAAAAAACTTTCAAAGCAAAACCCATCTTTCTGGTGCGGTCAGCGTCACATCTCTTCACAACAAGAACGCTTTCTGAAAGTCTGCCTCTTTGTTGTGAATTACCCCTGACGATCTGAAACGGTTCCCTCTGTGGCCACCCCGTTCCCTCCCCTTGGATTCCTGGCTGAGACTGGTTTACGTGACTCCTATTCTTCACTCTTCTGCCCCTTTCTGGCAACATCTGTTCCAGGTGTATGTGTTTTCAGACTGCTTTCTCAACCTTGGGATTCATCTCTCTTCCTCTCTTAGAGAGTGACGTTCAGATTTTCTGTACTGAGGCCTCTTCCGGAATGCCTTTTACTCAGTGCTGTCCCCGACATGGGGAAGTTTGGAGAGCCAGCCGTGCTGAAATGTTTCTGTCTGAAATCATGACAGTAGCTAACTTCAGAGGTAGCATTTCTAATGAAAACATTCTAATGGGGAATTAAAAAAAAAATTTTTTTTTTTGTCATGGCAAATGTCTCTCCAGCTTGGTTAGAGCCTGTTTCTAATTATAGGAAAATATTTGCTTTAGTCTCTAGGGAATTATAGTCATCTTGAGGGTCTGTGGTTTTAGAACAAAAACCCATTGATTAAAAACAGTGATGTGCTAAATGGCCATCAGAACCTTTCTTCATGGTATTAGATAATGGCATTTTGCAGGATGCACTTTTTAAGGACAAATGTGGTTTTATAATTGTTTCTTTTCAAAGAATGTCTGTCAGTATAATTTGAATGTGTGCTCTACATATTTTGAGGTTTTTTTTTTCTTAATACTGTCTTGTATAAAGATGTTAAGGCTTTTTTTGGAAATGTCAGGTCCATTCTGAGGTACTGTAATATCCAAGGGCATCATTTATGAAATTGTGGAAGGCTCATGAGTGCTGAATATGGATTTTCCTAATTTTTTAATTTGCTCATTCATTTATGTACTCAATTATTTAAAAGGAATGAGAGCCTATACTCTCTTAGGTCCTGAGAATTCAAAGACAAAATATGATTTTTATTTTTAGGGAGGAAGGTAAAACATAAATATGCAGATAAATCAGTGAGCAAGATGATTTCAAACACTGAGGTTGCGAGGATGGGGGAGGAGAGTGCTTTAGATTTCGTAGGTGGGATGTGTTTCTGAGGAGGTGGCATCATGGTGGATCATGAGTATATTCACGGCCTCCGTTAAAACGTCTGGGACCTTTACCTGGAAATCTGACTGCCTCCATCTGCCCTGACTCGGGGCTTGTGAGATGAACTGTCAGCAAACTTGCCACAAGCCAGGCTTGTAAAAGCGTTTTACGTGGAGGCTATAAAAATGTTTACTCGCTCCTTCTGGGACAAGCGAATAGACGCACTTTTCCCTATTTCCTTTGCTAAGTGCAACTATAAACTCTGGACTCTATGTATAAATCAAACTAAGAAGGCTCTGGAGGGTGGAGAGAGGGCAGACGGGCTGGAGACCTCCGCGTTGAAAACCTTGTGACTGTGTCCAGGGCACGTGGGATCTTCGTGCCCCCGCCAGGGGTTGACCCCTGCCCCCAGCAGTGGAAGCACCGACTCTTAACCACTGGACCACAGGGAGATCACGAGAGGTCCTGGCTTTCAAGGACCAACATAGTGGTCATTTCCGTAGGTTTTTGTTTTGTCTCATATGTTTGAAAGCTGTAGCTAGAGAAGCCAGCACATCAGAAATGCTAATGGGTACAGAAGAGCCTCCCTTCCCCACCACAAAAATTTTTTTTCTGATCCAAGGACCAGGAAGTAGCCCAGCTGAGCAACACAGAAAACTTTTAGAAAATATCTCTTCTGATATCAGCCAAGCACCACAGAATAGACTGGGCCCCCACCCACCTCCGTGCCAGCAAAGTCTGAGTAAGGAGTCTAGACTTCCATCCTTATGCACTTCTGTGAGTACAATATTTCCCTCTGCCTTCTTAGGTGACGTACCTGGGCATTGTGAATTAAACTGACACAGAGATACAAGTTTTATTTATATCTTCATATTTCTGGGGACTAAACAGAGAAACAAATGAAAATCCAAAGAAACAGGCTTGGGATTTTATTTTAGTCACTCCTGTTCCTAAAAGTCCTCTATTTGTCCCAACTCAGATTTGTGTTCAGCCGGTTATTTTCCAGACAGTGCCCAGATTCATCACTTCTTTCTCTCCTTTCGGTCCCTTTTATTTTTCCTCTCTCATGTCTCCCTCTCTCAAAGTATCAAAAAAAAAAAAAAAAAAGAAAAAAAGAAAGAAAGAAGGAAAAGAGAAAGAAACCCAAATACTCTGTTACAAAAGAGCTTGGCCATCTCTTTCCTTTTAAAAAATATTCATTAATTTTGTTATCTGACTGCATTGGGTCTTAGGTGCGGGACACTGGATTTCCATACATCGTGGAGCGTTGATCCTTGAAGCACACGGACCCTCTAGCTACAGCCAGGAGGCCCCTAGCTGCTATGTCTGGGCTTAGCTGCTCTGCGGCATGTGGGATCTTAGTTCCCCAACCAGACGTTGAGCCCACATCCCCCGCATTGCAAGGAGGATTCTCAACCTCTGAACCCCAGGTAATGAAGGCCTCTCAGCATCAGCGATTCTCCTGCCTGCTCCATGGAAACATGCCCCAGCTAACCCAGGGAATCATGCAGGTGCAGAGCTCAGACACCCCAGGCGAGCTCCAGACCGCCCTGCCTTGACCGCGCACCTGAGCAGGAGCCCTGCTTAAAGGAGCCAGGTCCGACCAGCGGAGCAGCCTCATCCACCCTCAGGTTCACCAGGAGTGAAACACGCTTGTTCTCTTGAGCCTCTCAGCTCCGGGTGATTGGTTATACAACAGTCGCGAAGCGACAGAGGAATCTCATGTGAGACCTGGAAGAAGAGAAGGAGGCAGCCCCCTGAGCAGCAAGGGGAAGAGAATTCCAGCACGTTCTCTCCTCCCTCATCAGAGAAGCGTGGAGCTTGGAGGCTGGGGCTCCAGTGGTGGGCAGGACGGTCTGAGCAGCGGGCAGGTCAGCCTGTGGAGAGCCAAGCTGAGAAACGGGAACTCGGTGTCAGGGATTTTGGTTTGGTGCTCACTCACAGACTTTCGGAAGCCACGATGACATCATTTCTTTTTTTAAGAAATACTTGTTAGGAACATCCTACCAAGCCACGTGTCCTGCAGATGCAGTCGGTGGCTGTAATGACCACATGCCGGGCCTTGTGCTCGGGCCAGGGAGACTGAGCTCTCTGTCTCAACACGGGAGGAAGCGAAAACCAAAACTTACATGATGTTCACAGAGATTTTTATAAAGGCTAGCTGATTCAATCCTCATATTAGTTATATGTGGTGGGTATTATTATTGCTATTTATCCTCATTCCACATGCAAGAAGGTGACTGTGTCATTTCTTCAGTCTTGGACCAGGGCCTGGAGCATAGTAGATGCTCAGGAAATATTTGTGAAGTTAATGAATAAATGGGCTCCCCTGGTGGCTCAGACAGTCAAGAATCTGCCTATAGTGCAGGAGACCCAGGTTCAATCCCTGGTTTCAGAAGATCCCCTGGAGAAGGGAATGGCTACCCACTCCAGTAGTCTTGCCTGGAGAATCCCACGGTCAGTGGAGCCTGGTGGGCTACAGTCCATGGGGTTGCAAAGAGTCGGACATGACTGAGCGACTTTCAGACACTTCACAGTGAGTAAGTGAAGGAACCAGAATGTGTGTTGCCCTTGTTTGCAGGCACATCACTTCTTGGCTGGATGGTATCACTTCTTGGCTGGATGGTATGAGCTGCTGACCTCTGTGAAGTGTTTCGCAGGCAACAGAAGCCCTTTAAATGCACTAACTCATTCCATTCTGCCAATAAGCCTGTAGGGAAGATGGTGCTATCAGTTTATTTAAAAGTGCAATAAGATCCTGCATCTTAGGCTTATGTACACAATATATGCATAACTGACTAGTCCTCAGGTTTGATAATAGAATGTTTATATGTAAAACAGGTGTTTGACAGGCATGACAGACTCCTTGTGTCCGCCATTAGATTCTGCATTCTCCCTGCAGACCCTGGTCCCCTCCCAGGCTTGCTTGCTTCGCTGATGGACACTCCATTCTTCCACTTGCTTGAGCTAAAAATCTTGAAATCATCCCTGCCTCTTCTTACTCGCCTCCTTACCTCTAGCCTCATCCGTGAATATTGTTGGTTCTGTTCTCGGAATGTGTCCTGACTTGGACCCCTTCTCATCTGCCTCCCCACTTCGATCCTGGCTCAGGGCACCATGAGATTTATTGCAGCAGCAACCTCCTAGCTAGTTTCCTTGATTCTGCCTTCAAGTCCCTGCCGCGTACTAAACATAAACTGGACTGTACGACTTTCATTCAGAAGCCTTCATCTCACTTCCCATCGCACGCAGAGAACAAGTCAGAGCCTTTGCAGTTAGGCCCATACCTCCTTCTACCAGCTCTGGCTTCTCTGGAATTCCGATGGCTCATCATGCCAGGGCATGTTTCTGTCTGCAGGCGCGTACCCTGCGTTGGCAGGCAGATCCTTTCCCACTGAGCCACCAGGGAAGCCCATATAACCTGTTACTGCCTGTGTACTACAAGACACAGGCTCCCAGATGCACTTGTGCATCTCTGGTCGTCATGCCGCGTCTGGAGGCCCAGGGAAGGCAGCAGCTTTCTCCCCTCTGTTTGCAGCCCCGTCCTTAGTACCCGAACAGTGTCTGGCACACAGTAGGTGCTCAATAAGGGTTTGTTGATGAATTAATGCAGGAGTTCCCCAGCCTCCCAACTGTGGACCAGTACCTTCAGATCAGCGGTAGCATTAGATTAGAAATAAAGTGCCCAATAAAGGTAGTGTTCTTGAATCATCCCAAACCACCCCCCCTCCACCCTGGCCCGTGGGAAAATTCTTTTCCACAAAATGGGTTCCTAGTGCCAAAAAAAGTTGGGGACTGCTGAATTCATGAGTGATATCAGCTCTCCAATTTTTTGTTTGAACAGAATGCCCGCCCAGTAGTCAAGACTCTCTAGCATTTCTTTAGAGTTGTTTGGCTTTTTTCTTTAAAGCTGCTTAAAAATAGAAGCTGAATGAGGACATGCAACTGTGTGTGGCTGCTTCAGGCAGGGCTCCCGTCCATCACTTCTCTTCCTCCTCCTTTGTGGATCTGTCTGGGGACAGAAAGAACTGGGGAGAGGAGGAAGAGCCATCACTTTCCCCTTCGGCTCTCCACTCTGCATTGGTCAGCTTCGTCTGACAAGCGAAGGGTCCCATGTGTGGCCAGAATGTTGATTCCATGAGAATCTTTCCAAATAATCTCGTATTGCTTGTTTGATCACCACTGAAAATATATGTGTATAGTTCTAAGCAGAGGCCATATAAATGAAGAAATCAACAAAATAAGGCAAAAAAGGTAGGGTGGGGCCAGCTTTTGCAGGTTCTAGGATCTCTCGTTAAGACTTGGGTTTGTACCCCAAAGGCAGCAGGCAGCCTCAGAAACATGTTAAGCTGTGGGTTGCTGTAGTCACATGAGGGTTTTAAGGATCACTCCAGACGCGCTGCAGAACATGAGAAGCGGCAAGAATGAAAGCAGGGGATGCTGAAGCTCAGAAGGTGGTGCTGAGATGAGGGTGGTGGTCCCCGCGGCGGGGGCGGGGGCTCGGGCGGAGGGGAAGATGCTCCAGGTTCAGCCAGAAGGTGACATACACGGGACTCAGTGACCGAAGGATGGATCGTGTTAAAAACTAGCTTTCAAAGCAGTTAACTGTTCGTGTCATGACTCTCGTACAGATGTAGAAAGAGCACGTGCTGAAGATTCTAATTGACTCATTAATTAAGTGAAAGAACAGCACAGAATATTGTGACTAGTTCTAAGGGGAAGCCAGAGAGCTCCCACATTTATACAAGCAGCGTAGTGAAATGTGTGCTCCAGAGGAGGCTGAGCTGGCTCCATGACGGGGGCGGGAAATCAGTAAAGCCTCTACTAAAGGGCATAGAATTTGCATCTTTATGGACTGGAATTATTTTACATTTTTACCAGTGATCTACAGTTTAGAGTTGTAGACTGTTTCCCTCAGAATCAGAAGCAGATGATACCGGATGTGTGTGTCTAGAGAATGCATAGTTTTCCATTGAAACGGATATTTTCCCCCTGGTGTGTGTGTGTGTGTGTGTGTGTGTGTGTGTCTGGGGGAGACAGAGTATATATATTAGAGTAGAAACAGATTAAAAAGCAGAGACAACCTATTTTCTTACTTAACTTAATAGCACATTCTATGGTATAAATATTATTTTACAACATCACTTTTAATGATGGCAATTTCCAGTTTACAGACATGCCATAATTAATGAAGCCAGTCCCCTGAAGACTTACAGTGCTCTCAGTTTTTATGCCAAAGAGCCCTATTCCCATATGTTTGTATATTTCCTTAATTATTTCCTTAGGAGGAAAGTTCCTAGAAATAGTATTTTCAGGTCAAAGGGTAGGCATAATTTCTCCCCTGGAAAGGTTGTGTTAATTTACTTCGACATCAACAGAGGGCTTGCACAGCTAATTTATTGCCTGTGGATGCTTTTGCAATATTTTCAATCCTCTTTATACTAATTTTATTTTATGGTTAATTATCTCATTTTGCTGGAATTTTTCTTTGTGCTGAATTTTAATATGTACCTCTCTACTCACTGTGCAAGCTTCTCCAAATTAACGTTCTTTCCTGACAAATGAAAGGTGCATATAAATGACAGGCATGAAGTCGTGTTGTTTGCTCATTAAAATGACGTTTTCTCCTCATAAAGTTTGTAATTCTGAACCAGCTCGTTATTTTGGTGAGTGGAGTTGGTAGCACCTTCCAGTTACAATTCAGTGAAATCACAGAATTCTATTCTTCCGTCACCTTGTGGCTCCGGCGGTATAGAGTCTGCCTTCAGCGCGGGAGACCTGGGTTCAATCCCTGGGTTGGGAAGATCCCCTGGAGAATTCCATGGACAGAGAGGCCTAGCGGGCTACAGTCTGTGGGGTCGCCAAGAACGGGACACAACGGAATGACTAACCCTTCTCGCTCTCACTTTCTGTCACCTTCTGAAATCCCACAGTGACAGAGTCCTCCATTAGGCTGGAATGTTGTAACCGTCTCGGTCTCAGACATCCTCTCGGGCAGAATTCTCACTTGGTGGAAGGATTGTTTGGAGGCCGTGGCAGGCCATCCGGCTGCATCACCCAGGGCCGTTCCTGCGGCTGTCGGCTTGCCCTCGGACTGGTGCTGGGCCGTCGCAGAGGAGCTGAGGGCAGGGCGGGCAGTGGGTCTCTGTGGCCGGGCGCGGGGGACCACGTGGGGGCTGGGTGCTGACTGCGCGCATCCACAGGGAGCCGGCGGTTCCCGCTGCTGTGACTGGTGAAGAGCAAGCAACTCCAGGTCAGACAGGGAAGGAGGCCACGGAAAGCCCAGAACTTACATGAGACACTTGCCGTATAGTCAGAAACGTTGGGCACAGTTGAGTTTCTGAGCTGCGGTCAGGGATCCTGAGTACTTTGTCACTTAAGGAGAGGGTGGAATTCTTTTTATTAAAAGAAAACACATCTTACAAACTGCTAGGCTTGCGGTACTGGAATAGGGTCTTCAGACCTCAATTGCAGAAATACTCCATTAAAAATGTTCACTCTCGGCCAGTGCTGGGTGCCAGGGAACTTAAAATCACAAATGCAAATGTCACACTGAAATAGCTAGACGGTAAAGTTGTCGTCCAGATGAAAGAGCATATGGTTACAACTAAATGTCTCTTTATAGATTATGATAAGCATGAAAATCAACTTCTTACAGATAGCTCGACCCTCAGCAGAAGTTTGAGCGTCTCTAGGAGACCAACTTTTCTGGGAAAATCCTGGAGGAATGGTTAACAGCTTTTTCTCCAGAATCAGGCAAACCAAGGTTGGAATACTGGCTTATTTCTCTAGTTTCATGCCCTTGAGTAATTAATACACAGTGAGGAACCTCACTAAGGTCTTATTTCCTCGCTGTAAAATGGGAATAATAATAGCCTGTGTTTTATAGGGCCGTTGATAGGTTAGTTGAGATAATGCACAAAAAGGAATTAGCATTCTGCATGCACAAAGGTTTCAGCTAATACTTGGTGTTGATATTAACTTCCCAGATAAGAAGAATATTTGACTTGTTTTGGAGAATAAATAAAAATAGGATTAGAATGTGAGAAATGAGGCTAATTTAGCAGTATATGACTGAGGATATATGATATGGCTGAGTTGGAGAGAATGCCTGGTTCAGTTCAGCTCATTTCAGTCGCTCAGTTGTGTCTGACTCTTTGCGACCCCATGGACTGCAGCACGCCAGGCCTCCCTGTCCATCACCAACTCCTGGAGTTGCCTGGAGGAGAGGCAAAATTGTTGCGATTACAGAAATTAGATTCTGGTGGAACAGAAAACAGTCCTAGCTTACCTTCCCCCATCCCTCCCTCCGCCTCCCCACCAAATACAACTTCCCTCTGTAGAATTGTTGCTGTTGTTGAGTCATTAAGTCGTGTCCGACTCTGTGAGACCGCATGGACTGTAGACCGCCAGGCTCTCTGTCCACGGGAATTTTTCCCCAAGCGAGAATGCTGGAGCGGGTGGCCACGCCCTTGGTGGGTGCTCAGAACTGTGTGATGTGCTTGTCTGTTGTTGCTTTGACAGTGGCTTTTGTGGATTGGCTTGTCCAAGTCCAGGACTTTGAAGATATTCTTCAACTCTGCAATCTCAGATCAGTGTGAATTCACCTGTAACAGTGTTTCTGACATTACACCCCTAGCCCTCCCTGCAGAGGACACTCGGCAGTGTCTGGCAAAGTAGGAGAAGCGTGATTCTGGCATTCAATTGAAGCCCAAACAGACTCCAAAACACCCCATGATGCTCAGCACAGCGCACCCCCCCCCCCACTAAAAAATAATGTCTAAAATGCCGGTTGTGCTGAGAACGCAGAACCCTGATATATAGCAGGTGAGATATGTCACCATAAAGTTATTCTGTCATCAGATTATCTTGAGTGGTACTAGTGATAAAGAACCACCTGCCAGTGAAGGAGACATAAGAAACTCGGGTTTGATCCCCGGGTCGGGAAGATCCCCTGGAGGAGAGCATGGCAACCCATCCAGTATCCTTGCCTGGAGAACCCTATGGACAGAGGCGCGTGGTGGGTTACAGTCCATGGGGTCCATAGGGACCCAACTGATGTGACTTAGCATGCAGGCATGCATCGTTAGCATTAGGATTACCTCCGCTTCTTGTCCCATGAAACTACACTTTGCTGTCACAGTTGGGAGAACAAAAGCTTCAGTTAAACAAATCAGTGAAAGAAAAATGTTAACTAAAAAATACTATAGACGGTCCGTAGATGTGTTTTACAAAATATGAAGAAGCTCATTGGGTGAATTAATTTAAGAAGAAAACGCTGCCCTCTGCTCGTAAGCAAACGGGGTCACTCTCAAGCCGTCGTCCTTTGACGCGTGTCAGCCACTCCAGCTGGTCTCTGCGTATCCGATCCACCTTCAGGGAGTCTTCCTGTGCCGCCTCCTCTGACCGGTTCTGAAACATGGAGCGCAAGTCGGTAACTCCTCTGTTCTGGAGACCTAGAGTGTAGGGCAGGTGAAACGGGTCTGCCGTGGTTCAGCCGACCTCACTTTCACCGTCACTGAATCTCAGGGCAGCATCTGCCGCCGCTCCGTGCCCAAGGCCCCGTCCTCACCCGACATCACACACTCAGAGGCCCTCACTGTGGGCGGAGCCGTTGCCCGAGGAGTCTTCCTTGGCAGTCCCTCTGGGGAGCACTAGGTTGTCTGGAAGTCTTTATGAATATTCATGCCTTAGTTTGCAAATTAGCAAGCAAAATTCCTGGGGAATGTGGTAAACAGCCAATTTGTCTGGCCCCACTCTGATGCAATTGACCTTGGCTAATCTCTAGGAATCTGCATAATTAATAATTATCTTGAGTGAGGCTGGACCACTGCTTGAGAATCACTCAACTCCCTCTTTTCATAAAGCCAAGTGTTGGAGTTTTCCTTACCTCCTGATGAGCCAGCATGTTTTAATCTCTTCCAGGGTAGACTTTCCAGCCAGCAGTCATAAACAATATTTGTATAACACAGCCTGGAGACCCAGGTGACTCAGTGGTAAAGAGTCTGCCTGCAGTGCAGAAGGCTTGGGTTCCGTGCCCGGGTCGGGAGGATCCCTGGAGCAGGAAATGGCAGCCACTCCAGTGTTCTTGCCTTGGGGTCCCATGGACAGAGGAGCCTGGTGGGCTGCCGTCCGAGGGGCCGCAGAGAGTCGGACACGGCTGAGTATAGCACTGCAGCAGAAGCATACAGAGCAATAATTTGTATAAATTTATTTTTACAAATTATTTATTTTGTATAAATTTGAATTTATGCAATAGTACTTTGGCAGTTATTTGATTATAACACTGCGCTTCTGCTCTTACTACTTAATGGAACAAAAGAAAAACAAAAATCCTATGAGAGTAATGTGGATGAACTGAAGATGGAAGTCATCAGGCCTGCTTAAACTGAGGAATCTTTAGCTTGTGTGTGACAGACTTCAGACAGAAGCCAGACAAATGTGGTTTGATCCTGAAGAAAATGAATAACTTTGTTTTAAAGTAGATATGCTGTCATTCAAGATTGGGTCTGAAAGTTACAGCATAATTTGGAAATAAAATATCTTCTTTGATGAAAATTTTTTCCCCATAGTATGCATATTTCTTGCATACCTTAGCATGCTGTCTCTAACACATTTTCATGGCCGTGTCCAGAAGAAAGGAGCTGAGAAACCTATTTTCCACATCTTTTATTTTAACAATCAGAGTGACAGTCATTCCCACTGTAATTATAGTCCTCTTTCTGGTGGTTAGGTTTTAAGGAAGCCAGTGATCTCATCTGTTGTTCAGACACCAGTGTCTTCTGTTTGCCAGCCATAGCCCTCAACGTGTTAATTTCCATGGCTGATTCTCCATCCTGAAAAGGATTCTGTGTTTGAACTCTTAACAATGACTCCTGCCATTTGATTTTCTAAAGTTACTTAGTCTAGTGGTTAATTAGACTTCAGCTTGATAGCAAAAGAAATAGGTAACTGTTTTTAGATTAAGCTGTAATTTTTGAGATCTTGGTTAAATATCTCTGCACTTTTCTGTTAAAAATTTATAAGTGTTTTGTTTTAAGATAATTGTAGATTCACTTTTGGTTGTAAGAAGTGTTACACAAAGATCGTGTACTCTTTAACCAGTTTCCCTGGTGGTAATATCTTTGAAACATCAATGCAGTATGTTTCAGGTTTATGTATTTAATTTATTTACTTGGCCGAGTCGGATCTTAGTTGCAGCTCGTGAATGGACTCTCTAATTTGGTGCTGGGGCTCAGAGGGTGCGGTATGGGGGGTGTACTCGCCCCTAGACCTGTGTGACCTTAGCTCCCCGACCACGGATCGAATCCGAGTCGACTGCATTTTGAGGCGGAGTCTTAGCCACTGGGCCCTCAGTCTTAACCACTGCGTCCCCAGCAATGCATCGTAACCAAGACAATGGTGTTGATAGGGTCAGGACACAGGGCGGTTTCAGCGCTGCCGGGACCCACCCGTCACCCGAATAGAGACCCCTCCTCCCAGTGCTCCTGGTCCCACAGCCCTCACCCCTGATAACCACTGCTCTGATTTCCATTTCTATACTTCTGTCATTTCAAGAATGCTCTTAATGCGGCCGTGCAGTTTGTAACCTTTGGGTTTGGCGCCCCCCCCCCCCCCCATGCAGCGGCATTCTCTGAAGACTCATTCAGACTGTGTTTATGGCCGAGTGGTATTGTACAGCGTCACTGTTCCCAGATCGTCTGCCCGCTTACCTGGTGGAGAAGAGGTGGCTGTGTACCGTTTTGCACTGGTACGAATCCAGCTGCTGTGACCATTCTTGTTCATGTTTTTTGTGTGTGGGGAGTTTGCATTTCTCTGGCCTAGGTTCCAAAGAGTAGAACTCTAAGTCCTATGCTGCTTGCTTAGTTCTTTAAGGGATTGCCAAACTGTGTTTCAGAGCTGTGCATTTTACATGCCCAGCAGCAGTGTGAAAGTGACCCCGTTTATTGGCATCTGCGGTACTATTACTATTTGGGCCAACCTGATAGGTGTGTGTTTCACTGTGGATTTAATGCTTGTAGCTGCGCTCCACAATGTTTCTCGGTGGTTTAATTCACATTTCCCTGAAGGCTTCATGATGGTGAGCATTTTCTCATGTGCCTCTTGATCACCTGCGTGTTCTCTTTGGTGAAATGTCTGTTGTCCGTTTTGTGAATGGATTGTGTGGCTCTTTAGTGTTGAAGTTTGAGGACTCTGTGTTTTCTAGATACTGATCCAATGTCAGGTACATGGTTTGCACATCCCCCCCCCCCCCCCCCAAGCTTGTCTTTTCATGCTTTCAGCAGAATTTTTCACAAAGCCAAAGTTTTAAATTCTGATGAGGTACATGTGGCAACATTTTCTTTTATGGATTAAGATTTTGGAATGAGGTCTAGGGCTTCCCTGGTCGCTCAGTAGTAAAGAACCCACGTGCAATGCAGGAGACCCGGGTTCCATTCCTGGGTCAGGAAGATTCCTTAGAGGAGGAAATGGCAGTCCACTCCAGTATTCTTGCCTGGGAAATTTCATGCATAGAGGAGCCTGGGGGCTACAATCCATGGAGTAACAAAAGAGTCAGACGCAATTTAGGGAGTAAAGAACAGCAACGTGAGATCTAAGAACTCTTTGTTCAGACCTGTGTTCCCAAACATTTCCTTTTTCCTCCCTAAATATAAAGATTTATAAAGGATTTTATAAAGATTTCAGTCCATTTTGAGTTAATTTTGTATCAGTGTTTTGGGTCAAGGTTGTTTTTTTTTTTAAATTCCCTATGGATATTCAGTTTTTTTGGCTTCCCTGGTGGCTCAGATGGTAAAGAATCCGCCTGCAATGCAGGAGACCTGGATTCCATCCCCGGGTTGGGAAGATGCCCTGGAGGAGGGCATGGCAACCCACTCCAGTGTTCTTCCCTGGAGAATCCCGTGGACAGAGGAGCCTGGCTGAGTGCAGTTCCTGGGGTCACAAAGAGTCAGACACGACTGAGCGACTCAGGACACACATTCAGTTTTTTGAGCACCGTTTGTTTAAAAGGCCACCCTGTGTCCACTGAATTACTTTTCCGCTTTTGTCTCCATGTTTTTATGACCCTTAACATTTTACAGTGTTAACTTGGACTGCACCCCATCCTGGCAATCATCTTTGAGTCTCTGGGTTGAATTTTCTGAAGGAGAATGTGGTTGTGTTCACCGTCATTTATGAGCTAGTCCACTGTCTGGCCCAGCTCCTGACCATCGGGTATGAGGAACGTCACATGGCACACAGCGACTGTCCCTTCCGAGGTCTTCACGTCTTTGGTGTTTATCAGGCTGTGATCTCCATAAATAAGGGCATTTGAAATTAGGGCGTGTGCTGTAAAACCTTGTCTTGTTTGTGCTGATTTGGGGTTTTTATCTCTGGGACTTTTTCTGAAATGTTGTCAAAGAATGAAGATATGTGCCTCTAAATACTTATTTTCTTTTGATTCCAGTGATTTTCTGAATGGCATAATACACCCATTGTGGAAACAGTTTGGGGTTTTAAAATTTTGTATTTCCAAAGCAACATCACGTTTATGGTTTATGAATATTTTACAGGTGAAAACATCAAAAGAAAACATTTAAATGTAAATGCCAGTGGTGGCTGAGTCAGCTGTGATGCTGAGTGCTGTCTTTTTATTCCCTTCCAGATTTATCAACGATGTTGGTTAGTATTCAAGAAAGCGTCCAGCAAAGGTCCAAAAAGACTGGAGAAATTTTCCGATGAACGTGCCGCCTATTTTAGGTGTTACCATAAGGTAAGACTCAATTATTGTAGCTTTCCAGAAGTCTGTTCATAACTAGGGAACTCACTGTTCTTTGAGTCTGAAAACTTGTCTTGCTTTTTTAACCACGTTACAAAAATTACCTTTTCCAAGGACCTAACACCTCTAAACAACGTCTACTAGCTCGTTGTTTGCTTTTTTGGTTGTTGTTATTTGTTTCCTTTGTAGCTTATTCATTCTGTTGCTCTTTCGGATTTATTCCTTAGTGTTGAGTCTTGGCTGTGGCGGGTCCGTGGCTGCCTGCAGGTTCTCCCTAGCTGGGAGCGGGGCTCCTCTCCGCCGCTGTGTGTGAGCGGCTCCTCCTCTCATGGAGCGTGCCCCCTGGGCTCGGTGGCTGTGGCTTGCAGCCTCTGGAGCGCTGTCTCGGGTCGCTGTGGCCTCCGTCCACGCGGGAGCTTCCCCTACCAGGGGTCACGCCAGTTGCACTGCACGGTGGATCCTTAAGCACTGCACCACCAGGGAAGCCTCCCATTTTATTGTCGACAGACACTTAGGTTTTTTTCCAGTTTTCACCTATTATGACTCCAGTTTTTAAAAAAATTTTATTGGAGTATCTTTTAAAAAATTTTTAATGGAGTATCCAATCTTCCCTGGTGCCTCGGAGGGTAAAGCTTCTGCCCGCAATGCGGGAGACCCAGGTTCGATCCCTGGGTCGGGAAGATCTCCTGGAGAAGGGAAAGGCAACCCACTCCGGTATTCTTGCCTGGAGAACCCCATGGATGGAGAAACCTGGTGGGCTGCAGTCCACGGGGCAGAAGAGAGTCGGACACGACTGACGCCGCCGCTTCCCTTTGTGGTGTGTTGGTTTCTGTGGTACAAGCTGAGCCAGCTGTGCGTGCACACACGTCCCTTGTCCCTGGATTTCCTTCCCGTTTAGGTCAGCGGAGCGCGGAGCAGAGTCTTGTGCGGCCCACTCGGTTCTGCCTGGTATCTGTTGTGTTCACGTTATCGGCGGCCTGTACGTGTCCATCGCAGCGTCCCAGTTCACCCCGCTCCCTCCCCGCTGGGCATCCGTACGCCTGTCCTCTGCGTCCGCATCTGTTTCTGCTTCGTAAACACTGTCTGCCACTGCGGTCCACGGCTGCCCCGGTGGCTCAGTGGAGAAGCCGCCCGCAGTGTGGGAGAGGCAGGTTTGACCCCTCGGTTGAGAAGATCCCCTGGAGGAGGAAGTGGCCTCCCGTTCCAGCACTCTTGCCTGGAGATCCCCGTGGACAGAGGGGCCTGGCGGGCTACAGAGTCCACGGGGTCCCCAAAGGTCAGACGTGACTGAGTGATCAACCAGCAGACCACGGTGGTCCGAGCCACCACGCCGCCTGAGCCCCAGCCCTCCGGAGTCTATTTGAGACGCTCATGTCGCGTCATGACTCTCTGGCTCAGAACCCTCAGTCAGGTTGGTATAATGGTCCACCCATCACACGCGTGACTCCCTGCCGCCTCTTCAACTTCACGTGCGCACTTACTTGGCCCTGCGACAGGGACCCTGGGCTCTGCTCTCGCAGAAGATAGCCAAGCACATCCCTTCTTTTGAATTTCCTCTTCCCTCTGCTTGGAAGGCTCTCCTTGCAAATATCCACATAATCACATCCTTACTTTGTTCATGTCAGTGTTCAAGTTCCTCCACTAAGAAAGGCCCTTGCCTGCCCTCGTTATTGGAAATGAAGTCCTTGGGCACCCTCCCGCTCCCTCTCGCTTTGTTTTCAGCGCGTATCATGCTGCATACATACTGCTCAGTTATTTCTCATTGTCTTCGATACAATGCCACCAAAAGCAAGGTTCCCGAGGGCAGAGATTTTGGAGTCGGAGGTACACCTGCTTCTACTCCTTACCAGGGCCTAATGTAGCAGACACTTTTTAAACTTTTTTTTTTAAATATCAGAGATCTTTATTTTTATTTGTTTTGTTTTTATTTTATCAGGTCTTGTTGTAGCACGCGGGATCTTTAGTTGTGGCCTGTGGGCTCTAGTCCTGAGCAGGGATTGAACCCTGGCCCCTGCATTGGGAGTGCCGAGTCTTAGCCACTCGACCGCCAGGGAAGCTGCTCTTAAAACTCTTGGTTGAGAAGATATGAGTATTTATCAGCAGAGGACAGGGAATGGCTGTGGATGTCTGTGCGTCACTCTTTTATTTAGCTTATCAGAAAGTCTTGAGGCATCTGAAACTAGGAAAAGGAATTCTTATTGGCGGAGATGCAGTACATGGTGCTGGGAGCAGAGAAAGCCAGGACTGGGAAGGTTTATGAGAACAGACTCAAATGCAGAACCGGAGTGGACTGGGAAGATGCCCCTTGCACGGGAAACACACCATGGGAGTTTGAGGACAGACTTGCCCAATTTCCCAGACTCCTGCCTGCTGGCTGTGGAATTTAATATGTACATCTTTGGGGAATGTGGTAAGCCACAGTCTCTTTCATCTGTAATAATCATTAACCAAAGTTCAAAGCATCAGAACGGAAGAATTATCTCCATTAAGCCTCCAAGCCCTTGATGAGTTCCTGTAGCCGATTCACCCTCCTAACTCTTTCAGATCTGATACATTTAATATTAATCTCTTGGGGGCATATAAAAAGCTGGAGTAACTCTGAGATATGCATTTTTTATCTAAATGCTGTGTAATTTATGAATCTTGATGATAAAAATACTAGGGTGATAAGTAGCTTACCGTGACTAGATTTCAGAGTTTATTTGAATACAAATAAAAAGCAATTTCCACAAGAAAGGAAGCACTGTACATTATGCTGTCTGATCAGCTCAGAGATGGTGTGGCATAGACACCCGTCTCTCCTGTAGGAAATCTGTGGCATGTGTGGAAATGAAGTGCTTCTTTGTTTCGCTTTTAAAGATAGTATTATGGGGTGGGGAGAACACACCAGTTTTACATATGTGATTCTTTTCAGTTTTTTAAAAAGGATATTGGCCGTAGAATTTTAAAACATGGTGCTTTGCTCACTGACAAGGTAAGTAAAGCTGCTCTCATACAAAAGCTGGAAAATAAATATATGACTAATGCCCAGAGAGCCATTATATTCATGTTTTTACCTCTTTTCTGACGTGGCCCTCAAGCCCCAGAGCTGTCAGAAACGGCTGTGAATTTGATTAACTGTAATTGTAACAATATTAAGACTCCAATGACTTTATTTTTTCTTTCTTTCTTTCTGGTTTTATTGAGAAATAATCGACATACATCACTAAGTTTAAATGTAGGACTCCGGTGACTTTAAATTTTGTTCCTGACCTTCCTGTTGAATCCTGGTTTATTGTTCTCACTCAGCAAATCCAAAGCAGAAGGGGTTGAGAGTTTCTGTGCATATTTTTTCCTTTTTTTGGTGTGAATAACAATTGGGAGGAAATCTAAGTCGAATGGCGGTCAACTGTTGTTTTTGAGACCAAGGCAAATAGCGTGGTGGGAAGTATGCTGGCCCTGGGTTTGGGAAACTTGCTTTCTCTTTTCTCTTTTTTCTTTTGTTTATTAACTTCACTTTATTTATTTATTAAAGTGTAGGGAATATGCAATATTATGCTGGTTTCAGGCACATAGCATATTGATTCAGTGTTTTTTCAATTGTTTTCATTAATTAGTTACAGACTAATTATTAACTTATTAATTATGGACTGGCGCATGGGGGTTGCAGAGTGGGACGCGACCTAGCAGGTGAACGGCAATGCAGCAGTGTTGGAGTGTGCTGATTTACAGTGTGTGTTAGTCTCAGATGTGATGCTCCTGGTTTAGTCACCAAGTCATGTCCGACTCTTGTGAGCCCGTGGACCGTAAGCCTGCCGGGCTCCTCTGTCCGTCAGCACAGTGAGTCTCTTACACGCAGGCACGTCTCCACGCTGTTTTAGATTTGCTCCCCTGTAGATCACTGGAGTGCTGAGAGGGGCTCCCGGTGCTGGGCGGCGGGCTCCTGCTGGCCTCTATTTTATGTGTGTATGGCAGCGGGCAGTCAATTCCAGCCTCTCGACTTACCCCCCTCCCCCTGGTAACCGAAAGTTTGTTTTCTAGGTCTGTCACTCTGTTTCTGTTTTTATAAAACTCTTAGAGGAAAACAAAGGCGGAACACTCTCTGACATAAACCCCAGCAAGATCTTTTTTGATCCACCTCCTAGAATAATGAAAATAAAGACAAAAGTCAACAAATGGGACCTAATTAAACATAAAAGCTTTTTGCAAGACAACCATAAACAAAATGAAAACACAGCCCACAGAATGGGAAAAAATACTTGCAAACAAAGCGACCGACGAGGGATTAATCTCTAATTTTTAAATACACAAACAGCTCATGCAGCTCGCTATCAAAAAATAAAGACAACCCAATCAAAAAACGGGCAGAAGATCTAAATAGACATTCCTCCAGAGAAGATATACAGAGGGCCAAAAAGCGTCTGAAAAGATGTTCAGTGTCACTAATTATCAGAGAAATGCAAATAAAATAAACAATGAGTTAGCACCTCACACAAGTCAGAATGGCCATCATCAAAAAATCTACAAACAATAAATGCTGGAGAGGTCTGGAGAAGAGGGAACCTTCCTACACCATTGGTGGGAATGTGAACTGGTACAGCCACTACAGAGAGCAGCATGGCTGTTTGTTAAAAAACTAAGAAGAGAGCTATCCTATGATCCAGCAATCTCCCTCCTGGGCGAGTTTTCCGGAGAAAACTACACTTTGAACAGATACATGCACCCCAGTGATCATTGCAGCACCATTTATTAATATAATAGCAGGACATGGAAGCAACCTAAATGTCCATTGACAGATGCGTGGATAATGAAGATGTGGTGCATATACGCAATGAAGTAGCAGTCAGCCATGAAAGAGAATGAAATAACGCCACTCGCAGAGACATGGATGGACCTGGAGATTGTCTGACTAAGTGAAGGAAGTCAGACAGAGACAGACAAATATCGGGTGATATTGCTTATATGTGGAATCCAAAAAGTGACTCGGCATTTCTGCAGATTCTCCTCTATTACAGGTCATTGCTACACTCTTCTTGCTTATCTGTTTCATTCGTGGTGTTGATGGTTTGTGTCTGTTAATCCCAAACCCCTGATTTGCCCCTCCGTACTGGCTTCTTCCCTTCGGTAACCACAAGTTTGCTTTCTATATCTGTGAGTCTGTTTCTGTTTTGCATAAACATTCATTTGTATTATTTTTTAGATTCCACATATAAGTGATATCATACAGTATTTGTCTTTCTCTGACAATTCATTAAGCGTGATATTCTCTAGTGAGTGAAAGTCACTCAGTCGTGTCTGACTCTTTGCAACCCCATGGACTATACACTCCATGGAATTCTCCAGGCCAGAATCCTGGAATGGGCGGCCTTTCCCTTCTCCAAGGAATCTTCTCATCCCAGGGATCGAACCCAGGTCTCCCACCTAGCAGGTGGATTCCTTACCAGCTGAGCCACAAGGGAAGCTCAGGAATACTGGAGTGGGTAGCCTGTCCCTTTTCCAGGGGATCTTCCTAACCCAGGAATTGAACCGGGGTCTCCTACATTGCAGGTGGATTCTTGGCCAACTGAGCTCTCGGGTTCATCCACATTTCTGCAAATGACGATCTTTCACTCTTTCTTATGGCTGAGTAATATTCCATTGTGCATAAACCACATCTTCTTCAGCCAGTCAAGAAGGGTGCTTGGGTTGCTTCCATGTCTTGGCCGTTGTAAATAGTGCTCCAGTGAACAACGCAATCCGCGTGAGATTCCTCCGGTTGCTGTGTGTGGTCTTCACCGTCCCTTCCTCTTTATCCTAAGCAGGGTTCCACGGTGTGGATGACTGCAGCTGATTCCAGTCCCCACTGAAGAGCATCTTGGCTGTTTCTAGTGTTTTATTATTATGGGTAAGGTTTATTTTTCTGGGATAAATTCCCAAGAGTACAACTGCTGGATCATATGGTGGCTGTGTGTTTAGTTTTACAAGAAGTTGCGAACCTCCCTTACAGAGCAGCTGTGATTTTACATTCCCACCAGCAATGAATGACCCATCCAGTGTTCCTGCATCTTCATCAGGCTTTGGTGGTGTCACTGCATTCACTTTGGTCATTCGATAGTCACATCTCATGGCAGTTTTAATTTGCATTCCCTCATGTCTAATGATATTGAAGGTATTTTCTTGCACTTGAATTGCTGTCTGTGTATCTTTTTCTATGAAATATCTCTTTATGTATTTTTTACCAGTTTTTAGTAACTTTTTTTACAAGTGAGTTTTGGGTATTTTTTTCTATAGTATAGATTCCAGTCCTTTGTTATATATGTGGTTGCAAATATTTTCTCCTTTTCCATAGCTTAACTTTTCATCCTCGTAACAGGATCTTTTGCAGAACAAAAGTTTTAATTCTCATCAGGTCCACTGTTTGAATTTTTACTTATATGAATTGTGCTTTTTGTGTCAAGTCTAAGAATTCTTTGCCTAGCCTTGGATCCTGAATATTTCTTTTCTAAAATTTTATAATTTTAGGTTATAAATTTAAGTTAATGATTCATTTTGAGTTTAATTTTTGTATAGGATGTGAGACGTAGGTTGAGTTTTATTCCTTTTTACCTATGGTTGTCCAATTATTCCAATAGTTTTCGTTGTTTAAAAAAAAAAAACCAAACTATTCTTTTTCCACCGAATTGCCTTTGTACATTTACCGAGCTATTTGGGCATATTAGCATAGGTCTATTTCTGGGTTTTCTGTATCATGTTCTCTTGATTACTGTAAATATACACTAATACTTAATATTGGGTAGAAATGAATGCTTGCAGTTATTCTTTTTTTAAAGGTCGTTTTAGTTATGCTAGTGCTTTTCCATAAAATTTTAGATTTGTCTGTGCTTATAGAAAACCCATGTTAGAATTCTGAATAATTATATTAAGCCTATAAATCAAATTGTGGGAGAACTTGACATCTTTTCTATATCAGATCTTTCAATTCATAAACATGGTCACTCCATTTATTTGAATTTTTAAAATTTCTTTCATCGTCATTTGGTAGTATTCAACCTCTGTATTCTATACATGTTTACTTAAGTTTATATGTGATTATTTCACTTAATTTTGATTAAATTCAAAGCCCTTTTGCCTTAAATTCTTGTGTAAACTTGTCATCTTTGGCCTATAATCAGTGAAACAGTCATCTGGTTTAATTTTTTTTTCCTTACCCCACAATTATTTGAGTAATCATTTGAATTGATTAGTGGTCCTTGCATTTTGGAAAAAAAACTCAAGTTTTGAGGCCTTATCAGAATGTCATCTGTGTAGCCTGGCACTGATCTGTTAGTTTGCTTGACTTAGTCATGTTCTTAAGCAATGTACATATGCACTCAAGGAAAAGGAACAAGACAAAAACAGACTTAGCTACAAAGTTCATTGAATGTAAATGCCTTTCCTCCCCCCCATTCATGTGCATTTCTTACATGAATTTCTTAAAAACCTGCATCCGGAGGACTTATCTATGTGATTTCACATTTGTGTTTATGTGGAAACACTTGACTAGAATCCAGGTACACACGGAAGCTCTCTGTTGGTGATGTCAGACAGAGAAGGCTGGGTTTTCTTAAGTCAATAAAAAAATGAGTCAAGTGGTTTTGGGTGTGGGAGAAAGTACAGATATTGTTGACCAAAGGGTGATGATCCGTTTACCTCATTTTACAACTTTTTGCAGATTTTTTTTCTTTTTGTATCACATTATTTTTAAAAATTATAAGTATCATACATGTTTCTTGTAACAAATGTAAACAATTCTGAAGTGCATGGAGTAAAATGAAAAAAAAAAATACTATTCTGGACCCTAGTCCCTGTCCTTCAGAAAAAATACTAATTATTAAGGTGTACTTTTCAGACTCTTTTTTCTCTGTATACAAATAGAAACAAATTCTCACACATATATAGATCACATTTTTAAAGCAAAAATGCAGTAATTCATTGCATACTATGCATATTGTGTTTAAGGAGACCATAATTAACAGATTTCCCCCAGGACATTTTAATGAGTCTGTAGTTCTTACATAACTTTTAGTAGTGACTTCTTTCACATTCAGAATATTTGGATTTATGAGGTAGAATAAATGGTCTCCTTAGTTATGCCCTTTCTCTCATGCTTTGACTATCATTCTAAGTCAATAATTAGTGGCTACACCTCATTAATTTAACAGATCCAGAGTACCCTTTAATATTGATACACCACAACCTGTTGAAAATACCCAAATTAATGGGCAAAAAATACCCAAATTGATGGGCAAACCAATTCTAATATTTTATAAATTTAAATTCTACTATGGTGAAAAACTTGGGCAAGTATCTTTGTATGCTTAGGCAAATCTTCTTGAGAGCAAAACTCTTAGACGTGGGATGGTCAGCTGATATCCTGTACCTTTAACATTTTTGTAACTACTGCCAAATTGTCTCCAGATAGATTATCCAAAATCCCACACCCAGGACCACCTTAGGGAAGTGTCCTTCACCCCAGACTCCATTCTGTCTGTAAATTTCAGATGCAGACTTTTCAGTGGAAGTACCCTTTGGTGTGTATGTGGCTTTTTATTTTTAAAAAAGACGAGATGAACAGATTATTTCAGTTATTTCACGTGTACAAATAAGGCTCCACTCTTCAGGGCAGACAGTCCAAATTTATACCTCGGACAGGCTGTAGTCCAATTTATTTTAAGTGACCAAGGGCATGTGTATATATTTGGAAAGAATGAAACCCTCTCTTGGGGCTGGGATCTAACTGTCTAGGCTGGTTCTTTCTTAAGGAATCTTTTATAAAATGTTTGCTTAAACTACTGTGTTCCAGGTCCTGAGGGGAGATTTGTGGATAGAAATGTTTTATGCTGACAGCTTTTGATTAGAACTGGGAATGTGTCTCCTTATTTATCTGTCGTAGCATACTGGCACTGCATTAGAACCATTGGTACTGTTTTTTTTTTAGGAAAGACGATACGAAACACTTAAAATGTTTGGAACGCTTTATAAGAAGTCCTTAGGAAAATTTTAATGGCAATATTTATTAGAGCTTTTTATAGTGCTCTGAAAAGTTCAACTGATAATAATGTAATAACAATAATAATCATGTAATAGATTGTTTTATTAATCCTGTACTTGTAAAGACATTATAGATCCAGAAATGTATTGCTTTTACATGACTTATATTCAAAGGCAACCTACAGAAGTTAAAGGGATTTATGCCTCTTCATTTTCCGGAGGATAATGGCTTTATTTATTTATTTTTTTAGAATGAAATAATTTGAAGCTTCTGCAGAGCTTTGCAATTTGCATATACAAAGTGAATTGCTCACTGAATTCATTCAGTGCCACAAGGGAAAAAATAATTAGGATACAGCTTACAAAAGCAAGGCAGAAAAATTGTCTTTTAGGTAGCAGTCTCCATTTCACCCTGTAAACATAAATAAATCATCATCTGTAAATTACCATCAGCAAAAGAAGGGGAAAAATTGGAAATCAAATCCTTGTTTTCCTAAATGGCTTTTGACTTTGCAGCATACCAGCAACATATTTAATATTCCCACACAACGTTGACTAATTGCATTTCTGACAGGAATAGACCAGCTCCTCAAGGGAGTGTACTTTAAAAAAATCCAGTTGTATTAATCTTCCCTTGAAATACCAGAAGAAATTTCAGCAGTTTCTCTGTCTAGTTACAAAATAATCCATTTGGAAAATTGAATTGTGTAATTTGTAATTGTTTTCCAGTTGTTAATGCAAACCTATATGAGTAGCAAGTTAAACTTTTAAAGTATGGCCACTTTGTTAATTGCTGACTGTTAAACATTTATTTCAATGAATACTATCATTTATGACGAATAAGACATCTGGAATATGGCTTTAAACAGCCAAATTAATTTGCCAATTTTTTTTTTTTTTTTTTTTAGTTCCTAATTGGATGGCATACTTAAAGATTTAGCAGAGATTTAGGAGTGTGCTGAATATTGCTCTTTCCTTTGAGGGAGTCATAGTGCCGGATTTTTGATGCTCGGAGACTTAGAAAACAAGAACTGCAGAGGAATTAAGTAGCTCTTTAGCTCTCTCTGTTTTTCCATCCCTCCCACCCTAAGCTAAGCTAAGTCATAACTGCTCACTGCCTGGTTGTCTCCTGACCTCTCGAACCTTGTTTCCACCCCCCGATCACGTTCCCATCCGTCCCTGCAGTTGAGGCCACGTGTAAGGCCAAGCCAGCGGCGCGCTGCTCAGCTCCAGAGGACGCCATCCTCATCAGTTCTGGGTGAACAGCACGCTTTTTTAGTTGCGTGATGCATCAACCGTGTCCACTTTCCACTTTCACTCTGACAGGGTTTTTGCACGCTCTGCGCTGTTAACATTTTTGCTGTGGAGCCGGCCTGTTCACTGCAGGATGTTCAGCCGCATCTCTGACTTCTACCCCCTAGATGCCAAGAGCACCTCCCAGTTCTGGCAACCAAAAATAGCCCTGGACCTTGTGGAATCCTCTCCTTGGAAAGGAGGAGGCGAGTGCAAGGTCTTGAGCTCGGCCCTGGATGGAGAACCACGGGCCCGTGCTGTGTAGATGTGACCCCCCCAGTTAGCTGCTTCCCGCCTCTCGTCTGTCCTCTGCGGACTTCACGAGTCCCAGCGGCTCCTGCCCGCCGCTCACCCGGCCCCGTAGCCCCAGCCAGCTGCTCTCGCTTCGCCCTCGGTCCTCCTGTCGCTGCCTCCCTCCTTCCCACCACTTTCCCCCCATTCCTATCCTGCCAAACTGCAGTTTCGAGGTTGTGTGGGGAAGTTGTGGTCTGGAAATTCTCGTCTCCCCTTTCTTAAACCCTCGCTCACCCTTCTCAGCCCACTTTAGGGATGACAGTGCCTCCCTCACGAGGGATGGCCTTGCCGATTCTTTGCTGCAGAGCCGTTTGGTGGCGTTTGGTGGTTTGCTGGAGTGTCGCATCAGATTATCCACGTTTGAGGCCCAGCCTGCTGTTTGCAAGCTGAGCGAACACATTCACCTCTGATGGTCCTGTTCTGTGCACAGCAAGACTTTCACAGCTAGCCAGAAATGTGAAAAACTCAACAACATAGTCAACATGAAGTGCTTAGAACCCCAAATCTGGCACATAAAAAAGGGTCTGCCTGCCTGGGGGGCTGCCCTTCCCTTCCCTGGCGGCCCAGTGGCTGAGACTGCGCTCCCAAGACGGGGGTCCGGGTTTGGTCCCCGGTCGGGGGACGAGGTCCCACATGCCCCAGCCAAAGACCCGGTGCAGCCAAAGAAGTGAATTTTGTTCTTGTTCAGCCACTGAGCTGTGTGTGACTGCGACCCCATGGACGCCAGGCTCCTCTGTCCGCTGTCGCCTGGAGTTCGCTCAGATTCATGTCCGTTGAGTCGGTGATGCTATCTTACTGTCTCACCCTCTTCTGCTCCGTTCTCCTTTATTTATTTTTTATAAACAGAAATAAATGAATTTTTTTTTTTTTAAGAGTCTGCCTGCCTGGAGTCAACTCTTGCCTCTGCTCCGGGTCAGGAACGGTCCGACCCCGGACGTGTTAACCGGCTGCGTCTCCGTCTCCTTTCCTTTATGATGAAGATGGGGGGACGCGGGGCTTTCGTTTACCGGCTCTCGTTGAGGGCTTACACGTGGGGGGCCCTGAGCCTGGTGCTGGAGACGGAGCAGAGAACGGAGCAGGTGCCACCCGCTTCTGCTCTAACGTAAAGAAAACCTGCGAGTAAAATGTACAGGGTGCTGGCGTGACCGAGCAGTGCTGAGCGGGAGCGAAAGCGGGGCAAAGAGATGGGCGTGTGGGCTGAGGGTGTCGCGGTTTTGTTTTTATTCTATTTTGCTGGCCGGTCCACATGTGGAATCTTAGTTTCCTGGCCGGAGATCCAGGCCGCGCCCCCTGCATTGGAGGCCCACAGTCTTAACCACGGGATCGCCAGGGACGTCCCCCGTTGCAGTTCTCAACAGCATCGCCTGGACGAGCTGATGTTTGAGTCGCTGACAGTGCGGCAGGTTGAGACTCCCTCCTCGAGAGGAAGTGTTTCCAAGCACAGGAAGAGTAAACCCAGGCGCGCTTGTTTGGTGGGACTGAAAAGACCACACAAATGAGAGGGACTTCAGTTGGAGATCTCAGAAAAGGAAAACAGTAGATTCTGCACTGCCTGTGTTTCAGCAGAGAGGTGTCTCCACCATGGAAGGCCCTCTAGCATCACAGCGGGCTTCCCAGGTGCTAGCGGCGAAGAGCCCGCCTGCCAGTGCAGGGGATGTGAAAGACGTGGGTCCAGGAAGATCCCCTGGAGGACGGCACGGCAACCCACTCCAGTATTCTTGCCTGGAGAATCCCATGGACAGAGGAGCCTGAGCGGTCTGTGGGGTCACAGAGGCGGACACGACTCAAGTGACTTAGCAGCAGTTTTTGGAGGAATATTCTGAATGTTCTGAAGAACTGTCCATTAGGTAAGCAGGAGCTGGGTGGAGACTTCACTGTGCAGCTTTTCACTTCTTCCAGCTACTGGGAAGAAATCCATTTCTCTTAGAGCAGCACAGAGTGTGTGGGAGGGGTACGTGTGGTTGGATTGTATCTCGAGGAAAGTGAATCAAAGTTTGTTCAGACTGATTTTCAGGCAGCGCTGTCCAAAGTAATCACACGCTAGAGCCGGAAAGCACACCGCCCCCGAGGCAGCCTCGGTCATTTTCTGCGTTGGTGCAGGAAAGGCAAGCTGGACTGCCTTCAGCTTCTGCCTGGAGTCTCTGCTGAAGGAAGGATGCTTCATTGCCAGGCATGGGGGATCGAAAGACCCTCATCAGATGGTCTGCATGTGCCCCCGAAAGGCTAAGACACAAAGGATCCCTTCTCAACAGGCCTAGAAGTGTAACCGAAACGGGCCGCCGTATTCACCTGTGCGTGGTTTTCTCCAGGTCCTCAGCGCCCACAGTTAGAACCTGCCGCTGCGGTCGCAGCCAGCCGGCTGCCCTGCTGAGACGCCTGCACAGAGACTGAGGGTGGTGTCAAGCCTCAAGTGGCTTGGTTCCCTTCTTGAGTAAGCTACCCAGGCATGCACGCCAGCTCAGGTGCTGACAGGTCCAAAGTAAACACCGAGGTTGTGTGTGTGTGTGTGAGGCCTGTCCTGCTCCTTGCGGGCCCATGGACTGTAGCCCGCCAGGCTCCTCTGTCTGTGGGGTTCCTTAGGCAAGAATACTGGAGCAAGTTGCCATTCCCTCCTCCAGGGAATCTTCCCAACACAGGGATCGAATCCAAGTCTCTTGCATCTCCTGCATTGGCAGGCGGGTTCTTCACCACCTGCGCCACTTGGGAAGCCAGAAATGGAGGGGGAGGATGTCCGAACATTCAAAGGGTGTGTGGTGGGTGCTGCTGTCAACTAAACATGCACTAAATTCCCAGTAGTTGAACTCGCTCACCTTATTAAATGCCATAGTCCACGTTTTAAAATAAAGGACTAATCACAGTGATTCTAGTAATATTCATGACCTGGGTTTCCATGTGGGAACAGTTCAGGTATCCTGTGTCAGTATTTATCTTGACTTTGACAATCACAAATACATGGGCTTAGGGTGACAAACCAGTTGGCCTAAAAAGAACAGCATTTTGATGCAGATGAGAGTTTTCAGTGGGTGCTAAGACAATTCTCTCAAAGGTGATTGGGAAACAGGATATTCACATAATGCCAAAGTATTACCCAGCATGGATGCATCTCATAGACATGATACTGGATGTAAGAATTCAAACATAGAAAAACACCTGTGATGTATTTCAGTTTATATGTCTATATAAAGTTTTCTAGAAGGAAGAACTAAGCAGTGGTGATGGGGGTAAGAGTGGTGGTTTTATCCATGGTCAGTACTGATCCAGGAAGTGATGGTGTTAACTGAAATGTCTATACATCAGTCTGAGTGGCGGCTACCCAGGTGTGTACATGCGTCAGGATTCACTGGACTGTGGTCTTGAGATTTCTGTCTTTTACTGTTTGTGCTTGATCCATGGGACTCATATTTAGATTCCTATGCTTGTTCCAACCCAGCTTTCACTAGAGCTGTGGTTTGGGGTACAGACCATGGTGCCATATGTACACGCGTAAAAGCAAGTGGTTTTTGAAAAGCCGAGTTTTCTTCAGCATTTTAAAGTCTGAATAGGAAAGATGAGTTTAGTTCAGACTGCCTTCTTTTGAGTTGACAAGTACTTTATTTTTACATAAGAATTAAGATTTACATTTCTTTTTTCTTTTTTTCAAGATACAGTTTATAACTTACAGAAATATCTTTAAAAGTTTCCAAAACTGTTTGCATCTGTAGTTTTATTCATTTGCTCATTTATTCAGCCAGTAACTTATTTATTCATTTACTTTTAATATTTTTTAAGGAGCACATGAGGTGGAGTGTACTGCTAGATAAAAGCATACATCTGTAGAAGCCAGAAGTTCTAGATTTGATTGTGGCTCTATCATTCCTTCTACCTGAGAAATCCTAATTAAGTCTCTTCTCTCATTCCCACTACCTCATAATGAGTTTAATATTAGTACCAAGGACATTATACCATCCTGAGAATTTAGTATTACATGCAGCCATTCAGCATTCTGCAGTTGATTGAAGGAAGCAGACCTCCTTGAGAAGCGGATTTATAACTGGTGCGTAGGGTGAGATTCATTTCCTCATTTAATTAGACTAGTTCTACTTTTATATGATGGTGACCCTGTAAGATTTCCTTTGAAAAAAAATTTTAAAAACCAAGTGATTCAACCACTAAATTTAAACTGCTAGCCAGTGTTCTAGTGGCTTATTATGTGTTTAACTAGGAAATCTAGTCCCCTTTGTACCAGAAGTAATATAGTTATACAGCGGGGTTTAAGAGAAAAACTCTATGAAAATTCTTGGCCAGAAGGAAATCAAACACAGGGTGTATCAGCCAACTTTTGCTTTGGCAACAATTCCAGAATCTTAGCAGCTTATAGCAACACATCCTTTTCTTCTGCCCTCATTGTTTGAGGGGTCTGGGTTGGCTGTGGGTGTGTTGAGCATAGCTGGGTTAATTTGACTCAGTTGCAGTCCAGCTGTCTGCACATCCAGGAGCAAGGAGGGAAATGAACTCAAGGAGAGAAGTGACCTACACATACTTTTAAAGCTTTTTCTCGCACATATCAGCTCACATTCTAAAGCAAGTTGCATGACCAAATCCAAACCACTCAGGAAAAAGTCGTGGGGGCAAGGAGGGAATGGATGAATTTTGAACAAATAAGTCAATCCGGAAAATGAAGGTTAGGAATTCCCCAGGTGGTCCAGAGGTAAAGAATCCACCCGCCAATGCAGGGGACATGGGTTCGGTCCCTGGTCCAGGAAGATTATACCTGCTGCAGGACAGCTAAGCCTCTGCGCCTCAACTCCTGAGCCCACGCGCCCTGGAGACCGTCTGCAACGAGACGCCGGCGCCCTGCGGCTGGAGCGCCCTCACGCAGCAGCGGAGGCCCAGAGCAGCCGGAGATAAAAATGAACAAAGGAAAAAAAGAAAACGAAAGTTGCTGTGAGGTACAGCATTTGCCTTTGGTCTGATTTGAAATCCCTCCAGATTCTAAAGAGAATCATTTTTTGCCAAGTCTTACCTGCACTCAATCTTTCCATCCTCTGCGCTCGTGGACATACTTTATGTGCCAGGAAAGCTCCTATTTAGGGTTTATTATCTCTTACCAGAGGAATTTTCAAGGAACCATGATCTTCCATGAATTCTGAATGAGTCCAGGAATTGAATATTGCCCAGGGTGTATCAAGTTAAGCCTGAAGCTAGGCTGGGCTTAACTAGATGAAAGCTAGCCAATTTCTAAAGAAAATCAAGCATTTCAAAGGTCCTCATATTGACATTTTCAGTAAGCCATACACATACACATATTTCTGGTCTTCTTTGGCTCCATTTTGGCCAAAATGGATTAGATTTTAGCTCCATTTCAAGAGAGTAATCTCTGGAGTCAGAGAGCTTAAATACATCCCATAAAAGAGAAAGGAAGTTTAGAGATTGAGAGGTCATAGATTAATTGGAAAGAGTAATCAGACAGGTGGCAGTTCAGATATAAACAAGTAATTTTGATTGTCTATCCTGGTCACTTGTTGCCTTAGCATGAAGATTCTATAAACGGGTAGGTAAACATATTTAAACTCTGTATACCATTTTAATCACAAAATTTGACTTCTTTTACTTTTCTGCTCGATATCAAGACCCTCTATTAGTAATGAACATTTGTAACTGGATCTCATATTAGCTGTCTTGTGGAAGCTGTTCTTTCTTTTAAATCATAATTCTCACTGATATCTCAGATCTGGTCATGAGGCTTGACATGCTTTGTTGTCTTCTTCACTGAGGATGTGCTGTTGTGAAATGGACAAAAACACATTGGAAACAAATGGTCCTATTCAGATGGGTGACCCCCGGGATGTCAAGTGGGCACCAGATCTTTACCAAATTTCTGTTGGTATCTATTGTCATGCCCCTGCCGAACAAGAGAGAGTTCTTCCGGCTGACTGTCGACCTTTAGGACTCTGGTTATCACCTGGACTGTCAAATTCGTAGAAAATTAAATGCAAGTCAGTTCATAACAGTGGTGTTAGATTAGGAGTACTTGATGGTGTTTTTCCTAATTTTTAGTCCTTTTTCATTTATTCATAACTGTTTGTTGTGATGGTTGGATGGCATCACCAACTCGATGGACATGAGTTTGAGTAAGCTCCAGGAGCTGGTGATGGACAGGGAGGCCTGGCCTGCTGCAGTCCGTGGGGTCACAAAGAGTCGGACACGACTGAGCGACTGCCCTGAGCTGAACTGGCGTCGTAGTATTGTTGCAGGGAAAAGCCAGTTCTGACTCCATGTTGGAACTGTTTCTTTGACTTGCTTTTTGTTGCTTTTGTTATTTTAATTACATATAATGGACTGTCTCACAGAATTCTGCCCCTCTGTCTGACCGTTAAACTAAAATGCCTTTGTTCAGAACCCTGTCCTCTTGTGGATGGCAAGAAGAAAGAAATTAGCACATCCTCTGTCTGAGGCTTGCTATTTCATTCTAGGAGGTGTTTGCAAGATGAATGGCCTTTTAACTCTGCTCCCTACCTCCCCCATCTCAGCTCTATCATAGAACCTGGCATCCAGACCCTGATAAGATGGCTGTTTTGAGACATTAGTTCTGCCATCTTCTCTGTCGGCCAGCTCTCCCCTTGCCTCAATTCCGAGTCTCCAAACACTGGCCTGTCATGAGACTAAAAGTGCAACCCCTACTTGGTAAGAGTATCACCTTTACTCCTATTTACTTAATATTTTGCTTGAAATCAGATCACTTCTTCGTTTAAATAAATTCACTGTAAGAGAATCTTTTCTTACTACCATCAATAGAAACTAGGATTACTTGCCATGAACAGTAGATAGCGTTTAACAAGAAGTACAAGGGGATAGAAAATGATATTTTTAAGGCTGAATAATATCCCATTGTAGGCGTATACCACAGTTTCTTTATTCATCCAGCAGAGGACATTTATGTTGTTTCTATGTCTCAACTGTTGTAAGTAATACTACAACAAAGACAGGAGTGTAAATACCCGCTTCCAGGTACCGTTTTCATCTCCTTTGAATACACATCCCCAAAGTGGGATTGTTGGACCACATGGTACTTCGTTTTTAATTTTTTGAAGAACTTTCATTTTTTTTTTATAGCAACTGCATCATTATACATTCTCACTAACAATGCACAGTTTCCACATCTCATCCCTAGTTAATAGAACAGTGCTTGACAGAGTAAATTTTAAAAATGAATGAATGAATGAGGAAGTGAATAGTAAATAGACATTTTGATGAATGAAGGGATGCAAGGAAGATTCTTGAGAAGGGAGTGTGATTCTCCTGCAGTTGTGTATAAGTGGTTCTCTTTGATGTTAGGTCTTCTCAGGTGGTTCAGTGGTAAAGAATCTGCCCACCAATGCAGGAGATGCTGGTTTAATGTCTGGATTAGGAAGATCCCCTGGAGGAGAAAATTGCAACTCACTCTAGTATTCGTGTCAGGAGAATCCCATGGACAGAGGAGCCTGGTGGGCTACAGTCTATGGGATTGCAGAGTCAGACATGACTGAGCATACACTTCTTGATGTTGTTACACTTTGAGGAACTTTTTACATTTTATCTGTGATCTCTACACAAAGACAGCATAATTATGTAAAGTTTCAGTTCAGTTCAGTTGCTCAGTTGTGTCTGACTCTTTGCAACCCCATGGACTGCAGCATGCCAGGCTTCCCTGTCCATCACCAACTCCTGCCAGGCCTCCCTGCCAGAGCTTGCTCAAACTCATGTCCATTGAGTCAGTGATGCCATCCAACCATCTCATCCTCTGTCGTCCCCTTCTCCTTCCGCCTTGGCATCAGGGTCTTTTCAAGTGAGTCAGTTCTTTGCATCACATGGCCAAAGTATTGGAGCTTCAGCTTCAGCATCAGTCCTTCCAGTGAATATTCAGGACTGATTTCCTTTAGGATGGATG
>CM035277.1:1425881-1477252 GCA_020226075.1 Hydropotes inermis | reverse complement strand
TGTGATGCCATCCAACCATCTCATCCTCTGTCGTCCCCTTCTCCTTCCGCCTTGGCATCAGGGTCTTTTCAAGTGAGTCAGTTCTTTGCATCACATGGCCAAAGTATTGGAGCTTCAGCTTCAGCATCAGTCCTTCCAGTGAATATTCAGGACTGATTTCCTTTAGGATGGATTGGGTGAATCTCCTTTCAGTCCAAGGGACTCTCAAGAGTCTTCTCCAACACCACAGTTCAAAAGCATCATTCTTTTGGCACTCAGCTTTCTTTATAGTCCAATTCTCACATCCATACATGACTCCTGGAAAAACCATAGCTTTGACTAGATGGACCTTTGTTGGCAAAGTAATGTCTTTGCTTTTTAATATGCTGTCTAGGTTGGTCAAAACTTTTCTTCTGAGGGGCAAGCATCTTTTAATTTCATGGCTGCAGTCACCATCTGCAGTGATTTTGGAGCCCAGAAAAATAAAGTCAGCCACTGTTTCCACTGTTTCCCCATCTATTTGCCATGAAGTGATGGGACCAGTTGCCATGATCTTAGTTGTCTGAATGTTGAGTTTTAAGCCAACTTTTTCACTGTCCTCTTTCACTTTCATTAAGAGGCTTTTTAGTTCTTCTTCACTTTCTGCCCAAGAATGGTGTCATCTGCATATCTGAGGTTATTGATATTTCTCCTGGCAATCTTGATTCCAGCTTATACTTCTTCCAGCCCAGTTTTTCTCATGATGTACTCTGCATAGAAGTTAAATAAGCAGGGTGACAATATACAACCTTGATGTACTCCGTTTCCGATTTGGAACCAGTCTGTTGTCCCATGTCCACTTCTAACTGTTGCTTCTTGACCTGCACACAGATTTCTCAGGAGGCAGGTCAGGTGGTCTGGTATTCCCATCTCTTGAAGAATTTTCCAGAGTTTGTTGTGATCCACACAGTCAAAGGCTTTGGTATAGTCAATAAAGCAGAAGTAGATGTTTTTCTGGAACTTTCTTGCTTTATTTGTGAACCAACAGATGTTGGCAATTTGATCTCTGGTTCCTCTGCCTTTTCTAAAGCCAGCTTAAACATCTGGAAGTTCACTTACTGTTGAAGCCTCACTTGGAGAATTTTGAGCATTACTTTGCTAGCATGTGAGACGATTGCAATTGTGTGGTAGTTTGAACATTCTTTGCCATTGTCTTTCTTTGGGATTGGAATGAAAACTGACCTTTTCCAGTCCTGTGGCCACTGCTGAGTTTTCCAAATTTGCTGGCATATTGAGTGCAGCACTTTCACAGCATCATCTTTTAGGATTTGAAATAGGTCAACTGGAATTCCATCACCTCCACTAGCTTTGTTAGTAGTTCTCTTGCATTGTGGAAGAAAGAGAAAATCTAGAAAATTATAAATATAATCTATACAATTCAGGAGAGAGTTTTCCTTAAGTTTTTGAACATGGGAGGGAAATAGCTTCTGGGTGATCTGAAATTTAAGGATAAGACAATAAATTTATTCTGAAGGTGAACTGAAGCTATTTTATGCACTTGGTACTGAAAAGTCACCCCTTTGAGACAATGCTGAGGATCTCATATGGTCATTTTTGATGGTCAATTACACTGACGTCTCCCGCGTTTAAAATACTGCTCATATTTAATGGGACTCTTGAGGACCTATGAAAATCTCTGCTCCCAAAATGATTATTTAGGGGCCATTTATATCTTTGGAAAAGTAATATTAACAAAAAAAATATGCCCTTCTCTATTTTTCTCATTTGTAGAGAGGAGTGATGTTAGGAATGTATATGTCTCATTAAAGTTTTTATGTGACTTATAAGTACATCTACAAATGTTAATTCTCCTAGTTATCACTTTAACATGTATTTTGAAGAAGATTCTATTATGAATTAAAGAAAGTTGCAGTTCTTTTGAAAATAAGGTGTGGATTTGCTCAAGTGCATGTGTGTGTGTGTGTGTGTGTGTGCGTGTTCATGGCGTTGAGGGACTGAAGCTGTTGCTTCAGAACCTGATGGTCTATGGGACTTCCCTGGGGATTCACTGGTTAAGACTTCACTTTCCAGGCCAGGGAATGAGTTTAATCCCTGTTTGGGTAGCTAAGATCCCACATGCCTTGTAGCCAAAAAGCCAAATATAAAAGAAAAACAATGTTATAATAAATTCAACAGAGACTTAAAAAAAAAAAAAAGGTCCACATTAAGAAAAAGAAAAAAGAAAGCCTTAAAAAACGACTCTGATGATCCTTGTAGACATAAAACATAACCGTGCCAGCTCCTCAAACATTGACTCACCACCCGGAGCGGGCCGTCGGGTTTCCTGTTATCTGAACCAGTTTCCCAAGTGGGCATCTGTGGGCTGCCTGGCGTTCTCTCTGCATTGCTGACCCTTTAGGTCGCTTTCTCCTTCCTCTTTGCCTTTAATGGATGTTTAATGACACGACGCGTTTCCAGGTCATTGCTGAGTTTGAGGCTAGGGTGGACTGCTCTTTTATCTCAGCGGAGGTCAGAGTAGAACCCAGGCAGTCGGGCCCACGCCTCGCAGGAGACCCCCGACCCTGGCGGCCAGTTTTGGCTCCTCCTCCCGTGGGGTCACTGCTGCTTTCCTCTGGGCGTTGACGTGTTTGCGCCCTCCAAACTGCCGTCTCTGTTTCCCCCAGTCCTGTGGAGATCCTGCAGTCAAATCCCACTGGCCTTCAGGGTCAGGTTCCCTGGGGACTCCCAGCCCTCTGCCAGACCTCCAGGCTCAGAACCTTCACAGCAGAGGGGGAGCTTCTCTGGAGCTGTTGGGCTCCAGCTGCGGGTCTCCCCCTCGGCAGGTGCGGGGTTGGAGTTCACCCTGAGTGCGCCCCTCCTACCCTCTCTCTGCGGCTTTTCGGGGTCTTTGATGTGAGTAATTTTTTTGGTGGGCCCAGCATCCTCCTGTCTTTGGTTGTGCCACAGCTAGCTGTGGCTTCCGTGCGCTTGCAGGAGGAGATGAGTGCACGTTTTTCCACTCTGCCGTCTTGAACCTGGAATCAGACTTGGTTTTTCAAAAGGATTGTCTGTCGCCCCTCCCCACAGCTGTCCAAGTGCCTCTGTTCATGTTAAGGCTCCTTTCTGCTTTTTCACCAAAATATATTGGTTTCCCACAAAGCTTCTTTCTTCCCAAAGCTGACTAGGCTTTTAAAAATGATAGCATTAAATAATAATAAAAAGACCATCTAGATGCTGTGAATGAATAGTCAGGATGGACATGAAGACACTAGTAAGTAGTTGTGGCAAGAAATAAACAGGCTTCCTTGGTGGCCGAGACAGTCAAGAATCTGCCTACAAAGCGGAAGACCTGGCTTCAGTCCCTGGCTTGGGACGATCCCCTGGAGAAGGGAATGGCTACCCACTCCAGTGTTCTTGCCTGGAGAATCCCATGGACAGAGGAGCCTGGCGGGCTATAGTCCATGGGTTTGCAAAGAGCTGGAGATGCCTGAGCGACTAACACTTCCCCTTTCAAACAAGAAATAAGTGATCACGTCTGGTGAGCGCGGAGAGACTAGGTGCAGCTGGGGAATGAGATCAGCAGAGTTAAGCCAGTAAAGAGTTCACAGGTTTTGGGAAACTGTGTTGTCTTTTGGGTTGCTATTAATACACCAACAATACTATAAACCCGGTAGCTTATAAACAACAGATATGTGTTTCTCATGGTTCTAGAGGCTGGGAAGTCCAAGGTCAAGTCACAGGCAGATTGGGTGTCTGGTGAGAACTCACTTTCTGGCTCACAGAAGGCATCTTCTAGCTATGTCCTTACGTGGGTGAAAGGACAGAGGAGATCTCTGGGGCCTCTTTTATACGAGCACTAATCCCACTTACAGGGCCCCACTCTCACGACTTCATCAGCTCCCTAAGGCTCCACCTCTCAACGCCATCCCCTTAGAGGTGCTGTTTCAACGTGAGAACTTGGTAGGGCCACAAACACTTGGTCCATAGCAACTGTTGTGATATTTCGGTTTCATGCTAAGAAATTTGCATTATCCTCTTCAGAAAGCCAATGGAGGTTAAGAGGCAGCAAAATTAAATAATAGGGTTAGGGTGTGCGTAAAATGAGATGAAATTCAGTCACTCAGTCGTGTCCAAGTCTTTGTGACCCCATGGACTGTAGCCCGCCAGGCTGCTCTGTTCATGAAGTTCACCAGGCAAGAACCCTGGAGTGGGTTGCCATTCCCTTCTCCAGGGGATCTTCCCGACCCGGGGACCGAACCCAGGCGTCCTACACTGCAGGGGGGTTCTTGACTGCATGGGCCGCAGGCAATAGAGGGTGTTTCTTTTCTCACCTGCTTTCTGAGACAGACATGTACCGAGTTTAGAGTAACAGGAGAGATGGCGCGACCTTCCTGATGGCGAAGATTGGCGAGGGGCACCTTCTTTTGTGTAACATGGAAGGGACAGACTGAGAGCAGGTAAACTTGTCCGTGTGGAAAGGTTGTTTGTCTTGTAGTACTCTGCCTCATGGCTCAGTCAGCGGTAGAGAATCTGCCTACTAATGCAGGAGATGCGGGGCCCGTGGAGGGTTCCATCCCCGGCCGGGAAGATCCCCCGGCGAAGGGAATGGCTACCCACTCCAGTGTTCTTGCCTGGGAAATCCCGTGGACAGAGGAGCCTGGTGGGCTACAGTCTACGGGGTGGCTAAAGGGTCAGATGTGACTTACTCTGCCCTGAAGCCACCTCAACTTTCTGCCCCGCAGGACCCAGGGGTCCCAGCCCTGGAGGCAGCCGGGGTCTGGACGTAACTCAGTGGGGGTGGGCATGCTGGAAACACAGCAAGCCACGGCCCTTGGGGCAGGGGAATGGTTTTTAAGAGAGGTGATGGAACCGTGAGATGGCAGAAGAAAGAGAGATGAAGAGAATGGCTGCTGGGGAGAGGAGAAGGTGGCGCCGTGAGGAGCGCCCCGACCCTGGCACAGTGCCCCATAGGCACGGGGAGCCAGGAGGAAATCAGTCTTTAAGGATCTTAACTCCTGTCTTTTGTCATCGAAGGACGAGGTCGTCTAGTGAGGAGCTGGGCCCCCACTGCCTGCTCTTCCTCAGCGTCAGTGCGTTTAAGATGTCTGAGCTGGGAGTGCTCTGGAGGGATCGGGTATTAGAAGATCTGTCCCCATCGATGTCATGAGCCCTGTGTAGAAGGCAGAGTCCTTGGCAGGGGTGGATGAAAAATTACTCAGCCTTGAAAAGGGATGAAATCCGGTTATCTGGAGAGATGTGGATGGACCCTGAGTCTGTCATCCAGACTGAAGTGAGTCAGAAAGAGAAGAACAGATTAATGCATGTGTGTGGAGTCTAGAAAAATGGTGCAGATGAACCTACTTGCAGGGCAGGAATAGGGACGCAGGCCTCCAGTGTGGACGTGTGGACACCGAACCGGCCGGGCGGCTGGGGCGGACAGAGAGCAGCCCCGACAGAGAGGCCACACCGATGGAAAACAGGGCGCTCGTGGGCACCGGCCGTGTAGCACCGGAGCCCAGCCTGGTGCCCTGGGACGGCCTGGAGCGTGCAATCGGGCGGCGGGGGGAGACTCCCGAGGGAGGGGTTAAGTGTGTGCGTGTAGCTTATTGACACTGTAACAGTCACAGCCCAGGCAACACTGTCTATATGTGAGACAAGCCCTACATCTGTGAAGCTCTGAGGCTCTGCCACCTGTTAGCCTTCGAGAAATCTAGCAAGGGGAGGCGGCTTGTGGACTTCCTCGCTGGGGCACCGAGCTGACCCTGAAGTGACTCATGGCCGGACACACTCTTCTTTCGGGCCAGCCCCGTCTGTGTCCTGCCTTCTGCTCGGCCTGGTGGTGTCCTGGGGAGCTTGCTTTCTGTCCTCTTGCTCACCGTGGTTCCTCTTTCAGGTCACAGAACTCAACAATGTGAAGAGCATAGCTCGACTGCCAAAAAGCACCAAGAAGCACGCTGTCGGGATTTATTTCAGTGACGACACCTCCAAGACTTTTGCTTGCGAATCAGGTTGGTCGGCGGAGGGGGGCCTTGGCTCTCTTCTCCGCAGTGGGCGCCGGGCAGCCGCGCTCATCTTTGGCGTCTCCGCAGATCTCGAGGCTGACGAATGGTGCAAAGTCCTCCAGATGGAGTGTGTGGGGACGCGGGTCAGTGACATCAGCCTCGGAGAGCCTGACCTACTGGCCACTGGAGTTGAGAGAGAGCAGAGTGGTATGTAAAGAAAATCCTCTCCTCTCTTTTCTTCAACTGTTTTTTCTCCCTTTATAGTGAAACATAAGACATCTTGATGCAAAACTTTTGAAGTTATGAAAGTGTATAAAGGAAGAAGTAAAAATAACCTTTTATATCACCTAAACCTAGCTTAGCATTTCCGTGTGTTTCTTAATATGTTTTTGGTGACGAATAGGACTGTATCTACATTGATAACATCAGCTGGAAGTTATGAGAGACCTGCTGTGTTTCTGTGTCAGTTTTCTTTGGAAGGTGCCGCAGATCACTGAATTTTCCCAGCACACTGGGATATAAGTACTATTACCTTCCATTTACAGATGAGGAAAGGAAGCTTAAAAGAGCTAAAGATCTGGCTTCAGGTCCAATAACTAGGGTTTGATTCTAGACCCATAGTCCTGGGCCTGTATTTCTAGCCTACAGTGCAGTGGGTTTTTGTCTTACTTTTCTTCTACTTAAAATTTTTATTGAACACTTTCCAGTGTTTTTAATAGAATCTAGACTTCCTGAATGTTTCATCAAGAGTAAACCCACCTAAGATCTATGATTTTTTGTTTTTTCAACTAAAACACTCGAGCCAACTCTTTGAGCTCAACAGTCAACCTGGGACTATATCACGATAAGTAATAATGACCAAAATGTTCATGGACACTTCAGCGACACTCAGTATTGATTTTCAGTATGAGTTTGGAGGCAAGGAATCCTTTCTTTGTCTCCAAATGCCTTTTAATAGGGTAGATTGACTCCTAGAGCTCTGCATAGCCTGTTGACTTTATCTACGAGGATATATCACAGCCGAAGAGGCTGGAGGTCACCTGGCTTGACCGTGAACACGACAGAGGTGGGATTGTGCTAACCCCTTCTGCGGGTTCACAGCCCAATTGTTAATGAGAAAAATGCCCTCCCTCCCAACCGGAACTATGTCTTCATGACATGTTTACAGTTGGTGACTCTTTCAGATGCACCATGTCTGCCATAAATCCGTCTCCAGGGACGTGCTATTGATAAAGTCTGAGACGTGCTGGCTGATTCAGAGGAGCCTCTTTGCAGACTGGGAAATTGAGCTGCAGAGAGGTGAAGTCATTAACCAAGGTCACACAAACACGCCCCAGGCTTTTCCCTCCAAAATCCACTAACTCAGAATGCTCTTGAAACCAAACAGAGAGGAAAACGTGACAGCTTCTGATCATTTTTTCGAGTGCCCAGATCAGCACTTGCCTTTCACATTTTACATTTGCAGAGCTATATTCAGAGAGGCCCCAAACTGAATTCACGAATTGCCTGTTCCCAGGGGCCGGGCTTCCCTGCTGACTCAGATGGTAAAGAATCCATCTGCAGTTCAGGAGACCCGTGTTTGATCCCTGGGTCAGGAAGATCCTCTGGAGAAGGGAATGGCAACCCACTCCAGTATTCTTGCCTGGAGGACAGAGGAGCCTGGTGGGATACAGTCCATGGGGTCGCAGAGTCGGACACGACTGAGTGACTAAGCACGTCGGGAATTGCCCTTCTGGTACCAGTTTTCTGAGCCTCAGTTTCCTGTTCTGTCAAATAGGAATAAGAATACCTCTCGTATATAACTGCTAAGGTTTATAACAAAACTCAGCCCTGTCTTCTGAGGTACTTTGCAAGATTAATTGTATGACTTAAAGTTACTGTAATTAAAGTAGTCACTCTTATCAATGTTACTGTTATTCTTGGACAAGGTAATTACAGAAATTCCAAGTGAGTGAATTGGGAAAGATCTCTGTTATTGCTGTTGTTTAGACGCTAAGTCACGTCCGACTCTGCGATCCCATGGACTCTCTTACTTTTTGCTTATTGATGACAGTCTTTCTTATTTCAGAACTCTCCAGGTAGAAATTTACTCCATTAGAGTTTACTTTAAAATAATAGTTAATAGAAAGCAGCAAATGTTTGCTTATTGGGAGTTTGAAATAACTTAGAAAATTTGGAGAATAGATGCTTGAATACATTTGTAAGCATAATCTTGACACTCCTATTTCTTAAACTTAACTAAAATCTATGAAAATTCTGTTGACTTTTTATTAACTTAGAATACCAGTGATATTATCCACTACCTTTTCAGATGCAGGCAGTCTACTGTAATGGCAAATAGATAAACATGTGTTTGCTATAGTAATAATATTTCTGTTCATAATTCATTCAAAATTTAGACTCTATAACTTCCTAAATTAATGAATTTTGTAGAAATGTAACAGAAATACCATGACTGTATCTGGAGGGATGGAAATTCAGTTGCATTAATAAGCCAAGTAGTTTATTCAGAGTAAACATGGTGAAATTTTAAGTCACATAAATAAGCAAATGAATATTTCTTTCCAGTATTTGGCTAATGAGAGCTCTTTGTTAAAATGAGTCCAGATCCATTGAAATTTTTCCAAATTGTTGGTCAGTTAAGTGCATAGTATTAGTTTTATTTAAATAATTTGAGATAGAATAGTGTTATGAAAATTATCAATTGATCAATATAACTTTAATATCAATAAACCATGCAGCAATGATTTTGCACCTGCACCTTTTGTGAACACAAAAGTGTGGGTGTAATTACCAAGTACTTGGCAGGAAAAAAATGTTTTTAATGGTTTCATTGTTAGAGTCTCTTGCTGGTATGCAAACTTTTTATTATGCAAGCTAAAATATTCTAAAAATGATCTTTGCTCGTGTAAATAGTGTTGCATGTACATTGACCACCAGACTGTATCTTTCTTATGTTATTTAATGTAGTCTTCATTTAAAAAAGCATTTTCTGGAAGTGTTGATTTATGAGAAAGGTTTATCTTCCTGAATATCCAACCAAAACCTAGAATAAGAGCTTGAATTGTTTTGAAATGCCTCTTTGTTCCTACAGCGTCTGTGATGTTTTATTCCTGGGGATTTTAGACTAACCTTTTGTTTTTCTCCCAGAGAGATTCAATGTGTATTTGATGCCATCTCCTAACTTAGATGTACATGGCGAATGTGCCTTGCAGATTACATATGAGCACATCTGCCTTTGGGACGTCCAGAATCCCAGAGTCAAGCTCATCTCTTGGCCGCTCAGCGCGCTGCGGCGGTATGGGCGAGATGCTGCTTGGTTCACCTTTGAGGCAGGGAGGTGAGTCTCATGGCTGTTTGTCTATGTTTTTCCTCGAAGCTCACGTCACGTGAGGCCTGGGTTTTCCTGCCAGCGCCAGCATGAAGCACACTGGAGGGGTGCCTGGACCTGTGACTATGCGATGCTGTGAACAGTGTGGTGGTGAAGTCGCTCAGTCGTGTCCGACTCTGCGACCCCACGGGCTGTAGCCCGCCAGGCTCCTCTGTCCATGGGATTCTCCAGGCAAGAACCCTGGAGTGGGTTGCTGTTTCCTCCTCCAGGGGACCTTCTGGAACCAAGGATCGAACTTGTGTCTTCTGCACTGCAGGCGGATTCTTTACCAACTGAACCACTGTCCGTATATCCAGCATGGCTTTGTTTTCCAGGGAGGGGGCTAATGTTTCATGAATGTGATGTGAAATTTTCATTACACGGTTTGAGGCCGTACCACAAACTGACGCTGAAGTAGGTACCAGTGCTAAAATTGTACTTTTACGAGGTCATGCTGGACAGAGGCCAACTTCCTGGTTTTTGGAAAGCTTCTATTTGGACATGTATGTTTCCTCACTGCACTAACTGTGGTAGATTATCACATTAGGGGCCGTTGACATTTTTCAGATTGCAGTTTATTAAGTTTAATCTATTTTTCTCACAAGGTAATGAATAACACTAATATGATGAAGAGATTGATTTCATAACCTGCTTATTGCAATACATAATCAGCACTTTGGAGGCTTTTCCTCTTTCCTTTTCAAAGTTAATTTTGGAGAGAGAAGGGGGCACAGTACTATGTGGGTTGATCATTAGCTACAAACATGTTAGTCTAATCAGCATCTTATTGTCATTCTTCTTTCCTCAGAGTGTAGGCTCTTCTTTTGGAAACTCTGCAGATTAAGTTTTATATTTTAGAATTTTAAATGGCTAAAGTTTAAGAAATACAAGTTCTTCTGTATATGGCCTGATTTTAAAGTTGAAAAAAATCAACTTGTGACTTTAAAAGGGTTTTGTTTTTTGGATTATAAAGTAGACAGTTCTCCCCTCACAGGAGTATGGTACTTGACATAATAAGAGTAATGACATGACTTCTAAACACCTAAAACCCCACTCCATGTGAATATGTCACAGTAATGCTCCGCTCACACTAATCTGCTCACCTCACTATAAACAAAGCCCAATTACTTAAAATTCACTTTTCAGAAATATGATTGAATCAGTGCTCTTACAATTATGCTAGAAAGTGCTTAAAGCCTTCTGTCCCATGCAGCTCTTCTCTGGTCTGGTTACATTTTAAGAACCTGGGCGTGGAAATGATATAAACACATCAGTGAGTCTCTCAGAGACAGAAAAGTACTTCATCAGCAAATAAAACTCTAATCTTTAGAGCAGTGGCCTTAAGTCAGAATCACTTGTTTATTACCCTTATGGGGAACTCTTGATAGAAAATCAAGAATTTGTTTGAGAAGGTGGGCATTTCTCCCTGTTTTGGTATCAGAAATCATTTATTATCAATTTTAATATTTTTGGTCATGTCTCGCCACTCGTGGGATCTTAGATCCCCAGCCAGGGATTGAACCCATGCTAACCACTGGACCACCAGGATTCCCTCCATGAACTGTAACCAGTGAAATATGGATATGAAAGGTGTTTTGTCATGGGAAGTAGACCTTTCTGTTGACTTGCAGGAGAGTTCTGCACTGATCAACATGTTAAGGGCCCATTTTGGGCAGCATTTATTCCAAAATTCATATTTTTCCATTTTGATTCACTCTATTTATAGGAAATAGTAATAGGAAAAGGGTATTTATGACTTTTTGTTGTCATTTTCTAAAGGCTGAAAACAGTAAACCTTTGTAGTATCTCATGACTATTTGAAGCTTTTTTCAAATTATCTGAGTCTTCCAGGTTTTTTAATATTCTCATAGCTTGCACAAGTTTAACTTCATGTCGACATATAGCAGAACTGCTAGGGAACTAGGAGATTATTTTAAAGACATATTTCTCCCAAGTATGATAGGTTAAAAACCATAGAGATTTTTAAGCAGGAGTGTGTGTGTGTGTGTGTGTGTGTGTGTGATTATGTAAGCATGCAGGGAGGTGTGTGTCTATGTGTGCTATTACACACCTGCTTACACTCATGCAAGGGTGTGTGTTATCGTGTAAGCATGCAGGGGTGTGTGTTCTGTTATTGTGTGTGTTGTTGTGTTATTGTATCTGTTATTGTGGTGTGTGTGTGTGTTCTGTGTATGGTATTGTGTTATCGTGTGTGTTATGTGTGTGTTGTGTTATGTGTGTTATTGTGGTGTGTGTGTTGTGCTGTGTGTGTTATTGTGTGTGTGTTGTGTGTATGGTATTGTGTGATTGTGTGTGTTGTGTGATTGTGTGTGTTGTGTTATTGTGTGTATGTGATCGTGTGTGTGTTGTGTAAGCATGTTCACATTTTGTAAGTAATAGTAATGGCCCTTGTGGATGTGGGGAGAGAATACGGAGCTCGGGTACAAGAAGTGGTGGAGGAAAAGTGAAGACGTGAGTTTCAAAAATATTCCAATTGTCCTTGACCACAAGCCGTAAACACTGACTTGGAAGATGAAAGCGCTTTTTAGTTCGTGACTTTCATCGCTCTGTGTTCTGTCCTGTTGGGTATTTCGCCCAAAACCTCCAGTGATCAGATGCTGTGACAGCCACAGCTTATCCCCAGTGTTGTGCCTCAGGAGTTGTGGGGCCTGGAATATGTGTTGGTTTTGAACAGCGTTCTTGCTCAGCGGTCGTGCTTGTGGGGCAGACCGGAGACCGAATGAATGATCAGAAGGACCAGAGCTGGGACTGTGCTCTCAGGACCCGACTCCTTCCCAGGCAGCGTGCCATGCTGTGTGCATAAGGGCCCTGGTTTGGGAGTCAGAGAAACCCCAGGGTCTGATCGCTATTCTTGTTTCTGTAGACACTAAGTGGGAGCTATGTATTTATTTATATATATATATTTTTTTGACTTAAATGTCACAGCCGTTTATTAGGTCAGAAGTCTAGGCTCAGCATGGCTTAGCTGGTTCTTTGCTCCACGATTCGCAAGATTTTCTCAAGGTTCTGGGGATGAACCTGCTTTGAGCCTCGTTCAGGTTGTGGGCTGAGTTCAGTTCCATGTGGCTGCAGGACTGAGCTGCCTGGTTTTTTGGCAGCTGTCTGCACCTTCTAGAGGCTGCCCGCACTCTTGGGTTCATAGTCCCCATCCTCCATCTTGAAAGCCAGCAATGGAGTCTGATCTGTTTTTTATTAGCTGTTGACTGTGGACAAAGCGTTTAACTTCCCTTTCATGTTTATCTAAGTAATTAACTTCCTTTTGGGGTGATTGTAGGTAAAGGCAGCAATGCATATAGATGACCCAGAAGGTGCTGGGCTTCTATTAAATAGTCTTGTTGAGATTTTGTTATAATAACTTTTGGAGCGGGACTGGATTTGCAGGATTGAGACAATATTAAATGCAAGGTGATATTACCATTTTATATTTTGCCTGAAACTCAAGTTAGATGAATTTTTATAGTTACCATCAAGATGCTCACGATAATAAGATCATTCATGTTCCCCCAAGTGTGAAGATTTCATATCTGCCTTGCTTTATTAGTGAAGATAATTTTTTCCCTTGGCTATTTTTGGATGTGTTCAAAACAAGTCAATTTCATATTAACTAAGATAATTTTCTCCTTGTCTTACACTGACAGATGAACAGGAGTTAAGTCTCTCTAGGCAGGTAGTTTTCACATATCCAGCATGCATCTGCAAAGACATCACAGTGTTCCCCTCTGGGACACAGGGAATCTTCCCAAAGAGCTCGGGCAGAATTCTGCTCCGTCTGGACAGAACCTGCGTTCGAGTTGAAACTAAGTGTTGTTCCTGTTGAATGGCCCATTTTGAGGCACCAAAGCTGACAGTGGGGTGCGTGTAATAAACTAGGCTGGGAGTCACAGGAAATGAAATTGGAGTTAATCTCATACTGGTTGTGGGACCCTAAGTCAATGAGCTGACTCTCTGACTTCCATCAGCCACCTGTGAAATGAGTATAATATTCTGTCTCTCACAAGATGACTGAAGATTAAGCAGAGGTGCACAGATGGGCACCTGGAGTAACTCCTGGCAGGCACAAGGCAATTGTATCAACCCAAAGGGACGCAAAGAGAAGAGAAATTCACTGAGCCTCAGAGCCCAGAGCAGGGAGTGCAGCTGGCTTCAGGCTCGGGTTGACTCAGAGGCCAGATGAGGATCCTAGGTTGTATCTCATAGTCTCGCTCCCTCTAGATGGCTTCAGCCTGACTCCACGTGGGTCCTCCAGGAGGCTTGACATCTTCTCACACCATCAGCCAATAGAAGAGAAGTAGATTCTTATCAGAGGTTGACTCCGTGTCAGGAACTGCTTTGAGGACTTTGTGGAAAGCACGCAGGGTACAGATAGAATGGTGTGGTTCTCGCAAAGCCGGAAGGAGGTACTGGCACTATTGGAAGACATGTGAGGTTTAAAAAAAAAAAATCTAACAAAATGTGTCCAACAGAGTATTTAATTATTGCTCAAAGCAATTAAAGTAAGTCAGCTATTTGACTATAATTAGCAATGTCACTCATAATGGTGCTGAGATGCAGAACAATGGTTCTCAACCAGGGGGTGATTTTGCCCCCAAAGGACACTGGGCAATGTCTGGAGACATTTTTAGTTGTCAGAGCATAACCTGTAGAGAACAACCCCCCACAACAAAGAATTGTCAGGTCCAGGCTCTAGCAGGCATGTCAACCATTGAAATGGTTACTGATACTTATGGAGCCCTTACTGTAAGGAAGGGGCTTCCCTGGTGGCTCAAATGGTAAACAATCTGCCCGCAGTGCGGGAGACCTGGGTTCGATCCCTGGGTTGGGAAGATCCCCTGGAGAAGGGAAAGGCTACCCACTCCAGTATTCTTGCCTGGAGAAGTCCATGGACAGAGGAGCCTGGCGGCTACTGTCCACGGGGTCACAAAGAGCCGGCTACGACTGAGCGACTAACACTGTCACTTAATTACGGTAAGAAAGTTGTTGCATTAAACGTGTTATACGAACTATCCCATTTAAGTCATTTGCTGGTCATATAAACTAGGGGATATTATTATTCTCATCCTAAGAGGAAGCTTGGGGATCTGTGCAACTGATCCAAAGGCACCAGAGTAGTGAGTAAAAGGTGGATTCAGAAACACACTCAGGTCTTCTTACTCCCCAGCCCTAAGATTCCTAAGAAGGCTAAGTGTCACAGCTCTACTAGGTTAGCCTGGTTCTTTCTCTTAAATAATTATGTAAAATTCATTTTAATCAGAGGATAACTGCTTTACGATGTTGAGCTGGGTTCTGCTATACAACGGCGTGAACCAGTCATGAGTTACACATATATCCCTTCTAGCCTGGCTCTTGGGCTTCCCAGGTGGCTTGACAGCAAAGAATCTGCCTGCAGTGCAGAAGACCTGGGTTCAGTCTGTGGGTCGGGAAGACCCCCTGGCGAAGGGAATGGGTACAACAGTGTTCTTGCCTGGACAGTCCCGTGGACGGGGGAGCCTGGCGGGCTGCAGTCCATGGGGCTGCAAAACACCAGACGTGACTGAGCAACTAACGCTTTCACAGTCTGCTTCTTAATGAACTCTGCAGAGCTAAGGAGGAGAAGGCGTACTGCATAACCAGCACTCGTGCGTGCATAAATTATCTTAGTTTAATTCCGGAACCTCCTGTTTGTCCTTCTGATTCTGAGTGAGGCACTTCCAGTCAGGATCATTCATCTCTCCTGCGCTGCGGTATCATGACCAAAGGTGGTTAAGAAAGAGTCTTCTAGAATCTGTTTATCCCTCTCTTTTCCAATCTAGGCAAATCTAACCATGCCTCTGTGTTTTTGTTTTTTTAAGAAATCCGAAGTTGATATATAATCTATAATAAAGTGCAATTGCACCATTAATTGCTACTCATTGCCCCCAGAGAGAAAGAACAATTAGCCTATGGGGAGGGTGGGAGGCAGGGGAAGGGACGCATTGCTTATTTTATTTTTGAGTATTTTCTAGTCTTCTATTGGTTTCTTTCCACTTGGAAGCCCTGAAACATCAGTGAGGCAGATCAGCTGGCAGGGTCTCTGATTTTTTACGGGAAGATCCAGTTGAGGTGAAGTTGTAACTGCCGTAACGTGCCCCACAGAACTTTCTTTGAACGTTTCTGTGAAGCATTGGCGCCAGGTGTCCAGTCGGTTTCCCTGTGAATTTCACGGCTGGCTGCCCAGTTCCCACGCGCCAGCGTCAGGCCCTGCCATCTCCTGACTGACTTAAATGGACGCCCTGGGTTCAGCGCCTGCAAGGATGGGAGGAGATCAGGTCACATGTGGCGGGACACGGTGGATGATTACCACCCTGGACGCCTGTCTCTCCCAGCCTAGGAATGTTTGTCTGGTGCTTTTGACATCGTTTTAAGAGAAACTTTGAAGTATGCCAAGAATATGTGAAAATTGACATTGCATAGACACATTCTTTTCCTTAAATGGAGTGCACACATTGGTGAAAAAGGCTTTTTTGGATGTAAAGGCATCTGAACAATCTTGGAAAAGAAGTCATCTGTGTCTGGTGTATATCACTCTAAAAATAATACTAATTGGTAAAACGGTCTGTTTTAAGAGACTATTTAACATTTCATTGAAGAAGAAAATTTTATCTTCCTCTAATTGATGAGTTTAAGGTTAAAAAGGACCATTATTCTAATATAAATCTTTGGGTGTTCTCTATTTGTCTTCTTGATTCTAAGCTACTCTCATAAGTCATCTCTCACTTCCAAGTATTTTATAGAGCATATATTCTTTCTTCCTAAAGGATTGAAAGCAAATTAGCAAATAAAATGTACTCCATGTTTCCTACTATGTTGAAAAGAGAGCTGTTAAAATTTTTTTAATTGGAATATAGTTGATTTACAGTGTTATGCTAGTTTCAGGTGCATAGCAAAGGGACCCTGTAATATATATACAGAGAGCCACAGTTTCTTATCCTTTTCCCCCACAGGTCATTGTTCTTGTTTAGTTGCTCAGTCGTGTCCAAATCTTTGCGACCCCAGGGACTGTAGCCCTCCAGGCTCCTCTGTCCATGGGATTTCCCAGGCAAGAATCCTGGAGTGGGCTGCCGTTTTCTTCCCCAGGAGATCTTCCTGACCCAGGGGTCAGACCCGCATCTGGTGCATTGGCAGGTGGGTTCTTCACCACTGAGCCGACAGGTGGGCCCACGTAGGCCATTGCAAAGTATGTAAATATGCTTGATCCCACACAGTCTTGCTCAGAAGAAGGGAAATTCTTCTTTTGAAAGCAAACAGAAGCTATAGTTGTACTTGAATGGCCATTCATTCTTCATTAGTATTGATCTAAAAAGTAATTATAAAAGTGACATGCGTTTTAAGTATTCCACGAATGGAGGCATGTGTGAAACCAGAAGGGGCAGTCCCCTTTGTACTCCAGGACGTCACCTCTTCAATCATCATCTTTAGTAGCTCATTCATCATTGCACGTCTGTTCTCTGCCAGACACTGTGCTAAGTGCTTGGTGTGAACACAGACAAGGCCATCGTAAGACACTTAACCAAGTCCCCTTTATCTCTGAACTTCTATGGTTTTAGCATATGAAATCCCTAAAGGAAAGGATGACTTTCTTATGATCTTTGGGAAAAAAGTTAGACACTCATCAATACCTCCAGTCTTGTGCCCATCTTTAAAAAAAATTAAGGTGTATTTTTTAAAATTTATTTATTCATCTAGCTTTATTCAGGTATCAATGACACAGAACATCACTTAAGGCTAAGATGTACAAGGTGATGATTTGATACATGTATGTCTTGCAGAAGGATCACCGTGATAAGGCTCCTTAACACCTTCATCACCGGGTTACCAAAAGAGTGTGCCTGTGGGGGCCGGCTGCTTGCCGCTCAAAAGCCAACAGGCCAGGCTGGTGGAAAGGGAAGTCTGCTGTATTTCAGAGGCCAGCAGCTGTGGGGGGCAGTGAGGGTGGTGGACGTCTGTCCAGCCCCTGCTGACACGCAGGGCTGAGAGCTTTGATGGAGGGGGCTGGGGGCGGGTGTGCCGAGCAGCGCGGTCACCTTCTTGTTGGCCATCGGTGGCCCGACCAGCAGCATCTTGACTGTCTCACAGTCCATCTTCAGTTCCAGGGTCTGTTTGTTCCTGTTTATTTGTGGCCCACTCTCTGAGCTGTGGCCCCTCGCGTCCTGGGTACCGTCTGGTCATCCGGTAGTTAACTTCTCCACCTGGGGCTTTGGAACCTATAAGGCAGCTCACAGGATATGGCCCAGAATATCATCTACAGCCCTTGAGGAAGAATCAAAGGTCCCTGACGATGCTTAATGACTGCATTATTATTGTTTAGTCTCCTTGGACTGTTTTCCTTTGTTTCAGCATTTTTCACTTGTCTGATTAAACGTATTCTTTGACTGAAGTTTCCCACAGACAAAAGGCAGGCAGAGGACATGGCTGGAGGTTGGGGGGCAGGGACCGTATGGTTCTGCTCCGTGTCAACCTCACATAATTACCCCTTTTTGTGGTGGGAACACTTATGATCTGCTGTCTTCCAGGTATGCAGCAGTATTTCCCATGATGGTCCCCACGCTGTACGTTAGATCCCCAGGACTTACCTTCCAGCTGGAAGTCTGTACCCTTAGGCCAGCATCTCCCGTTTTCCTTTGCTCCAATCCCTGGTAACCACCTTTCTATTCACGGTGTCTATGTGTTTGGCAGTTTTAAGATTCCACCTATCAGTGAGATCACACAGTATTTGTCTTTCTTTCTCTGACCTATTTCACTTAGCATAGTGCCCTCAAGGTCCATCCACGTCACGAATGGCAGGATTTTCTTCTCTTTTTTGTAACTCAGTAGTAGTCCAGTGTGTTGTTTTCTTTATCCATTCATGTGTCAGTGATTCTAAGGTTATTTCCATGTCTCAGCTACTGTAAATAATGCTGCAATGAATGTCGGAGTGCTGATGTCTCTTTGAGATAGTGATTTTACTTCCTCTGGACATACAGCAGAAGTGGAATTGCTGGATTTTTTGGCAACTCTATTTTTTGAAGAAGCACCATACCGTTTTTCATAGTGGCCGTACCAATCTACATTCCCACCCACAGTGCACAAGGATTTCCTTTTCTCTGCATCCGTGTCATCACTTGTCATCTCTTGCCTTTTTCACAGTCGCCACTCTAACAGGTATGAGACTGTATTTCATTGTGGGTTTGATTTCCCTGATGGTCAGTGATATTGGGCATTTTTCACCTGTTGGCCATTTGTGTGGTGAGACCGCTCTGTCATAGGTGATGGCCCACTAGTGTATGTGAGCGCTCTATATATGACAGTGCCTCAGGGTCCTAGTAAAGGGCTAGTGAAGATGAACCATCCCTTCTTCCATCACGCATTCCCTGAGTGCACCCTAGGAGCTAGTGTGTCTCCAGACAGCATGGACGTAGCAATGAATGAAATTGATGTTCAGTTATGAAATGTACCCTCTAGAGGAGAGGAGATACAGGCAATAGCAAACATTAAGAAAAAGTAAAATAGATGTTAGGATATGTAAGCCCCATATGAAAACCAAGGTGATGGAAAGTGCCCGAGGAGGGTACGGTTTTAAGAAGGGCGAGACGACTGGCTCTGCTCGGTCAGTGACGTATGAATGAAGGCCTGAAAGGGGCGAGGGAGTGAGCCACGTGGAATCTGCCGGGAGAGGATTCTGGCACACGTAGGCGGTGCTAAGGGGGACGCGCGTGGCGCGAGCGTGTAGATCTGAGCCAGGCGGCCGGCAGGGCCGAGTGGGCAGGTGGAAGGACGCGCTGCGTGATGGAGGCGGAGACGCGGCAGGGTCAGGCCCTGCGGGGCCCGGTGGCCACGGACCAGAGTCTGGCTCTTGGTCCTGATCACACGGGAGCCACGGGGGCTGCACAGTCTGAAGAAACGGTCCCCGAGACCGGTCTCGCTGCCAAACCGGCTGCAAGTCCAGGGGTTCCCGTACCACCCAAGGTGGAGCCGTTTGCTGGGATGACTCAGAATTCACTGTGAGCTGTGAAGTTCATGGTTCATTTCAGAGGCGGATGCAGACTCAGGTCGGCCGGGAGAGGACGGCAGGCGGTGGGGAGCAGGGAAGCGGGTGATGCGGAGCCAGGCCTGTGCCACCTTCCCCGTCAGCGTGTGACGGTCGCACGGAGTTCGGCCAGCCAGGGACGTGCCCCGACCTGCGGCAGTCAGAGCTTTGGCTGGGCCCCCGTCGCTCCGTGATAGACCGAGTCGTTGGTTGCCCGGGTCGGGGATCTCCATCTCCAGATGCACAGAGGCCACGTGGCCCAAAGCTCATTCCAGACCACGTTGTTACTCTTTGCCTGGTCAGGAACCCCAGGCAAGCCAAACCCCTGACCACCCAGGAGCCCATGGTGAAGACCAAACTCTTTTTGGACAAGATTAAATTCTTGACTTAGGAAAGACAGGGCAGGAGGAGAAGGGGGCGTCAGAGGATGAGATGGTTGGATGGCATCACTGACACGCTGGACATGTTTGAGCAAACTCCGAGAGATAGGGAAGGACAGGGAGGCCTGGCGTGCTGCAGCCCATGGGGTCCCAAAGAGTCAGACCTGACTGAGCGACTGAGCAATGACAAGTTCTCGGCCACACAGGGAGCATTAAGCAACGAGGTGACATGGTCTGGTGTCCTTTTTAAAAACTAGACTCTGTCTGGCTAAAACCAGTTAGAGGAGCATCCCGGTGATGCTCAGGGGAAGGGGTGGTGTGGCTGTGACGACTCTGGTAGTAGTGAGTGAGAGTGGGCTTAAAAGTTTTGAAGCTGAAGCCCAAGAAAGTTACTCACTGGTTGGATGTGGGTTAGTAGAAAAATAGAGGAGTTCATGACCCCCCGGAAGCAGCTGAAACTGCAAAGCTTCCCAAAGTGGGGGTCTGTGGAGGTAGGCTGACAGTACATCAGTTTTGGGCACATTATCGTCAAGGCTTGTTCAGCAGTTTCCCTATTCTCGCTTTTCATTTCATCAGTATTAGTAAAGCTAATTAGTAGTGCTGGAGAAGAGTCTTGAGAGTGCTTGAGAGTCCCTTGGACAGCAAGGAGATTAAACCAGTGAGTCCTAAAGGAAATCGAGCCTGAATATTCATCAGAAGGACTGATGGTGAAGCTGAAACTCCAATACTCTGGCCACCTGATGTGAAGAGCCAACTCATTGGAAAAGACCCTGATGCTGGGAAAGATTGAAGGCAAGAGGAGAAGGGGGTGACAGAGGATGAGATAGTTGGATGGCATCACCAATTGGATGGACATGAGTTTGAGAAAACTCTGGGAGATAGTGAAGGATGGAGAAGCCTGGTGGGCCGCAGTCCATGGGGTCAAAAAGAGTCAAACACGACTGACCAACTGAACAACAGCACAGTATCTTTGAGTTTAAAAACTGAGACTAGCATTTCATTTCCAAGTGGCTCCTTATAAACTGCTATATCCGGAGGGATGAGGAAAAATGCATCCTTGACAGAAAGACTTTGATTGAGGTCTTGGCTTAGCACGAGAAAGCAAAAAAAGAAGAAAAAAGTCGTCATCTTTCTTTGACTTTATTTCCATGTTAAGTGTTTAAGAACAGATGCGAGTAATAAACTACCACCCTCTCTTATTCTAGCCATGTGGTCTGGCTTTGGATAGTTCATTTTGTCCCCCACAAACCTTCAGGCCCACACACAGGAGGGTTAGAACATACGTCTGCAAAGCAATCCTGATCGTGTCTGTGTGCGTGTAAGGGGACTGGTCACAGGAACTCTGGTGATGCTGAAGACGAAACCCGGGACAGAGGACAACGAATAGCAATGCACGCTTCGGACTGGGCCTTTGTCTTCATCCTGATCGCCTGGTCGTTAAGGTGTTGCTAACACTTCAGGACAGACACCAGCACTTCCTGGAGCTGGAGAAGCGAAACCCAGGATGTTTCCCACCATCGTCTTTGGGGTTTCTTTTATGGATCGTCTTTTTAAAACTGTGTGTCTTCACCTTTGGCCGTGCTGGGTCTCGCCTGCTGCTCGCACTCTCGCCGGGCGAGCCGGGGCCCCTCTCTGGTTGTGGTGCCCGGGCTGCTCATTGAGGTGGCTCTCTTGTTTCGGGGCAGGCTCTGGGGCACGCAGGAGGACCTCTTCAGGACGAGCAGCAGGAGGCTTGAGCAGCCTTGGCTCCCGGGCTCTGGGTACAGGCTCAGTAGTTGTGGCGCGTGGGCCTGTTTGCTCCGAGGCGCGTGGGATCTTCTTGGACCAGGGATCAAACTTTCGATCCCACGTCTCTTGCCTTGGCAGGCAGATTCTTCACCATTGAGAAAGAAACCAGGGAAACCCCCTCATCATAATAGTTCTTAATTCAATGAAAGTGGATTCTTCTGTTAAAGGGAAACTTTATCTCCCTGAGTGCATGATTCTGTTCTCAAAGAAGAGGTTTGCACTGCTGTGCTCTCAGGCGCCTGCCAGCCTCAGGCGCGAACGCCCCCGGCCACACGCCTTCCTCTCCCGGGCATCTGACATCTTCGCTGTTGTCCTGGGGTGCAGTCACCCTCGTTTCTTTCAGGGCTGTGATTATGCCTGTCTTGTGATGTTTTCCCCGAGGACCTCATCTTCATTGGCTTTGACGTTTTAAAGAGCTCAAGTAACAGCACCCAATCCTAATTAAGTGTTTATTTGATGTCAGGTCCTTTGCTAAATATAAAACAAGATTTCCCACTGCCTTCTGAAGTTTGGGTAAGTTTATTGCTCGCATTAGAAATATGAGGCTGGCTTCAGGAGGCCAGAGGACTCGCCCAAGGTCACAGCTCTGAGGGAGCTGGGACAGGGAGGTCCTGTCTCCTGCGGCACCAGAGCAGGACTCTGCAAACTGGATGTGATCTCCCCAAAACGCGAGGTGCTTTTAGGTGATAGAGACACCGAGTTAACTGAATGTGACTCTTCCAGGGATGGAGTCATTTTCTTTCCAGTTACCTTTTTGATTAAATTATAGAGAAACATTTCAGTGGGTTGCCTGCATGTCTTTTTTTTTTCCCTCTTAATAAATTCTTCCCTTTATTAGGAAAGGGAGAAGTAACACATTTCATGCCACGTGTCTTAAACAGTGCATCTTCTAACAGTTTCTAATTTACCTGTGTTACTGAGAGGTAATATGAACCAGTCAATCCTAAAGTAAATCCACCCTGACTATTCATTGGAAGGACTGATGCTGAAGCTGAAGCTCCACTACTTGGGCCACCTGAAGTGAAAAGCCAACTCATTGGACAAGGCACTGATGCTGGGAAAAATTGGGGCAAAAGGAGAAGGGGGTGGCAGAGGATAAGATGGTTTGACAGCATCTCCGCCTCAATGGGAATGAGTTTGAACAAACTCCAGGAGATAGAGGAGCACAGGGAGGCCTGGCATGCTGCAGCCCATGGGGTCAAAGAGGCTGAGACACTCTGACCAGTAACTGAAAAGTAAGCAAACTCTCAGCTTGAATCTTTGACAGGTGGCCCTAAACAGAAGGTAATGACTTACTAGCTTTATTTTCATTGTATTTATGTTCTTGTCTACTTTCAATCTATGGCAGAGCCTACTGGTTCCTGATATGGATTTGATCATTCCATTTACAACATATTTGTTTAATAGAAAAAAAATGAGTCGATTTAAAATATTGAGTAGGAGATACAAAGGTTTGACAAGCAGATGAAAGTTGTGTATTGATGTTCGCAGAGCTAGCCCCTGCTCAGCAGCCCGAGTGGCATATCTTGTGTCTCCTGCATTGATTCCATGTGTCAAGGAGGCCTGGGTCCAGTTCTCAGTAACTCCTTTCCTCGTCCTGCCTGCTGTCTCCTCATTTATGCTGCAGTTACTTTGTTCTCTTGCTCAGTTACTAAGTCATGTCTGATTCTTTTGTGACCCTGTGGACTGTACCTACCAGGCTCCACTGTCTGTGGGATTTTCCAGGCAAAAATACTGGAGTGGGTTGCCATTCCCTTCTCCAGGGGATCTTCCCGACCCAGGGATCGAACCTGAGTCTCCCGCTTGGCAGGCAGGTCCTTTACCATCTGAGCCACCAGAGAGGCCCCCTACAGTTATCTATTGGGCACCAAACATAGGCCAAGGCCTGTGGTGCGTCCTGGCGGGAAAGCTGTGAGTGAGTCAGAGAACAGTCTCCGTCCACGGGGCGCTTCCATTCACGTGCTTGTGCATTCCATGTGTGACCTCTAACACTTTTAATAGAGTCAGGTGACAGTCACTATCATTATAGTTACTTTTCAAATGGACAGTGCAGGCCTAGGCAGGTTTACGGACACGCCCCAGCCCTCAAAGCTGGTGAGGGGCAATCCTAGCCAGGTAGTCTGGAGCCCAGGTCTTATCTCTGCCAAGCCTCTTCTTAACACACTGCCTTGATACGTACTTATCGCGTATATGAAGGAATGAATTTCCCAATTACTTTCTGAGCTCTTGGTTTTTCGATGGATTCTTAACCAGTTGCGTAATCCATGGTTTGGAGTAGCAGACATGGCATTTAGGCAAAGTAGGTACTGAGGATGTCAAAGCTCTAAGTGCTTCTGTATGGACTCAGTGTTCTTATACCCAAATCCTTATCCTCTCAAAGGGCAGAAGGTCCAACTTAAACTCCTTATTTTTCTTTCTCTGGGTGTCCGTCAGCTGCTTTCTGTTAGTGTCTGGCCATCGGGAAAGAGTGCTGGGGCGTCTGGGACATGAGCTAAAGTGCCCAAGGTCACAGTCAGCGGGTGGAGAGGAGTCGGGACCGTTGGTTGTCCCCACTTGTCCATTTGCAGGCCTGCGGCGGGTGAACGGGAACATCTTCGCCCCGTCTTGTGTCTTCTCTGGAGCTGTGAGGGGACGCGGCCGTACGAGGTTATGTAAGACCATCACTCCTTTGATGTCCTTTCCTCCCCCCTCTCCCATTTTCTTCTGACTTGCCTTGGGGAGTTGGCCCATTATTTTACTGAAGGCCCCCAGCAACATTTTTAATGCATCGTAAAGCTGCTTATGAAACAGCGCCAAACAAATCTTTTGGGTTGGGGGCAGGGTGTGAATGAAATAAAAGAGCTTGTGGGTGGAGGTTCGCAGAGACCTATGGAAGAGACTCAGCTCAATTTTTGTTCATTATCCACACTTTCTGGGCCACACTGTTTCCCTGAAGGGCATATGCCTTTGAATGTACGGATGAATGCAGTGCAAAACAAAGGCCTAATTTCTGATCTATTTAGAGGCCTTGAGTGCATTTTCATCCCCTTCATGCAAACTGGTGGCCTCCTGGTCACACATGGTCCTTAAGTGGCATTTTGACCTTCACAGCTTAAAGAAAATGGAAAAAGTAGCAACATTAAAAATTCAGATTATTCCTATAAAAATTCAAGATTTCTGGTTTCTCTTAAATAATCAGAAGTGTGATTGCTCTGGTCTCACATTTCCCGTGTAAGTGCCCGACCGTCTGTGAAGCTTTGTGTTGTGGGAGGTCTCTGTCTCCATTCATTCAGGTTCTTTGCCTAAACCCCAATGGAATTTGAGATTGTGACTCCTGTTACTTTCTGTAAGTGGTGAGTGTGTATGTATAAGTGTGTGTGTGTGTATATGTGTTTGTATGTGTGTGATTGTGCATGTCTTTCAGATCCTTAGGTGAAGGCAAGGAAAGTCTATGTACTTTCAGGAGTGTTTGATGCTCTATTTTTATTTCATTTATTTCTGATCACAATAATCATTGAATCAAATGTCACTAAAGGATGGTTGTGGTGGATTCATGATGTTAACCAAAAGCAGACATTGGATAAAAAAATGATTTTTTTCAAAGAGTTCTTGCCAATTAGTGAGTCATAATATAAATTAAGCACTTCACCACTAGTCTTACAAGCAGAAGAGAAAACATCAGCATTTTCTAAGTTGACAGATGAATAGATAGCTAGATGACACCTAGATGATAGATTAAATAGATCAACAGGTATATTTGGTCACAACCTAAACTCTGTTATTGTGGGTTACAATTGCAAAAACCTTAAAGCCACTGGATCATCAAGTTTTAGAAACACAGTTGCAGGTTTGGTTTTATATGAATCAATCATCCTGTAAGTATTTCCCAGTTAACAGGAACCTTCATACTTTCTGAAATCAGGGTTGACATCTAAGTAACTAAATAAATGATGACCTCTGCCCTAAAAGATACAGAAGGCCACTTCTTTCACTTAAGTAATTGATTGCAGTTACCCTTCTCCTAGCAAGGTGTATTTCCATATTTGGTGGAAAAAAAGAAGTACGAAAAAAATTTAAAACCTTGCAGAACTAAGTGCCAAGTAGCAGAGTCAAATTTCTATGTGGGTCAAGTAAAGACTGGATAGCAGTGAGGAGGGAAGTATTTTAGGAAGCCTTCAGGAGCAAAACGGGACTTGAGTAAAAATGCTTTGAATTTTAGTTTTTAATTCTTTGAATTAAAATGACAATTAAAATCACATGATCAACCTCATAAGCTAGTTTTTATGTTAGCTTGTTGAAAGAGCCTTCTAATTTTTCCCTTTCTTCTTAGATGGTCCATACTAGCGAAATTCAAGCCAGCAGGTTTTGACCAATTAACATACTCTATGCTATACATGCTGAAGACTGCCATATGGCCGGGATATTGAGCCAACTGTAGATAATTAGATGAAGATAAATCTTCCTTTTTTTACTGCACTAATTGCATGGACTGGAATAGATAAAATCATTAACAGTAGTTTGGGTTGAAAATCGGTTTGGTTTCCATGCTGTGTTAAAAAGTTCTTTTGATGTGAGCCTCTCGATGTGAGCAAGACTCAGGCAGTCAGGCCAATGTTCAGTTTTCAGTAAGAGTCTCAGCGGTGGAAGGAGCGGGATTGTTTCTTAGAATAACCAAGTAATTAGTAAATAATGTAATAAATGAATAGTGTTCTTTAAAACAAAAACAACCTCTTAGTTTACTGTTGATATCATTAATTATGTATACCCACACCACTGTATATATATATGTATTTTATGTGTGTGTGTATACAAATATATATATATATATGTACTCTTGCAATGCAGGAGACACAGGACACATGGGTTCAGTTCCTGGATCAGAAAGATCCCCTGACGAAGGAAGATGGCAACCCACCCACCCCAGTATTCTTGCCTGGAAAGTCCCATGGACAGAGGAGTCTGGTGGGCTATACAGTCCATGCGGTTGCAAAGAGTCGGTTACAACTGAGTGACTAAGCACAAGTACAAAACACAGACACACACACACACAGACACACACGCACCCCACACGTGTACACACACACAAACACACATGCACGCACACACGTGTGTGCACACAACACACATGCACACATGCGTGCACACACGCAACACAACACGTGTGTGCACATAACACATGCATGCACACACATGCACATACACATGCACACACAGACACACGCACACGCACACATACAGTAGCTAAAACACACTGGCTTCCGGTCTAATTATATGTACCATTCTTCCTTATCAATACAGTTCATTTCTGTTTTTTAACAGCTGGACATAGAGATGATTCCCCTCTTAATCCCTAACATTAATGATGAAACCCACATGTCTTTCCTTGAGGTCCCTCCTTGTCTTACATTCCACGCGTTAATTCAGGTTATGTCTATTTAAAATACTCTTGGCTATGTTTGGTTTATCACATGGAGTGAAAATCTGGAGTAAAACTGGATCAATGATTTTGGAAAGCAGAGGTGATTTCAGAAATAAAATCATTCTGCAAGCCATTGTCCGTAAGGAGGATTAGGTCAGAATCTGAGAGTCATAGAGTCCTTTCTCACCTCTGAGCTGGAAGGCACCGTTTCTGGTGAGTTTCTGAGCTGCGAGCTGTGGTGGGAAGGCCTTGCCTGGCATGCTCTTTGACAGTCTTGGAAAGTAGAGGGATTGCACTAAAAGTCCAGAAGCGATTTGTTCGTTAACCTTCAATAAAACTTTCAGGACGAAAAACACGGGGCACCAACACGTTGGCTGGAGGTGCTGGCTCCTTGCTCATGTGTCTGTATTAATAACGAGTCGCCGCACACTTCGATTCCAGTTAACTCCATTCAGCACATGTGAACAGGCATCCTGATCTCATACAAAGTCAGTGAAGCTGATCTTGGGCTGTTCCAGGCTCTGGGAGCACTGAGCTTGGAGAAGCTGGTTTTCAGAAGCTCTCTGTCTTTGTTTTCACAGGATGTGTGAGACTGGTGAAGGGCTGTTTATCTTTCAAACGCGAGATGGGGAGGCCATCTACCAGAAGGTCCACTCGGCCGCCCTGGCCATAGCGGAGCAGCATGAGCGCCTGCTGCAGAGCGTGAGGAACTCCGTGGTACGTCTGCGAGCCCGGCGCGCGCTGCGGTAGGACGGTCTTGGGGTTTCTGTGCTGAAAATATGATCAGCATTTTGGGGGCAGATGCTTCCCTCCTGTGCTCGGCAGAGTGTCACTCGGATGACACGCACCCTTGGAAAGCTCCAGAGCGTCACTTGGGAGCACGAGAAGCATCCGCCCGCCTGCCATCTGCTCGCGCACTGTATGCCTCCCTCGCAGTGCGTGTGTTTAATCAGGGCATTCCTGCAGCAGAATGCTGTCCACTGAGTGAGTTCTCACTGGGAGACTGAGAAGTCTGAGAGCAGGGTGCTGGCGGATTCTGGGGGACACTTCCTGGTTTGCAACTGGCTGTTTTTTTACTGCGTCTCAAATGGCAGAAGGGTGAGGGGTCTCTTTGGGTTCCCTCTTGTAAGAGTGCTAATACCGTTCATGGGGGCTCTGCCCTCAGGACCCAGCCCCTGCCATATACCTGACTGTCTGATAACATCACTTGGGGGCTAAGGTTTGAACATACCAATTTGGGGCTGGGAACACAATATTCAGTCCATTGCAGTCTGCATGTATATACATTAAAATCCATTTGGCTTATGTATGGACAGCTATAGACACAACTCCATGAGTTATCTACCTCTGAAAGTGAAAGTCGCTCAGTGGTGTCCGACTCTTTGCAACCCCAAGGGTACACAGTCTGTGGAATTCTCCAGGCCAGAAAAGTGGGTAGCCTTTCCCTTCTCCACGGGATCTTCCCAACCCAGGGATCAAACCCAGGTCTCCTGCATTGCCTGCGGATTCTTTACCAACTGAGCTATCAGAGAAGCCCATACATACTTGTAAGTGTAACAGAAGTGCTAATTTCAGACGTTAGCAGTGGTCAGAGAGAAAATGTAAGTGAGAGAAGAGAGCTGAGAAGAAACTCACGACCAGACAACTCTTGACATGAGATCATGGTTTCTGTGTACGAGAGTTCTTCATTTTTTTTCTCTATAAATCAAGACTTTGAGTCTGTATAGTATCTTCCAGTTTGTAAGTGTTGGAAGTTAATTCCAGTTAAAACCAACAAAAATCAGTAACACTTTGTAGGACAAAGGAAACCTATTTGTAAGACTCCATCCTGCCCACCACCGTGTGTTTGCTGTCTCCAGGGGGTAAACCTTCATAGTCATCAATGTGTAAAGATACCCAGGGACTGTGCTTTGTATGGAGAATTGTGATTCATGAGTTTCTTCTTTACAAACAGTAAATTTACAAAATCTGAAGTGAATGTGCAACAGTTAAATAATGCAACTCGTGAACTGTGACTGCAAACACACGCATAGAGAGTCACATCTGGGAAAGAAATCTGCAGAACCAAAAGGAACTGGGTTGGCATGGGAAGGTTAAGGCAATTTGAAAAGTCTGTGATTTAACCATGTGGGGTGGTTGGATTTAAAGAGGGGAAAAGCATGCCAGTAATATCATCCGTCCCAAAGCTGCCAGGGATTATTCCCTAATGACTTACGTGTGCCGTGATGTGGGATTTTAGAGCAAGGATCAGCAAATTTTTAATACAGGGTGAGATAGTAATATTTCAGGCTTTCTGGATGAAGATGGTCTCTGCTACAGCTCTTTAGCTCTGCCATTGCAGAGCAAGTGAGAGCATAGGTCATGTGGATTCAAATGGACATGGCTGTGTTCCAAAGGAAACTTTATTAACAGTGAAATTCAAATTTCACTTGATTTTTCACATATCATGAAATATTCTTCTGATTTCCCCCTCAACCATGTAGAAATGTTCCTTTTGAACTAATAGAGTCTTGGCATCCATTTTCCCACATTCTTCCCCATTCTGGATATTGCAGTAGAGGTGGATGAATGCATGGATGGATGAATAGAAAGAAAAAGGAAGAAGGAAGAAAAGAAAGAAAGAAAAGATTCAAGTCATTTTGAACTTACAGGGCAACGACGTGTCACTGCATTAAAACTGTGAGCTTCTCAAGATGCCTTTAAATGTCTGAAGGTTTTTTTTAAGATTACCTTTTTGTAAAGCCATCAATTAGCATAAATCTGTCTGTACTTGAAAGGGAGGTTCTGCACACACATGTGTTTCCATTTATAACCTCCTCATTATTTCCACTAAAAATTAATCAGAAATGTGAGTAATTCGTTCAGATCATCCCTTTGCAAATTTAACTGTAATGTAATGTTGTTTGCTCTTAATTTGCTGTATGCTTAACAAGCTCTATGAAATGAATGTGATTTTAAAAGTAAAAACATCCTGTTTTAAATGGAAATGAGTAAACTTCAAAATGGGATCTGAATCTCAAGGGAGTTAAAACTGGGGATTGCAGAATGCTTAAAATTCAACATCCTTGAATTGATCTCTGATTAGGGGAGAAAAGAGATACTGTGCTAAAATGAAATGAATTGAGATGATGCTATAATATTTCAGTTATAGTCTTGCGTTTTCTGCTCACTGGGAGAGGGTCCGCAGATTGGGTATATTTCTACTAGGCATTGCCATTATGCCACTACTGGCTGGCATCTCTGAGATAGTCAAGGTCATAAATGGAGAAAGATGGTGAAGCTAATCTCATTAGGCAGCCCTAAACCTAAATCTCAATGACAGTTTGCTGCTGCTGTTGTAAAACTCCCAAGACAGAATGCTTTACCCATGACAGTTTGAAATTGCAGCCTTGTGTGAATGATTTGAATCAGACTTATGACCCTGAATCCCAGAAGTCATAAAGAGGAGACATGTGAGTCAGATAATAATTATTATTTTTATTTTATTATCATTACTGTTATTACTGTGATAGGCTGAATGATGGCTCCCTGAGGATCTTCCACATCTTAATCCCTGGAGCTTTTGAGCATTATCTTCTATGGCAAAAGGGACTTTGCCATTGTGATTCAGTTAAAGCTCCTGAGATGGGGAGATTGTGCAGGATTATTCCAGTGGCACGGTGTCATCACCAAGTCCCTGTAAGAAGGAAACAGGAGTCAGAGTCAGACAGAAGTGATGTGGCCATGAAAGCAAAGGTACAGAGAGAGATTTGAAGTGTCTACCCTGATGGTTATGGAGACAGAGGAGCTGGGACCCAAAGGTTACCGATGACCTCTAGAAATTAGAATGAGGAAGGAAGTGGACACTCTCCCGGAACCTCCAACAGTGACCAGGACAGCAGGCACCGTGAGTTTAGCCCAGTGAACCTTATTTCAGACTTCCAGCCTCTAGAGCCATTGGGGGTATGTCTGTGTTGTTTTAATCCCAAGTTGTTACAATAGCCAGAGGTAACCAATACAGTTATGATTGTATTAGTTTACCATTGTAACACAATTATTAAAATTATAATAATGTATGAAATTTTATACAATTACAATGTTATTAGTTACAATTGTAGTCACTGTTGTTATTCAGCGTGTCCAGCTCTTTGCAGCCCCATGGACTGCAGCACGCCAGGCTTCCATGTCCTTCCCTGTCTCCTGGAGTTTGCTCAAACTCGTGTCCACTGAGTCAGTGATGCCATCCAACCATCTCATCCTCTTTCGCTCCTTTCTTCTCTTTCCCTCCATCTTTCCCAGCATCAAGGTCTTTTCTAATGAGTCAGTTCTTCACATCAGGTGGCCAGAGTATTGAAGCTTCAGCTTCAGCATTAGTCCTTCCAATGAATATTCAATTCAGGGTTGATTTCCTTTAGGACTGATTGGTTTGATCTTCTCGCTGTCCAAGGCACTGTCAAAGGTCTTCTCCAACACCACAGTTCAAAAGTATCATTCTTGGCATTCAGCCTTCTTTATGGTTCAACTCTCACATCCATACATGACCACTGGAAAAACCATATCTTTGACTATATGGGCCTTTGTTGGCAAAATGATGTCTCTGCTTTTTAATATGCTGTCTAGGTTTGTCATAGCTTTACTTTCAAGGCGTAAGTGTCTTTTAATTTCATGGCTGCATTCACTGTCTGCAGTGATTTTGGAGCCCAAGAATTACAATTACAATAATTACAATTACAAGATTATAACAATGAAAATGTGTTGCATCTCTGCTCTGTAACAGACAATAATGCACGGGCTTTGTGAGTACTTTCTGACCATCACAATGACCCTTGGATCAGAGGCCTAGTGCTACCAGCTCGGAAGTAGCAGGGCTCAGATTCGGATCAGGTGTGCTGGGACAATCCCCGCTTCACGCTTTTTCTCAAAATCAGGCACGTGTTCTTTGCCCTTCATGAGATCTGCTCACTGCCGTTAATGGCTGACGCTTAAAAGTTAAGATATTTCACATAAAACTCAGATTTCTGTATCTTCTTGAAAAGGGAAAAGGCCCCGCAGCTCTCACCCCGGTGGCCACCATCGGAGACGCCCCCGCCCTGGGGGGCCGGGGTCTTCAGTTCTCCGAGGCCCCCGCCTCCCCCTGGCCCCCCGGCAGCGAAGTCCTGCCTGTGTCACTACACGTGTCTGCTTCCTGTTGCTTGGTGGGAAGGCCACCTGCGCCCCAGAACAGCACACGTTGATGACGTCACAAATGGTCGCCGCGCGTCAGGAGAGCTGAGGCGGCTCGCCGGGGCCCTCAGCCTCAGAGTCTGACAAGGCTGAGCTGCGCTGGGCCAGGGGCCCCAGCCTGCGGGCTCTCATGCCGGATGGTCTGAGGAGGAGCGGGTGTAATGACAGCAGAAACAAAGTTCACAGTAAATAGAGCGACTTAAATCAGCCCTCCCCGCAGTCCACGGGAAGGCTGTCTGCCACGAAACGGGGCCCTGGCGCCAGAAAGGTGGGAGGCTGCGGCCGTCGCCTTATCTCCAGGTTAGACTGGGGAGGGCCCTCTCACAACCTCGCGGCGCTTACCGGTGGACGATAATTCCTTGGGGCTGCAGGGCTTAAGCGCCCCAGTTTCCTGCTGGCTGGTGCGTGCAGGCCGTCCTCCATTTCTTGCCACCTTCCTGCTTCTGTCATCGAAGCCAGCAAAGACTCCTCTTCACCCTGAGGGCCCGTCGTGGCCGCGACATCCCGTCAGCCCACAGGGGCTGTTGGCTGGAAGCGAGTCCCAGGTGCTTCCTGCGGTCGAGGGAGGGAACCCCGCAAGCGAGCACACGGGGAGGAGGAGATCGGGGGCCACCTCACTGTCTGTCTCCACAGCCTGCGAACTTCTGGAATGACGTGTAGTGTTGCTACTTTATGGTGTCTTCTGATAATACTGTTTATTTATGAAGCCTCTGCTAAATGACAGGCTTTTTAGTGACAGCAGCCATACCACTTGTCAAGCTGGGCACTTTACTGACCTTTTCTCTATAATCATGAGAGTATCTCTGTGAAGTAGATTCTCTCACTCATTCTCATTCATTTGTTCATGTACGAATGTTTACTGAGGATGTAATCTGCTTTGGGGCTTCCGCAGTGGCTCTGTGGTAAAGGATCCGCCTGCCAATGTAGGAGTTCGATCTCTGGGTTGGGAAGATCCCCTGGACAAGGATATAGCCGCCCACTCTGGTATGATTGCCTGGAAAATCCCATGGAGAGAGGAGCCTAGTGGCCTCAGTCCATGGGGTTGCAAAAAGAGTCAGACATGACTTAGCAACTGCAGCAACAACAGTCTGCTGTTGTGGGCTCTAGGATATGGTGGTGATCGACAGGTAAAGCCCATGACCCCACAGGACTTATCATTCAAGGGAGGATTATTCATGACCCTTGACCTGGAAGGAATCTCTCCAGATGCTCACAGTGGTGAGGTCACTTGCCTGCAGCTGTAGAGCTCATTGCTGCTGGAGCCAGGGATGCAGGATCTTCTATGTGGTTCTTTTTCAGACTTTTTATTTTATATTGGAGTGTAGCTGATTAACAATGTGCGGTAGGTTCAGGTACTCAGCCGTACACACATGCATCCATTCTCCCAGACCGATGAGAGGGGAGTTTATGTGGTTCTTTTTCAGACTTTTTATTTTATATTGGAGTGTAGCCGATTAACAATGTGCGGTAGGTTCAGGTACTCAGCCATACACACATGCATCCATTCTCCCGGACCGATGAGACGGGAGTTGATGTGGTTCTTAAATGTCTGCCTGTGGCCACAATGCCTTACTCTCCAGAGGGTTTTAAAGCCCTTCGGTTTCTCTTACGTCCACAGGGTCTTAGCATTTTCAAATTACCCTGAATATCAGAGTACCTTTCAGAAATGCTTATCAACTTGGAGCATATCTGACAAAATCACTGTCACAGCAAACCCCGTTTCTTTTGGTATTTTCGGCACCAGATAGCTGTCCTCTTTCTCGGAACTCTCCCCACTCTGTGAATCCAGTGTGCTCTGATTCACTCTAAGGATGGCGCGGAGGAGGGTGGGTGGGCCTGGGGTGTTCGGGGAGGACTGACTGGTGATGAGATGGGGTGGCTGGAGCTGTTTGCTCGAGAGCTGGCAGCTGCCTCACTGGAGCGGCGACAGGGAGACTCTGTGGGGACACTTCGGGACTTCCCTGAGCACCCGGCTATTTTTGCCACCTTGGAGATCAGTGCTGCGAGAGTCTAATTTTGGAGTGAGGAGTGGCAGTGTGTGGGAGGTCCCTCATTCCTTGACCCAGCCTGTCATTTTTAGAATTTCCTTCAAGGTGAGAGGGACACAGTGGAGAGTGACTCCAATCTGGCGGTTCCCTGGGTGGCTGTAGGTTTGGGCTCCCCAGGGGTGACATTGAGGCCCCGGAGTGATGTCTCCCCCTTCCTCTGCAGGCCCGACTGTGCCCCCAGGTTTGAGAGTTTAATCCAAGCTGTTTCTGTGTTCCCTCTTTTTTTGTTTGCTTGTTTAACTGATAGATTTATTTCCATGTTTGGTTTTGCAAATAAAATTTGATAATGAATTTGTAGAATTCCAGTGAAACTCTAAATTTACAGTTCTGCAAACCAAAGTAATTTATATTCAGCCTCATTTAAAAAATTATAGTCAGCACATTTTTGAAAAAAATACGGAAGACATCAAAGAAAAGCTTAGGATCCATTTCACTACTTCTCAGACTGAGAAGTCTGAGCTTTTTGAGCAGTGATTGTTATTCAGGGACTGTTACGCTGGGATTTTTATGCGAGGACTTTTATGTATGAACAGGCTTTTCACTAGTTTGTCCCAATCCATCTATCCACAGAAAGTCAGTTTTTGCCTCTTTTTATGTTTATAGACTCTAATAAATTGGGTTAACTTACAGATTCTTTTTTTATAGCGTTTTTCTAAAGCAGTTATCAACTTTTTTTTCACTCCTAAAATAAATCCTTTCTATATCCTGGTAATATTAATTATAGCTCAAAAATATTTTGTCAAATACCTATCTGTTGCTTGCAAAGTAGATCTTATAGAGGACATAAAATAAATTGTGAAAAAATCTTTTGCATCTTTAAAGAAGCTTGAATTTAGATAAGTTATGAATTTAAACCCTTCAAAACATGCAACAGTATAATCCTGTGATTCAATTGGCTGTAGTCCCTTCAGCAGTTTGTCCATCCGATCAGGATTAAACTGATCAGAATTGAATTCAGGGACTCCCCCGGTGGTCCAGTGGTTAAGACTCCATGCTTCCACTGAAGGGGTCACAGGTTCAATCACTGGTCAGGGACGTTCCATGTGCCGAGGTGTAGCCAAAACAATGAAAACTTCAGGCAGCTCTTTACTCAGCAACAGTACTTCCAGGGATTTACCCTAAACGTGCACCTGCAGAAGCAAAGATAATGTGGACATGCCCGGAGGGAGTCACACAGATGAGGAAAGGCAGGACAGCAGGCAGAGTGGACACACTCTTTCCCACCCTGACCCTCACACGTGCTCTGTGAGCCCTGAGAGTGAACGTGTGGCGGGAGACTAACGTCCCAGGCTGTGTTGGTTGCCTTTGGGGAGCGGGACTGTGACTCGAGGGTCGGGGGGGGCTTTTATATCAGGGTTTCACTGCATGTTTTCTCTAACATTGGTGTTTAGACTGTCCACATAATTGTTAGACGTTCACTTGCTTCTGGCCCTGTGGGCCCTGCTGCCGCGAGGGCTTTGTCTCTGCGTGCGGCGAGCGGGGGCGCTCTGAGTGTGTGGGGGGCTTCTCTTGCAGAGCACAGTCTCTAGGACACGCGGCTCCGGTGGTTGCGACTCCCAGGCTCTAGGCACAAGCTCAGCAGCTGTGGCGCCCGGGCTTAGCTGCTGCCCTGCTTGGGGGGTCCTCCTGGACCGGGGATCGAACCCTGTCTCTTGCAGGATGCTCTGCCGTGGAGCCACCAGGGTAGCACCTGTAATATTTACAGGGACAGCAGCTGGACTCCTGGCCTGGGCAGAATGAGCTCATACACCGCTGAGAACGAGGAAGGGCTCTCCCCCTGAACTGCGTAGCAGTGCTTGGTAAGAAAGAACAGGTTTTGAAAGCTTGGCAGGGACGTTTCCAGGTGCTAGAAACGTGGTCTCCATCAAGGGATAAGATGATCTTTGCGGAGAAGTTTGTGCCTGAGCTGAGTTTTTGGATGAACCACTGGTAGCTGTGAGCGACTGCGCTGGAGATAATGGTGACTGGGAAAGTTTGCTGGGAACTTACTTTGTGCCAGGAACTCTGCTGAGCACTAGACATGTATTAACACCTCATCTTGACTCTTTAGCTTGGCTCCACTGACGGTGGGTACTGTCATCCCATTTGTATAGCCAACAAGTTTGAAGCCTGGACATGCAGATTGAAATGATGGTGCCAAGATTTAAACCCAGGTGTTCATAGCTCCAATATCTACAGGTTAGCTACTGGGCTCTTCTCAGCAAAAATTAATTTTTTTCCCCTCCGAATTCATTTATTTAAAGATAGAATGTAGCTATTTGAAATCATGGAACACAGTATCAACACAGAATAAAGTTGTGGAATTGAATTGTTATATTTCATTTCTATTAATAAATATATTCAAAGGAGCAAATGTAGCTTTTAAGATTTATTAAGTTACTAGTGGCACAAGTAACTAAGAGTTTCTAAGTTAAGAGTGATACAGCTTGATTTTCAAGTTAAAAGATAATAATATTTCAATTAGATGGCAGCAAATGCAAAAGCATGTTTTGAACTATATAATACATATAAGGTGCCAGGTCCTGGTGGCTCAGGGGTAAAGAATCTGCCTGCCCGTGTAGGAGATGTGAGTTCGATCCTTGGGCTGGAAAGAGCCCCTGGAGAAGGAAATGGCCACACACTCCAGTATTCTTGTCTGGGAAATCCCATGGACAGAGGAGCCTGGTGGGCTACAGTCCGTGGGGTCACAGAGAGTCAGACACGATTTAGTAACTAAACAACACTGTATAAGGTATTGGCACAGATGGTATTTTTAAAAGACTGAATTAGGTCCCTGTGTTTAAAGTGGAAGATTTCACATAAAACACATGGTTCTTTTTGAGAAAATGAGAATATCTGTTGATCCTGTACCTGCCTGAGTCAAAATTGAATAGCAGCTCTCATTCTGAGATGCTGACTGCTCTTCCTTTTTTTTTCTTTTTAAATTTTATTGATTTATTTTATTTCTGGCTGTGCTGGGCCTTCATTGCTGTGGGGGCTTTCTCTTGCTGTGGCGAGCGGGGGCTGTCCTGTGCCTGCTTGGGCTTCTCATTCCTTGGCTTCTCTTGCTGTGGAGCACAGGTAGGCATGCGGGCTTCAGGAATCACAGCACCCAGCTCAGTGGTTCTGGCACGGGCTCCAGAGCCTGGTCTAGGGCCTGTGACACCAGCCCAGTGGTTAGGGCATGGGCTCCAGAGCCTGGTCTAGGGCCTATGACACCGGCCCAGTGGTTCTGGCACGGGCTCCAGAGCCCGGTCTAGGGCCTGTGACACCCGGGCTTAGTTGTCCCACGGCATGTGGGATCTTCCTGGAGCAGGGGTCGAACCTGTGTCTCCTTCATTGGCAGGCAGATTCTTTACCACTGAGCCACCAGGGAAGCCTGCTTTAGCTTTCTGCAGTTCCTGTCATCTCTTGTTGTCTCTGGGCCTCTGGACGGGACAAGGCCTCTGTTGTCGCCATCATCTCGGGGCTTGGCACAGGGTTCACTGACGTTTTGCTGAATGAACAAAAGAGGGTCGGATAGATTTTATGAGCACAGGGAAAAAGAGAAATGAAGCCAGAATCCCAGATCCCATCTCCCCTCCGATGCCAAACACGGCCCAGGCTCCAAGTGAGTCTGCTCTGAGAGGCTGCTGGAAACAGTCCCAGAGGTTATCAGTTTCCGTGTACAGCTAGGCAAGGAGGCATAAAAAGTTACAGAAGCCAAGGGAGGGCTCATCCTACTTTATGCACACGGCCGAGAATTCAGACGGCTCTGAGTGAACGGATGCAAATCACTTTCCTTCTGTGAAAATAACCGTTTGAGCGCATCTGGAGCTCACCAAAATGCTGTATTTGGAAATTTGGCCCCAAACGCTGGATTCCACCAACGGTCTCTTTATCAAAGCTGTGGGCGACAGTGTGGGCGTCAGCTCAGCTGGAGTTCTGCTCGCCAAGTGGTATCACGGCTGCATTTTTTCTCTCTGCAGTCTTTCTCTCTTGCTCACATTGTCTTCTCTCTCCTTCTCTTTTGTAACACTCAAGCAGTAAGCCTCTGTCCACTCTCTTTCCTTCACAGTTCAGTCATATTCTGTTTCGTCTCAGTAACATTTCAATGGTGGGAACACCCTCAATTTTGCTCCAAGAATTAGAACAAGGGAAAGAGCTGGAGAGAGCTAAGACAGCTCTTTGAGTTGTGCCTGCCAAACATCCGGCAGAGCTGGTCAGGGTTTGGCGGTCCAGGGGAGCAGTTTTCCTTAGAAAGCCCAGGATGGCCACCTGTCTTGCAGACAGTCGATTTCCACCCAAGAGAAGCGCCCTGGGACGGTGGGGCTCCAGGGGCCGGCAGAGTCCCTGCGAGCTTCTGTCCCTCAAGCCCCCAGGGGCCTTCCCAGCTCTGTGCGCCTCCTCCAAACAGCTGTCATTTCTCTAAGCTCTGGAGCTTTCACTTCCACAAGAAAATGTATTTCCAGACTTCAGTGAACAGAATGTGAGCCCATCCTTAAGGTCTTCATGACACCCTCAGCGCTTCCTCAGGAAATGCACCGGGCTCCGCCCTGGGCCTCGGCTCAGGAGGAGAAGGCCAGGTCTCACGCCCTGGCTGGCATCCTTCCCAGACCTGTGTCCTTGGGCAGGTCACGTCACCACCTTCTCTGTGTGTCCCCCCTCCTGTGAAAAAGGAGGTTGTGTTAGTACACACCTCGCTGGGGGGGTTATAGCGTGAGATTTGCCGACATCGTGGCTGCAGCTACCAAATACAAGTCAGCCCGAGTTATTAATGCTGACTGGGTGCGTAAATGAACTCCAACACATTTTTTAAAACATTTTTTGGAATATAATTGCTTTACGATGTTGTGTTAGTTTCTGCTCTACAACGAAGTGAATCAACTATATGTAGGGTGTGATCCCTGGGTCGGGAAGATCCCCTGGGGAAGGAAATGGCACCCAGTATTCTTGCCTGGAGAATCCCATGGACAGCGGGGCCTGGCGGGCCACAGCCTGTGGGCTCGTGGAGAATCGGCATGGCGGGGGACTGAGCACACATGCCCCCCTCCTGAGCCTTGCTCCCGCCCCACCCCACCCCTGGGCTGTCACAGAGCATGGGCCGAGCGCCGCAGGCTCAGCAGCGGCCCACTGGCTGTCTGTCTTACACGTGGGACTGTTTATATGTCAACTCTACTCCCCCATTTCGTCCCACCTAAAGTTTTTTTTTTTAAGAGACTCTTGGGATAAAGCAGAACCTCTTATCGGTCTGCTGGGGTGGAGGTGGGCAGGGCAGAGCAGGCGGGCGTCCCCTGAGAGCCGTCCTCTCTGGATTGTTGGCACATCGCTTTCATGGGAACCGTGAGCAGCAACCGAACACTGTTCAGCAGGCGGGAAAACAACGCACAGCACTGGCTGGGTCAGAGAGGGTGAGGCTGCAGCTGACGGGGGACCAGAGCGGCTCCTCATCCACGGCCTGGTTCGCACATTCCCTCAAGCCAGCCAGCGCGCCCGCCCGTGACTCAGTCATTCAGCAGCTTTTACCAAGTGCCTGCCGTGTGCTGTTGTGCAGATCACGCCCTGTGCGGGGTGTGTAAGCGTAGATGAGGCGGCTTCTCCAGGGAAGGAGAGCTCTGATCGCAAGTAGCTCTGCTCTCCTCTGTTGAGGAGGCGGCGCCGTTGTGCGTGCAGACAGTGATGGGATCCCAGCTGGGCTCTGACCTGGCTCCCTGGCCATTTACTATACAAGGTGGAAAAGGCCACCCACTCCGGCCTTCTTGCCGGGAAAGGTCCGTGGACAGAGCAGCCTGGCAGGTTGTAGTCCCTGGGCTCGCAGAGTGAGATATCACTCAGCGAATAAACACATGCACACACACCTGGGGAAGAGAAGATCTATGTTTTATTTATTTTTAATTTCCAGCTCCCAGCAGAGTGAATGGCATATAAATGATGCCCAGGGTATAGAAATGCACACAACAAGGGAGCACATGAACCAAAGTGCCAAGTGCAGAATCCGCTGAAATCGGTGAGGGGAGGCAGGGTGCAGGCAGGGGGCGCGTGAGTGGAAACCGAGTTTGGAGGCTTCAACTCATGGAGGGACAATTGAAGTTGGAATGAGCGGCTCCATCTGGCCTGGTGCCGCTTTATTTTGTTTAATTTTCACAACTCTCCTTGGAGATGGGGGTTGGTTTTTGAATTCTATTTATCTTTACATAAGTACATGTGTGGAAAATTTAACTAACTGCAAAAATATGATCACATTGGTGGTGATGTGTGCTGCTTCTGATTTTCCTTTTTATTGTTGGTTTCCATGCCCCTTTCCCCTGTTTAGCAACTCCCGAAGCTTAAAAGTATGTCCTTGCTTTTCCACGCTTTCCTCTGTACTCACGTCATGCTATGTAGAAATCTATACCTACACCCAGAAGATTACATATACACTTAGATACCTACACAAGATATGAGTCTCTGGGGATCCTTGTTCGTTTTATAAAATCATGATCATTTTACACATCTAAAAAACTGCACCCTACTTTTCTCACTCAGCAATAAGTACTTAATGGGAATAGCTCAAAGTCGTGTAGCATAGGTCTGACGCAGGTTGGCAAACCATGGCTGATGAGCAAAGTCTAGTCTGTGCCTGTTTTCATGAATACGGTTTTATTAGAACACAGCTGTCCCCATCCATTTTTATACTGTCACGGCTGCTTTTGCATGGAAACAAAGGAGGGGGTTCTTAGCCACCGCAGAGACTGGACAGACTGCAAAGCCAAAGGCCATTAATATCTGGCCTTGACAGAAAAGTTGGCCAACCTTGGTCTCATTCATTCTTTTTAATGGAATACATTTTATTGGCAATATGATCAAGTCCATTTCACAGAGGGGGATCAGAGGCTCCATGGCTCACAGTCAGCAAGTGAAGAACCAGGACAGGACCAGGAAGTCCAGGATGTGTGTCAGTGGGAACTGAAAGGCTGAAGGACGTTTGGAGGCTCCGGCAGTAGAGAGAGGCTGTCTAGGGCCCAAGTGTGAGTGTGGTTGTGGTGTGAGTGGAGGTGAGAGGTATGGGAGCAGGAGACGGGCTCCAGGGGTAGTGGTCCCCCGCCTTCCGTGGGAAGCAGAGTCCCCGAGAAGGCTCACCCAGCCCCAGGCGGCTGGGCTCTGCCTGCAGGGTTCTGAAGGTCTGGGTGGTGCGCGGGGGTCTGAATGTCTGACAAGTTCTCAGGTGATGCTGACGCTGGCCCAGGGGCCACACTGTGAGAACGACTCTAAAGTGACTGAGAATTTGGCTCCTTGGTCCCTGGAAGAGATGACAGGGAGCTAGAGCGCAGTGTGCGACCGCGTGCTCTGATGCCCTTTATGCCCCCAGAGACCCTCAGGCAGACTTGCATCAGCAGTCGTTCAGTGACCGTCTGTGGTGCTGAGAACACAGGTGTCAATACAGGTGTAATTGCCTGCCGGTCTTACGTGCATCTCAGCACGGTGTGTTCATGGGGCTTCATTGTTTATGAAAGCAAGAGCATGTGGTTACGGCCTTGCTGGAGAAAGCTGCCTCCTTTTAAGACCTCATTCCTCTGCCAGCAGGGGAGTGCACTTGTCCAGCAGGTGGAGGAAAGATGGGTGTGAGAACCTCTCTGCGGACCTGTACACCTCTAGGACGATTTACCCCTTCTCATCCACCTGCGGGGATTACAGGACCTGTCCCACAATGATTACAAAACTTGTTATGGCATCTCTACCTCCGTTCCTGAGGGTTTGGTTCCCGGCACTTAGCATAGCAATTAGCATTTTAAGCGGTCTGTATTGATTAAACGAATGCGCTTCATCAAACACGGAGAATCCCAAAGAATGCAACAAAGGTAGTTATCTCAATGAATTACTCCCAGCACGAAACCAAACAAGATATATCTGCTAGCACTTTACAAGGGTGTTTGATATACCTTAGAAATATAGATTTATCAAACTGGGTAAATAGATCGCATGCTACACAAATACATGCTTGATTTTTATGTCTTAAAAAATATTGTCTAAGACTGTTGTTCTCTTTTAAAAGAGACATTTGATATGGATTTTGTAGGAATAAACTTAATGATTTAAAGCTTCTGTTCAAAGCATGTTTACTGCTCATGAGGTATTTGGAGTACTCTCTGGTTAGAATTTTGAAATTGTTTAAGCTTTGTTGGGAGCTCTTTTCTAGTCTCCTTTCAGTTTCTCCTTGGTTTCATTTTCTTGTGTCATCTGGAGAGGATCAAGGGGGTTGGGGTTGGGGAGGAAGGGATCTATAAAGTGACAGTGTGGGAAGTGGGAAGAGATTTCTTCTCTACAAGCTTGTTCTTGCAGGAGTGGGGGGTACTTACACATTACTCAATGCTATATTCATAGTTTCAAAGTTCTTTAATGCATGGAATGGTATGCAACAGAGGGTGGGAACTATGATTTCTCTTGAGACTTCAAAAGAAGGCTTTTGGATTAAAAGATTTGATTCGCACGTGATAGAAAATGCGAGTGGCAGAAAAGGACGCACCGAGTGTAATCAACCTCTTCCCGTGCTTAATGCCTCTTTGGTCCCCAATTCATGTTCTTGGAAGTGAACACTTACCAGCTTCATTTGCATCCTTCCAGAACATTGTATCACTTAATAGGTAACAAATGTATCTATTTATTAATAGGTTCATTCATTTTATGAGTACCATACCCTCTTAGGAAGCAGTAGAGCAAAGAACAAGAAAGAGTCCTTGTCTTCAGAGAGTTTGCTCATTATTGTGGGTGATGAGATGATCATCAATAGATAAAACTGTATCAAGAGTTGGTGAATGCTCTGGGCATGGCAGTGTAGAGGGGGAGAGGAGGAAGGGGATGTGTTGCTACGATGAAGCAAGACTCTGGCAGAGAGAGGAGGGAAGGAGAAGTGGAAATTCCCAAGGCCAGTTGTGCTAGGCAGAGGGGACCATACTCAACGCAGAGGCGTTGAGGCAGCTCTGTTCTTTGCTTGCTCAGGTCCAAAGCCATGGCTTTGACACATGAACGAGAAGAGGGCTAGGAGGTGTTGTCCAGAAATAAGCAGGCTCCAAGTCCTAGAGGACCTTGCAGTCGCGGTCCAAACTTTGGACTTTGCATGCAGTGCGTCGGGAGATCCCCGGAGGGTTCTGAGTAATGGCCCAGTGCTGTCTTTACTGTTGAAGGGGGGCACTCTGGCAGCTGTTAGGAAAGACTGGGGATGGGTGAGGCGAGAATAAAGGACGAAGCCAAGCTCAGGATGTTTCCATCATCAGGCATCCAGGAGAGCTCTAAGGATGTGATTGGATGGCGGGGGTAGCAGGTGGAAAGTGGAAGTTGGGTACCTTCTGAAGAGCAGGGTTTGCTGATGGCTGGACTCTCATGTAGGATAGGGTGTAAACAAGCTACTCCCGAGGGTTTCTCTTCTTTAAACAGGGCAGTGGGTCAAATGGAAGAAGCATTTACTCAGAAGGGGAAGAACTGCAGAGAGTGGAGCCTGAGAAATGATGCCTTGGGTTTGTGTGTGTTCAGTGAGAGACTAGCTCTGCTGGGTCCCTTGTGGCTCAGATGGTAAAGCATCTACATGCAGGAGACCTCGGTTCGATCCCTGAGTCAGAGCCTGCTGGACATTTGGTGGAGGTGGGGAGCAGGCTGTGAAACACAGGACTCTGAGGTTTCAGGAAGAGATCAGAGTCACAGATACACGTTTGAGAAGCATCAGAGTGGATCGATGGTATTTCAGTCTGCCCCAGTGATGAGTTCTCCCCATGAACATGCATACGTAAGTAATTGCAGCCCTTTGAGTTCAGAATTGTTTCACATCACTTCAGAAAAGATCTACATTTTGCTTTTTAATGACTAACCTGTTAGTCTGTTGCATAGGTATACAGTAATGTGAAGATAAGACTGCTTCATTTAAAAATAATAAAAAAATTACCAACCCATCTACTTTTCTGAGGTTAGTCACATTTTAAGTAATTTTTGAGTCAGTCTAAAATTCAATTTGACATGTAAAATAAAATTAACATTTTAAAAATTAAAAAATACTGGTCATTGGAATAATTGTAGTAGAGTGGGTCTTAAAGTAAAAATTATAGTTAGTAGGGAAAAAATGTTATGAAAGGAGATTTGGTCACAATTTAGTCCCTCCATCTTATCTGGTAGATTTAAAATGGTTCAGAAAATGAACAAGTATAGTGCAACCAAAGTACGGGCTATGATGCAGACATTAAGATGACAACATAGAAGGTGGCAGCGTTAGGAACATTGGGACACACTCACAATATACGAAATGAGGAACAGCGGACGGTGTGACACTGTACACATTGTCCTGTGCTCGGCCTTTCATTCCTGCCTAACTGTTTTCGACCCCATGGACCATGGCCCGCCAGGCTCCTCTGTGCATAATTTCCCAGGCAAGAACACTGGAGTGGGTTGCCATTCCCTTCTCCAGGGGATCCTCCTGACCCCTGAGATCAAACCCAGGTCTCATATTGCAGTCAGATTCTTCACTGTCTGAGCCACCAGGGAAGCCCCATTAATGACTAAAGGAGGTTAAATAACCAGCCTGGAGCCAGACCATTATTAGTGGCAGATCCAGACTTCAACCCGTTTCCTGACTCTAGAGTTGGGCTCTTAACATAGTGGAAAACTTTTCCCCAGATTGATTGATCCAAAGTGGATGAATAACATAGGACATGAATGCATGTCGCATGCTCGATCCTGTCCAATGCTAAATTAGACCCCATGGACTGTAGACCCCATGCTCTTCTGTCCTTGGGGTTTTCCTGGCAAGAATACTGGAGTTGGTTGTCATTTCCTCCTCCAGGGGATCTTCCAGACCCAGGGATCGAACCCAAGTCTCCTGCATTGCAGTTGGGCGCTTTATCACCGAGCCACCACGGAAGCACTGACATAGGACAGGGGCTCTCAAGGTGTGGTCCCTGGAGACCAGTACGACCTGAGTTATCTGGAAACTTGGGGAAAATGCAAATCCCCCGTCTGCAGTGGGGTGGGGACCTAAATCTGCATTCTTATGAGCCCCCCAACTGATTCCTGTTAAAGCTGGAGAGCTCACAGGATGGCTGACCCAGGGACCAGAAAGCATAGGTAGCGTCTCTTCTCAAATGTGATTTCCACAGGAGGTCAGTAGGCAGGAGGTGAAGGTATTGCTCAGGAGGCTCGGCAGAGACCGCGCATGAGCTGAGGGTGGTGTCACTGGTGCAGCTGGGTTTGGGTGGAACGAGAGAAAGACTGAAATGTGGGCTTCTTTTAGAACCTCATTTTACTTGTCCTCTCTTGGACTGAATCGTTCCTTCTGATTCAACTTTGCCCACATGTTGTGCTTAAAATACCCTGAGAAAATAAGTTGCTTTATATATGTGTCCCTAAACTGAGGCTACTACGAGAATCTAGGAGAGGAGCTTTGGAAGCCTCTCAAGCCGAGCAGACACTCGGCATCGATGTAGCTGTGACTCACAGCACAGCCTTATTGTTGACATCGTGTCCCTGGGCAGCGACTTTAGGACGTGGTGGAGACAGTGGAAATCACGGGTGGTTGGCGTACGCAGGGTGGCCACTGGCCCCACAGGAGTTAACTGGAAGGCGCAGCCCGATGGGAGCTTAAGAGTCTGACGAGGAGGGGGTGGGTCTTGAAGTCGTCGTTTGTTTTGTGATGACTTGTGCTGGCTTCTGAACGGCTCCAGCACGTGCCACAAACGCAGTGTATGAGCGTCCTCGTGATGGCTTATGGCAGCAGTCTCCTCCTGTCGCACCCGTCGGTTCTGCAGAACACAGTGCTTTGTTGTGAAACCAGATGGAGGCCAGGGAAGGGCGGCCCGGTGATGTGTGTTGCGCTGTGGCTGAGTTTTGGCCCCTGGCCTGCGTACCTGGTCGCAGACTCATCAAAGGGCCCCCAGGCAACAAGGAAGCGTGAGCCAGGCCAAGGGAGGGGCAGGAACCAAAGGGCAGCTGGCCTACAGTGGTCCTTAGAGGGCTTTCAATCCCAAGAGGGTGGCTACGGTTTGCCAATTATTAGGAGAAAAGGGGCCTTGACAATGAGCACATCCCTCACTGGGTTTTGGGAGGTTTTTAAAAGAATCTGTCTGTGGTGTTGACTGTGACAGCAATGGGGGACCATGTTTCGGCTAGTTTTTACTCAAATTTAAGTGTGACTTCTGCTGAGACTGGCTGCTGGTGGTGGTGGTTTAGCCTCTAAATTGCATCTGACTCTTTGTAACCTCGTGGACTGTAGCCCACCAGACTCCTCTGTCCATGGACTTTCCCATGCAAGGATACTGGAGTGTGTTGCCACTTCCTTCTGACCCAGAGATCGAACCCCCTACTCCTATATTGGCAGGTGGATTCTTTACCGCTGAACCACCTGGGAAGCCTTTGACCAGAAGTAGCCACCAACTACCTTATTACATCATGCTTTATAAAAAAGAAATAGTCCATATACTACTATCTGATTTTATTTTTTTGAGGACAGCTATATTGAGACATAATTCACATACCATACGATACACCCGTTTAAACCATACAATCCAGTGGTGTTAATATAGTCATGGAATTGTGAAACCATCAACACAGTTAACTCCAGAACATTTTCATCACCCCAGAAAGAAACCCGTCTCCTTATCCATCATCCACCCAGCTTTAGGCAACCACCAGTATACTTTCTCTGCATTTTCCTGTCCTGGACATGGCATATAAATAGAATCATATGCGATGTGGTCTTTTGCAAGTGGCTCTTTCACTCAGCATCATGTTTTCAACTTCTCCATGTTGTGGAGGGGAAGCTGGTGGCCCAGTGGTAGGGAAGCTACCTGCCAGTGCCGGAGTACAGGAGACACAGGTTCGACTCCTGGGTTGGGAAGATCCCCTGGAGGAGGAGATGGCAACCCCCTCCAGTATTCCTGCCTGGAGAATCCTATGGACCGAGGAGCCTGGAAGGCTACAGTCCATGGGATCGCAAAGAGTCAGACAAGACTGAGCGCGACTGAGCAAGCATGCATGTTGTGGCATGCTTCAGGACTTCATTACTTAAAAAAATTATTTATTTAGTAGGTCGTGGTAACAGCATGCAGGGTCTTTAGTTATGGCATGTGGGATCTAGTTCCCCGACCAAGGATGTAACCTGGCTCCATGCACTGGGAGCTCCGAGTCTGAGCCACTGGACCACCAGGGAAGTCCCTAGTGCTTCATTCCTTTTCATGGCAGCCTGTTTCTTTTTCATTTGTTTGGTTTTACTGTCGTCTCTCTAGGAAGGGATTTTCCACGGGAAAGGAGACTGGGAGGTTCAGATACGAGAGGGGACGCGTCCCGTGTCTCACCAGTCATCTGGAGCACAGCCGGGTGGGAACCCCGGTCTCCTACCCCGTGCTTGACCCCCGGCCACCCCTAGTGGCACAGTGCTACCGGTGTCCTGGAAACCCCACCAGCTCCATCCGTTGATTGATTATCTCAGGCCACCGGGCAGCATCAGAACTCACTTGGGCTGGGCGGGGAAGAGACCCCCACGCGTCCTGTCATTTAGGGGAAAGTCTGGGTGGTGAAGTCCGAGAAGGTATGTGTTTGTCATTCAGAAGCCCTGTGTTTCTCCCCTGGCGGATCATGAGCCGACAGTCTCGCAGAACGAATAGACGTGCTGAGTGGGACACCCTGCTCCTGCTCATCACATGAATGGCAAAGTCCAGAGTGACTCCGTCTCGTCACCATGTTCTCCACAGCCCCGAGAACCACATTCACTTAACCTGGGCCTAAAGCTTCAGCAGGACCTCAGCTCCAGGCTGATTTGCTGGGTTGATTTAAGATTTAGTCCCTGCTCCCTGGGCAGGGCTGGGTTCTCTGGCTCATTGATTCCTCCATCCTGTATTTGTTCAGCCTTTGGGGGTCCCAGTTAGGTGCTGGGGACACAGAGGTGAAAGATGTAATCTCGTGTTCTCGAAGCGCTTGGGCCACAGGAGGAGGCAGGCTGCAGTCACAGCAGTGAGGGAACAGAGTGAGAGCAGGTCTGTGCGTGCTCAGTTGGGTCTGAGTCTGTGACCTGTGGGCCGTAGCCCGCCAGCCTCCCCTGTTCATGGATTTCTCAGATAGGAATACTGGAGGGGTTTGCCGTCTTCCTCCAGGGATCTTCCTGACCCAGGGATCTCTTGCGTCTCCTGCGTCGGCAGGCGGGTTCTTTACCAGTGGAGCAGCCGTCTGGTAGGAGCGCCTGGTGTCATTGCTGGGGGAAGCTTGGTCAGGAGGTGGTTCCTGAGCCGCCTTCTGAAGGGCAGACCATGTCCCTGACCTGGGTAGAGTGGCACCTGATTGGTGGCGCCTGTCTCATATCAGTGAGGGACAAAACAATCCCAGCTTGGCTTTTGCTCTGTGCCCATGCCTGGTTCATGCCCTGGACACATGGAAAAAAAAGAAAAAAAAAATAAACTTCGAGACTTTCATTTCTGCAGAAGTAGAAAAACAGCCACAGAACTTTTCTTCTAGCCATTGTTTTCGACTGTTTACCCTTTTGATTTAACAGGACACGTTTAGGAAAAAAATGTCCCCACAAAATCTAGTGCTATATAATTACTTGGACACATTTAGATAATTGTGCTACTGTGGTAAAGAGAGAATTCAATCCATCACATGTTAATGCAAGATATGTAAATCAAAATTGTCTTTGGAGTCGGTCTCATCGGGCTTTCTTTATATAGCTCAGTTGGTAAAGAATCTGCCTGCAATGCAGTAGCCCTGGGTTCAATTCCTGGGTTGGGAAGACCCCCTGGAGAAGGAAATGACAAACCCACTGTGGTATTCTTGCCTGGAGAATCCCATGGACAGAGGAGCCTGGCAGGCTAATGTCCATGGGGTCATAAGAGCCAGACACAACTTAGCAGCTAAACCACTACATCAATTCAACAAGTTTTGGTTTCCAGGGTGTGAAGTCTTGTATTATTTTGGCTTTGTTGAGTGAATGTGCAGATATTATGCCTGAGACTACTATGTTAATGAGACTTATAGAGTGGGGAGTTTTAAAAAAGTCTTTTGGTGGGCATTGCAGATTATACGCATCATAATAATATACTTCATTTTCCCTGTGTCTGGTTTGTCTAAGGCAGTGCTAAGCAGGCATCATCTCACTGAACCCAAATGGATAAATATTTAATACCAGCTTTTCTCAGATGAGCACTTAAGGTGGCATTCCACTAGATAGAATGGTCTGCGGTTCACTTTTCCTTGATGGTACAATATGTCAGTGTTTCCTTTGACAGTTTTCAGTTGACATAAGTCTGCCGTCTTCTGATTTGCAGTTGCCAAGTACTGCAGCGTGTCTCTGCAGTTAGCCAGGCCCTGAGACATGGAGGCTTATGTTGCCCCTAGTTTTCCATGAGTGCAGGCTGTCTCCTAATGCCCATTCTTGTCTAAATCCATCTATTTCTGGACACATTTTTATAAGACTGGGGTGGGTCATTTGATATTCAAGCAACTCCAGGACATCAAAGAGTCACTTCTGTGTTACGACACAATAAAAGGATGTCATGTTTGTGTCCAGATTGGGGCTTGGGGAGGGGAGGCTGGACAGCTGCCTCAGATCACACCCCACCCTCTCTTCTTCTTGCCTTGTCCCTGTATGCCTCTAGTCAGGCCCCGCTCGTCCCGCTAAGCTGTCTTCTCTCAGAATCGTCCCCAGTGTAGTCGGACAGACAACCGACTCCCCCCCCTCCCCCGAGGACCTGGAGCCTCACACTGTATCTCTTAGGATGGATCCTCTTAGATACTTGGAGCCAAAAGCCACAACTTCCTCTGTCCCCGTCAGTATCTGGAAGGGGATCAGCCACTTGTGGAAGCAGACAGTTTTTCTTCTGCTGGTGATAGCGTGAGTGCTCAGTTGTGTCTGACCCTGCCGCCCCATGGACTGTGGCCCACGGGGCTCCTCTGGCAGTGGGATTTTTCAGGCACGGATGCTGTAGCGGGTTGCCATTTCCTCCTCCAGGGGTCTTCCTGACTCAGAGAGGGAACCCCAGTCTCCTGCATCTCTGGGCTTGGCTGGCAGATTCTTTACCACTAGCGCCACCTGGGAAGTCCCATGCTAGTACTAAAACCCAGCCCCTATCAGCTTAGACTGAGAAGTAATGGGCTGGTTTAAGTGAGAGGTCTCCGGCTAGCCTCTGGGTTCAGGTGGGAGCCAAGGCCTCCGTGGAACTTGTCAGGACTCTCCCTGGCTCTCCTCCTCAGAGTAGTGCCCACTGACTGCCTTGTGCTTTCTTACTGTGCCAGGATAGACCCCAGGCCCATCTCCTGTCCCCCACCAACCCCACGAGAAGGCTCCTACATCCAACCCCAGAAGTATCTCCTCTGTACCTACCACGTCAGGAAATAATCTAGACCCTGGGATTCAGCAATGACTGAAGCAGGCAAACACCCTTAACTTACCTCTCTTGCTGTCTCTTCCACAAAAGTTCTAATAAATGTCCCCAGGGATTGTGTCTTACTTTCCTGGCTCGGGTCTCTGGGCCACCCCAGAATCCGTAGTGGGGTCCGCCCACCGTGACCAGGTGGGTTGAGCTGAGTCGCAGGAAGTTCTCGCCTGGAAAATCAATGCGCTGCTGCCAACGTGCGAAGAAGCGGCGCTGCCAAGTCAGCAAAGCGACAGCCGTGCTCCCCCACGGGCCAGCCCACCTGCTCTGCATGGACGGCTCCGCGGCCCTCGAGCTCCCCGGGTGGGGCTCTGTGGGTGGAGGGCTCCCCAGGTGGAAGGCCCCCCGGATTGGGGCTCCCCGGGTGGATCTCCTAGGGGAGGCTTCCCGGGTGGATCTCCCGTGGTGGATCTCCCTGGGGGCGGCTCTCCGGGTCGGCCCTCGCAGCCCCGGGTTGCTGACTTGCACTCTGCTCCTCCGTTGCAGCTCCAGGTGAAGATGAGCGAGCGGGCCGCCTCGCTGAGCACCATGGTGCCCCTGCCTCGCAGCGCCTACTGGCAGCACATCACCCGGCAGCACAGCACCGGGCAGCTGTACCGCCTGCAGGGTGAGCGGGCCGGGGGCGGGGCGGGGCGGGGTGGAGGGTGAGGGCGGGGCTCCGGGCAGGGGGCGGGCGGAGGGCGGGGCTCCAGGATGGGCGGGGCTCCGGGGCTGGGGCGGGGCTGGGGGCGGGGCTCCGGGCAGGGGGCGGGGCTCCAGGATGGGCGGGGCTCCGGGGCGGGGCTGGGGCGGGGCTCCGGGGCGGGGCTCCGGGGCGGGGCTGGGGCGGGGCTCCGGGGCGGGGCT
>CM035277.1:1357293-1425871 GCA_020226075.1 Hydropotes inermis | reverse complement strand
GGGGCGGGGCTCCGGGAGGGGACGGGCTCAGCCCTCACGATGCTGAGTCCGCACAGGTTGGTCCCCTTCCCCCCAGAGCCCCGCGCTTCTGAGGCTGGGGCCGCGGGCTGCATCCTTAGTTAGGGCCCTGAGACCCCGCCTATCATGTGGGGAGGCCAAAAAGGAAACATCCTCAGGGCAGTCTGGACAGAGGAAATGTCACATGAAGGAGACACTCATTTTACAATTCTTATTTCAACTAACCTAACTCCCTTTCATCAAACCAAGTCGGCGTTCATCATGACTGAAGACGGAAGGTCTTTCCAGGGCCCTGACTGTGTAGTAATAAGTTTTAAAATCTTCACTTCAGAGCAGATGTTTTAGATGCTGTCAGCATATGGCTTGTGCACTCCTTGGGTTTATAAAGCTACCTCTGACAGTGTCTGCATCTGTTTGCATAAAGAAAACAACTCTGTTTTCCAGCATATACACAACTTCTTCAACCATAACAGCAAAAAGTGCAAATTTACTTGCATGCAAAAAGCCCATATGGCTAGAAACCCATACATAGCTGGAAGAGTCTGGGATCGTCACCAAGGACTAGCGACCCCAATCCCAGAGAAACAGCGGCGACAGCGCTGCCGCTAGACAGGAGCAGGCCGGCACCAACGCCCGCGAGGGCGCAGGCGCCTTGGCGGAAGTTCGTGTTGTTCTTGTCAAACACAGCAGGTCACAGACCGGACAGCTTATCAGAATCGGACTTGGGTTTGTCCGATCGGCCTTTATATTTAGGTTTGTTATTTACTATTTTTATAACCCAACACTCAAAAGTAATGAGATTCAGGCAGACTTTGGATATGCATTAGCTTCCCTGGTGGCTCAGAGGGTAAAGCATCTGCCTGCAATGCAGGAGACCTGGGTTCAATCCCTGGGTCAGGGAGATCCCCTGGAGAAGGAAATGGCAACCCACTCCAGTTTTCTTACCTGGAGAATCCCATGGATGGAGGACCCTGGTGGGCTACAGTCCACGGGGTCTCAAACTGAGCAACTTCACTTTCACTTTTGGTTCCAGACCATCATGATAGAGAGAATATTGTGATAAAGCGAGTCACATGAAATTTTTTGGCTTCCCAATGCATATAGAAGTTATGTTTACTTTAGTCTGTGGTCTATTAAGTGTGCAACAGCTTGTATGTCTAAAAAGATGCACATACCTTAATTAAAAAACACTTTATTGCTAAAAAAAATGCTAACCATCATCTAAGTCAGATAAGCCTTCAGTGGGTCGTAGTAGTAACATCAAACATAACCAATCACAGGTCATCAAAGCAAGTATAATAATAATGAACAAGCTGGAGATATTTCGAGAATTACCAGAATGTGACACAGAGACATGAAGTGAGCAAGTGCTGTTGGGAAAATGGTTCCAACAGATTGACTTAGCATAGGATAGCCACAAATTTACAATTTAAAAAATATTTAGGGACTTCCCTGGCCATCCATTGGTTAAGAATCTATGCTGCTTCCATTATAGGGGGCGTGGGTTCCATCCCTGGTTGGGGAACTGGGATCCTGAATGCTGCATGATGAGGCCCAAAAATACTCAATTAAGATAAATGTTTAAAAGTTAAGAAAATGCAATATCTGTAAAGCATAATGCAGTGAAGCAGAAAACGAGGTCTGCCTGCATCACTGTAAGATTAAGTTCAAGTTTATTGGTATAGATTTTACAAATGAACATGGTAGGAGTACTTACAAGACGGTAATTTAAAGATAGTGATCACTTAGTTTCTGATGAAATAAGTTCCAGTGATAACAAAAAAAAGGCCATGGAATTCCTGCAGAGATGATGGATTATCAAACTTTGTGACTGGCAATTTTATAGGGTTTTGAAGGTGATTCTGTTCTAGCATTGAAGGTGAGAGTTAAAACTATGACTGCTTGTTACATAGTATAACCTTCACTGAACCCAAGCTCCCAGCAGAATTCTTACATTTTTCCTGTTTTGACTGCACACTGATACTCAATGAAATACCCTCTTATCTTAGAATGTTTCTGTGCACGAGAATGGCACTGTAATTGCTTCAGTGCTTTTTTTCTGCTTTATTTTTGTATCAATTATTTCATCAAATTATTTGTTTTCACATACTTCTTTTGTTACCTATGTAGGAATTAATGTAAATGTGTTTTATCTTGATACTTAATTTATAACCAATGTTTCCAAGATAGTGCCTCATCAGCATGTTCTGTGTAGATTTGTCTATATTTGTTTTATCTTGGGATTGCTTTTTAGTCACCAGTATTCATTGAGATACGGTGCTAATATGTGCTGTGTATATATTGAATAGCTTGGAAACTTAATTTACCGCTAAATTTGATAGATTTTTTTTTTTTTTAAATGTTCAGACTACATAGAATTATCTCACGTCTCAGGGGTGGTCATCCACACAACGAATAAATGGGAAATGTTCACCTGTCCCACCTATGAGGCCTCCTAGTAGCTCAGTGGTAGAGGCCGCCTGCAATGCAGGAGACTCAGGAGACAGGGGTTCCACCCCTGGGTTGGGAAGATCCCCTGGAGGAGGAAATGTCTACCCACTTCTTGTTGAGAAGTTCCATGGACAAAGGAGCCCGGTGGGCTATAGTCCTTGCGGTTTTAAAGAGACAGGACTGAGCAATTGAGCACCCATACATGCATTCCACCTGTCCCACCTGCCTTTCTTCCTCCCTTCTGCCCACCCTCAGAAAAAAAATGAAATTGAGAACATGAGTAACATCATGGCCCTGTGTGTGTGTGTCACATGATGAGATTACACAGTGCATCGTATCTTCTTGTTTTGCTGGTATCCATGAGTTGTAATTCCTCTGGCCAATTCACCTACCCTAGTGTATTTCAGACTGATTTTTTTCTGACAGATCCAGTGGCTAACCTTGGAAATCATACAGACCTTTATGAGGGAATTTATCCAAGAGGTTTGAGAAATTTTTTCCTCTCCAAATTTAGTGCTAGAGAGCCACCTACTGGTTGATGTTTGGATTTACCGCTTTGTTATTGCTGTGAGGAGAGGAGTGTGCTGGGTATGACACGCCCGGGTACACTGAGATGTGTTCATCTACCTTCGCTGCTTCCTCCACCCCATTTTCCAGTTTTCAAAACTAAATTCTCTTCTTTGCTTAGGCATTTACAGAATTAACATGTGAGGTTCATCGTGAGAACTGGGAAAAAATACATGACATAGATGCACTCAACCATATGTTGAGCCCTGTATTCACAGAATTCTTCTAAGAATTCATTGTATAAAATGAGTCACCTTTTTCCAGTTGTCTTCTATGTTGTCCTAACCCTGGTTGATATTACCCTCCTCCAAAAAAGTACTAGGATCCAATAATTGGGGGCAAAATCAGTCTTTTAGTCACTCAGTCGTGTCCGACTTTTTGCAACCCCATTGACTGCAGCACGCCAGGCCTCCCTGTCCATCACCAACTCCCGGAGTCTACCCAAACCCATGTCCATTGAGTCGGTAATGCCATCCAACCATATCATCCTCTGTTGTCCCCTTCTCCTCCCACCTTCAGTCTTTCCCAGCATCAGGGTCTTTTCCAGTAAGTCAATTCTTTGCATTAGGTGGCCAAATATTGGACCTTCAGCTTCAGCATCAGTCCTTCCAATGAATACTCAGGACTGACTTCCTTTCGGATGGACTGGTTTGTGCTACATGTTAAATTCTTTAGGAGATTCAGAAAGCAAATCAGTATTTTCAAGACTCTGAGATGTCCTTCAGTAAAAAACAAATCTGTTTAATCTTGGTTAAGCCAGAGCTCTGCAAATTTGAACATGCAATCTTCTCTCTCCTTTTTTAATATAAACTAATGTTAATATACCACTAGTAAAGTGCCAGGTTTGTTCCTTTCAAGGGAGATAGGACATACTCACTGAATATCTTTATAAAAGCTATTGTTTCTTGAGGACCTACTGTGTTTCTGTCTTTGCACTAGAAACTTGATATGGTGGTGGTGGTTTAGTTGCTAAGTCGTGTCTGATTCTTCTGCGACCACATGAACTATATTCTGCCAGGCTCCTCTGTCCCTGGGATTTCCCAGGCAAGAACACTGGAGTGTAGCCTTTCCCTTCTCCAGGGGATCTTCCTGGCCCAGGGATTGAACCTGGGTCTCCTGTACTGCAGGCAGATTCATCACCGACTGAGCCACTAGGAAAACCAGAACGTAATATACATGATCTCATTCAGTCTGCAAAGCAGCTCCCTGGGAGCATTTCATTCCCTTGTGCAGCTAAGACATAGAACTGAAAGGAGTTCAAATTACTGATTACTCAGAATTTCAAATTGCTGATTTGAAGTTAGTAATGTGTCCAAGATCACCTGTGTTGTGGAATTGAGGCTTTCGTCTCTCCATTCATTCATTATTTGATAAATGTTAGTTGAGCATCTATTTTATGCCGAGCATAAAATGATGGAGCCACCCTGGGGCTACTACACAGGCTTGTTCCTGCGTCCTTCTGGTTATAGTCAGAAGGAGAGCCACAGTCAATAATTACACATGCATATTTAATTTCAAATTTGGTCCATGTCATATTGAAAAGGAAGTGTTTGTAGTAAAGAGTGGTAGAGCAGAGTTGCCAGTTTGGAGAGGAAGGTGACAAAGGGACTTTTTTAGAGGGGCTGCCCCATTTACCCCAAGACCTGGTGTCTGAAAAGAGGAGTCCTGTCAATAGCCAGAAAAAAGCATTATCCACAGAGAAATCAACATATGCAAAGGCCCTGGGGTGGAAAGGAGCCTGGGTATTCAAAGAGCTGAAAGGAGGTGGTGTGGCTGTTGCCTAAAGGCTTTAGGAGAGAGCTGGGTGTGTCCAGCTTCCTGGCAGTGTTGTTCTTAAACTCCCTCACATCCTCCTTTAAGTTAACATTTTAGGAATTCTGGCTTAATCCTAAGGTGCTGCATTTCTCAACATGTTTAGAACCCTTCTGTAGAAATTGCCTTTGAAGAGTGTCCCTTGTTTCAAAGCAAAAATGAGAAAATCATAGGCATGTGTATCATTGATCCAATGTGATTTTGGATAATCTTAGGAAATCAAGGAACGGCATCAGATGTCTGTCTCACTCTATGGGCGCCCTCCTTGTCACCTTTCCTGGCTCATCTGGCAGCAGTTAGATGCCAGTTTCACTTCAATTTAGTTTCATTTCAATGAAGGCAGAAACTGAGATCCCTGGAGGTCAATACTTGTCTGAGATCACATGGCCAATGGGTGGACGAGCTGACGTAAAACTCCAGCATTCTGATTGCTGGTTTAGGCGCCTTTCTTTTATTGTATATGTTTGCCTTTGGGTGCAAATTATGCCACTGCGGGTGTTTCCAAAGTGAATACCATGTGATGGAAATAGCTCCTCCAGAGGGTTGGTTCCAGGTCGTGCAATTTACATTTTTATCTTAAGGAGGATAGGTTTTTTGAACAGTGGTTACTTTGGAGGGCTTAACCTTGGGTTTTCTTTCTTTTTTTAAATTTATCTTTTATTGAAGTATAGTTGGTTTATAATGCTGTATTGATTTCTGCTGTACTGCAGAGTGATGCAGTTATACATATATGTGTATACATTCAGTTTCACACACACACACACGTGTGTGTGTGTGCTAAGTCATTTCAGTTGTGTCTGACTCTTTGTGACCCCTGGGACTGTAGCCCGCCAGGCTCCTCTGTCCATGGGATTCCCCAGGCAAGAATACTGGAGTGGGCTGCCATGGCCTCCTCCAGGGGATCTTCCCGACCCAGGGATGGAACCCGGGTCTCTCATGTCTCCTGCGCTTGCAGGCAGGTTCTTTTAGCCCTGGCGCCTGTGCCTTCTTTAATACTCTTCTCCATCATGGTCCGTCACAGGCATCGACTGTAGCTTCCTGTGCTGTACGGTGGACCGTGCCTGTCCCTCCTGGATAGAAGCGTTGGCCTCTGCCCACCCCAAACTCCCACCCACCCGTCCCCAGCCGCCCCCTTGACAACCCCAGTCTGTTCTCTATAATGTTGGTTTTTCAATATGAATTCTAAGACAGCTACGTACATTGTGTGCATCTAGTAAGGGAGAAGTAGCTTAAGATCCCAGCAAATTAGAAAGATGACAAATAAGCCGGGGTCTCACACTCGTGTGTCTGTAGGGGCCAGGAGGACACGCCAGTGTGGGCATGGTGGGCTCCCTGCTAAAGGGAGAGCGCAGGCCGAGGGAACAGGCCGTCAGCGCTTGTGCACTTACTCAGATGTCGACAGCGATCCCGCGTGCTCAGCCCCGTGCAGGCCAGGGGACGGGGCTTGGCACACATCGTGTGCACAGGCCCGTGCCAGTGTGTGACCTCTGTGTGTGACCTCTGTGTGACCTTTGCACGCATTTGTGTGTGTGTGTGTTGGAAAGAGAGTTGAATTCATGTGTAAAATGACTGGGAGGCTGGAAGGAATGATCTGTAGTGATTGGGATATTTAATATTGTAACTTCTCTAATAATAGTCACTGCTATATGTACCAGTGACTGTATGACTACATACATAGTTTTCTTATGGTTCAGATTTGAGGCTTGCAAATATCTGAGGCCATGATTTCTTGCATCAGAAAGGGACTAGACGGGGCTGCGATGGAGCCCAGGGCCTTTGGGATGAGGAGGTGCAGCTTAGGGCGTGGGGCCAGCGCCTCCGCCAACCTCCCTGCTCGGTCCCGCGTTCCGAGCGCGTGTTGGTGGGGTGGGCACGCTCTGCTTCACTGGGGTGCCATTTCCCTGTGCTGTTAGACCAGCTTGATCTCCAAGTTTGGTTCCAGGAAATCTGAACTGTGGTGTAGGTTTTGCTTTGTTCGCCTCTGAGGGCTGTTCACCTGATCACCTGATGTGCATTGTAAATTCCTTTGCGTGTGGTAATCCTTGATCGCTTAATGTGACGAGCCCACTCATTGGAAAAGACCCTGATGCTGGGAAAGATTGAAGGCAGGAGGAGAAGAGGGTGACAGAGGATGATATGGTTGGATGCTGGCACCAACTCAGTGGACGTGGATCTGAGCAAATTCCCGGGAGATGGTGAAGGACAGTGGAGCCTGGAGGCACAGTTCATGGAGTCGCGGTCAGACTTAGCAACTGGACCGCAGCAACCCTCAGCCAGCAGATGGCAGTGGAACGCCTCTCGTGTTGCTCAGATCAAGCACTCTGCCACAAGAATCGGCCAACTGGCCTCCTGCGCAGATCCAGCTGCTGTGTGTTTCTGTTTACAGCCTTTCATGGGAAACTCCGGAGAAGGCAAAGCACCCCACTCCAGTACTCTTTCCTGGGAAATCCCATGGACGGAGGAGCCTGGTGGGCTGCAGTCCATGGGGGCGCGAAGAGTCGGACCCGACTGGGTGCCCTAGCAGCAGCAGCGTGGGAACCCTTACGCCCACTCCTTACAGGTTGACTGGTTGGTGTTGTGCTGCAGGCAGTGGAGTGCGGCAGCTGCTGTGAGGCCACACTCCGCAGAATCTAAAATACTTCTCATCTGGCCTTTTACCAAGTGCGCCAGCCCGTCCTGTGTCACAGCGGAGACTCACGGTGGCCTTGTGTGACTTCTTCCTGACCTGGCCTTCCTGACATCTTCATTGTCCTTGCTTTGGAACTTAAACCTGCAATAATAAAGGCTGCTTGTCTTTTAAGAGGTCCTCCTTTATTGTCTTATTTCTGGCCTGGTTTCCAAAAGGTGTTCTCCCCAAAAGATTCCCCAGCCTTGATTGTATCTCATTTTCCCTAAATCTTTCGAGTGTAGAAGTTAGTTGATAAAGATAAAATGTTAAGGAGGAGGTTGTCCCTAATTGCTCCTGGTTTGATCACATTGTTGTTGGTTAGCAGCTAAGTTGTTTCCAACTCTTTGGGACCCCACAGAATGTAATTGCTAGGCTCTCCTGTTCCTGGGATTTCCCAGGCAAGAATCCTGGACTGGGCTACCGTTTCCTTCTCCAGGGGATCTTCCCGACCCAGGGATGGGACCCGTGCCCCCCGCATTGGCAGGAGGGTTCTTTACCACTCTGCCACCTGGGAGGCCCGGTTTGCACATAGCCAGTGCAAAGGCACATGCAGGTGATGCATTAATCACACTGTCTTTCAGGACTCTCCTTTGCATATCCTTGTGAGTAGCCTCTGGGGGGAGAAACATTCTGTATCCTACGTTACTTATTTCTGTTATTCAGAAACGTGTGATGAGTTAACCTGGTTGTGGGCTTTCTTGAAATGTAACTGCTGATTTTGAAATCTCTTTTGGAAAAGGTGTCACCAGCCCTCTGAAGCTTCATCGAACAGAAACTTTTCCCACCTACCCATCCGAGCACTGACGGGACTGGCAGGAATCGCCTGGTGACACGGGTGAGACATGTCAGCCACAGACCCCCCGGCCAGGCAGAGGGTGCCCAGGACGCCGTGCCAGAGAGCAGCTCCACGTCCTGCCCACCTGCGTGGTCCTTGGGACACTCTGCATCGCTCTGTCTTTTCCTTTTCTTCCTGTCTTTGTTTTTTTCCCTTTTCTTCCTTAAAAAAAAAAAAAAAATTAGCATACTTGAAACCTGCTCTATAGATATCGGCCTTTTGTTCCCTCTTTTACGGCCGGACAGAAAGGAACTGATGCCGCTAAGTGGTTTTTCTATTGTCGATCCCGTGTCCCCTGCACTGCCCTGACTTTATCCTTTTGCGGATTCTTGTGATTTCTTTTCCCTCTGAGTGTTTCAATTGTGTGACAGTACTGACAATAAAATGGCTCTTAATTATTTGTTATTTGTTCATACCGTATTCCTCAGTTATTAATATTATGGTTCTGCTTTACTATGGGCCATCATATTTTATTATATCCCCACTTAGTTAAATCAGTGCTTTGACTCAGTATGACCTATTACATTAAGAAGTCACCTTTCCAAGAACCCTTTATATTATTTGCCAGGGTTACAATTTCTTACACCATCTCCCCTCTCCCTCCCTTTTAAGAAAGCTTTTATTTTGTTCTGTGTACCTTCCAAAAACGTTTTAAAATAAAAGATCGTTCTTCATCCATGTGGTCTTGGGCTTCTGGCTGTATGGATTTCTCGGTATCTCCAGTGTTTCTGAAGGTGTGTGAATATCTTCCTTGTGAGCCCTGAGCATCGCATCTGATAGGCCCAACTGTGTATGTGTTTGTTCACTCATTCATTCAGCTGTCTGTGCTGAGCGTCTGCTCTTCCCAGGGTCCTTGCGAGGCAAAGTCAGGAGACAGAGAGATGAAAGGCACAGCCTCAGTCACCAAGGACCTTACATGCAGAGGAGCGTGACGAGGAAATAAGGACATAATTCCAATACAGTGTGGTATCTGCTAAGTGGGCCCCCAGAAGTGATGTGCTTCTAAAGAGATGGTCACTCTGTTCCCTAGACTTTCCCACTGGGAAAATGCCAGATGGGAATTGAGTCTTGTGAGCTTCTGAGGCTAGAATTGCTATAAAGCTGTATGAAGGATGGGGTCTGTCTTGGTCTCAACTCTATTCTCAGTAGCGTTGCCAGATAAAATATAGGATCCAATTAAATTTGAATTTCAGATACACAATGAATAATTTTTTTAGTATACATGTATTGCATGGGATGTGATTATACTTAAAAATGTCCATTGTCTAGCTTAGATTAAAATTTGACTGGATGGTCTATATTTTTCCTTACTAAATCTCATTTTCCAGACCCTAGAACATAGCTCATGCTTAAGAAATATACGTTGAACCCATGGATAGAGGAATAAACTCTGATTCTTGGGATGGAATTCTTTCTACAAGGGGAAGCAAATTAACATTGATTGCATATGTTCTCAGTGCCAGTCATGGGGCTCGGTTCTTCCAAAATGATTATTCTCACTGGGGGAAAAGTGTTTTTGCTAAGTCCCAGGAATGCTCCTTCCAAAAAATGCATAATTTCCTAAAACAGAGATTGACCAATGAAACCCCGAAGGTCTTGCTGAAATCCTGCCTCCATCTGAGGCGGTTGGGGTTTCCAGGGACACTGCTGGTTGGATGTGTTTTTCTCAGGGGTGGAGAAGCCCTGGGGGAGGAGGATTGAGTTCAGCTGAGAATGAGTGGGTGAGGGACACAGGAGTGACTTCGCGCTGGTGGTTCTGCGGGGGCGCACTTGGTTCTGTGTTCTCTTCGCATCCTTCTCGTTCACCCTGCTTCTCCCAGACATATTTCTGGTCATCTTTGAAAAATTTGGTTTGCCACACACGTTTGATAATTCGCTCACTGTTCATTTTTCCTGACTCTATCTGGCTCTTAAATTTTTTTTTTTTTCTTGTTGAAAACTATCTCATAAGAGGTTCTCCCTGATTCCCAGGGCCTTGGCAGCCAGCATGGGGGATTAAGTTAAAGAAGTAGATAAAGGAAATGGAATTAAGGAAATAATTATAATTTTAATGAAGTCAGGATTGTTGAAGCAAGTCTACAGCTAATGAGAGTGTGCAGAAATGCTGAATGTAGTTAACTATAAGCTAGAGACTCTTTCAGGACTTTTCAAAAAAGAAACATTGACAAAAAGGAGTTAAGAGTTCTATTAGATTCTCCTAACAGCTTCTATTTATTGTCTCTGCTATTCTTAGAGCTTTACTTGTGTTATCTAGCTTAACTCAATCCTCAACAGCTCCATGAGGTAAGTATAATTATTGTTCCTGTTTAACAGATAAGACACTGGTCCTTAAGGAGTTTAAATAATCTAAAAATATGCCTAAGATCTCTTACTCTGTTAAAAGTTAAACCGAGGCAGATTAACACAGTTTATCTGGGGGACTTCCCAGTGGTCCAGCAGTTAAGACTCCTGGCCCCCACTGCATGGGGGTGGGTTCAGACCCTGGTCCAGGAACTAAGAGCCCAGAAGCCTCATGGCATGGCTTTAAAAAAAATTTTACTTGAGTATCCATCTCTTGGGATCAGACTGCTATTGCTGCTAAGTCGCTTCAGTCATGTCCGACTCTGTGCGACCCCATAGACGGCAGCCCAGGAGGCTCCCCCATCCCCGGGATTCTCCAGGCAAGAATACTGGAGTGGGTTTTGTGTGAAAGTGAAGTCACTCAGTCGTGTCCAACTCTTCGAGACCCCATGGACTGTAGCCTAGCAGGCTTCTCCATCCATGGGATTCTTCAGGCAAGAGTGCTGGAGTGGGGTTGCCATTGCCTTCTCCAGGGATCAGACAGCACCAACCAGAGATAGTTAGAAAAGCTCGACGGACAGAAGCTGGTGGGGTAGGGGGGTGCAGTTTTTATAGAGAATACTTGAAGGCAAAGCAAGGAAATCACTTGACTATGGCTGAAGTGGTTGCCTTATCTGGGAAAGACTCGTTGGCTTTTGTGATGGCTTGTTCCTAAGTTTCATTTTCTTGAATCCTAGTGCATTGACTCTGGCTTACGTTTTTGCTTCGCTTGAGTAGGCCACCAAGGACCACCCCAGCCTAATGGCCTTCCTGTTTGATTATGTCAACAGTTACTAAATGACAGACACATTTCAACCCAGGCAATCTGATTCACGAGACAGCTGTGTCAGCATCCCTTACCCCATGCCACTTTAGAGGGCAGCAGACATTTCCTTACTCTGCACAGAAGTTAAATTAAGCACGGTGGCAATATACAGCCTGACGTACTCCTTTTCCTATTTGGAACCAGTCTGTTGTTCCATATTCAGTTCTAACTGCTGCTTCCTGACCTGCATACAGGTTTCTCAAGAAACAGGTCAGATGATCTGGTATTCCCATTTCTTTAAGAATTTTCCAGAGATTATTGTGATCCACACAGTCAAAAGCTTTGGCATAGTCAATAAAGCAGAAATAGATGTTTTTCTGGAACTCTCTTGCTTTTTCAATGATCCAGTGGATGTTGGCAATTTGATCTCTGATTCCTCTGCCTTTTCTAAAACCAGCTTGAACATCTGCAATTTCACAGTTCACATATTGCTGAAGCCTGGCTTGGAGAATTTTGAGCATTACTTTACTAGTGTGTGAGATGAGTGCAACTGTGTGGTAGTTTGAGCATTCTTCGGCATTGCCTTTCTTTGGGATTGGAATGAAAGCTGACCTTTTCTAGTCCTGTGGCCACTGCTGAGTTTTCCAAATTTGCTGGCATATTGAGTGCAGCACTTTCACAGTATCATCTTTCAGGATTTGAAATAGCTCAACTGGAATTCTATCACCTCCCCTAGCTTTGTTCAATAGTGATGCTGTCTAAGGCCCACTTGACTTCACATTCCAGGATGTCTGGCTCTAGATGAGTGATCACACCTTCATGGTTACCTGGGTTGTGAAGATCCTTTTTGTACAGTTCTTCTGTGTATTCTTGCCACCTCTTCTTAATATCTTCTGCTTCTGTTAGGTCCATACCATTTCTGTCCCTTATCGAACCCATCTTTGCATGAAATGTTCCCTTGGTATCTCTAATTTTCTTAAAGAGCTCTCTAGTGTTTCCCATTCTGTTGTTTTCCTCTATTTCTTTGCACTGATCACTGAGGAAGGCTTTCTTATCTCTCCTTGCTGTTCTTTGGAACTCTGCATTCAAATGGGAATATCTTTCCTTTTCTCCTTTGCATTTCGCTTTTCTTTTCACAGCTATTTGTAAGGCCTCCTCAGACAGCCAATTTGCTTTTTTAGCATTTCCTTTCCATGGGGATGGTCTTGATCCCTGTCTCCTGTACAATGTCACGAACCTCCGTCCATAGTTCATCAGGCACTCTATCAGATCTAGTCCCTTAAAGCTATTTCTCACTTCCACTGTATAACCGTAAGGGATTTGATTTAGGTCATACCTGAATGGTCTAATGGTTTTCTCTACTTTATTCAATTTAAGTCTGAATTTGGCAATAAGGAGATAACCTCAGATATGCAGATGATACCACCCTTATGGCAGAAAGTGAAGAGGAACTAAAAAGCCTCTTGATGAAAGTGAAATAGAGTGAAAAGTTGGCTGAAAGTTCAACATTCAGAAAACTGAGATCATGGCATCTGGTCCCATCACTTCATGGGAAATAGATGGGGAAACAGTGGAAATAATGTCAGACTTTATTTTGGGGGGGCTTCAAAATCACTGCAGATGGTGATTGCAGCCATGAAATTAAAAGACACTTAACTCCTTGGAAGGAAAGTTATGACCAACCTAGACAGCGTATTAAAAGCAGAGACATTATTCTGTCAACAAAGGTCTGTCTAGTCAAGGCTATGGTTTTTCCAGTGGTCATGTATGGATGTGAGAGTTGGACTGTGAAGAAAGCTGAGCGCTGAAGAATGGATGCTTTTGAACTGTGGTGTTGGAGAAGACTCTTGAGAGTCCCTTGGACTGCAGGGAGAGTCTCTTGGACTGCAGGGAGATCCAACCAGTCCATCCTAAAGGAGATCAGTCCTGGATGTTCATTGGAAGGACTGATGCTGAAGCTGAAACTCCAGTACGCTGGGATCCCGCTGCGCGGCACGCAACGTTGGAGCTGCAGGGAGACTTGGGCGGGGCGGTCCTGAGTGGCGCTTCCAGGGTTTGGGTTAGACTTTCTTTGTTGCCACAGCAACTAACGAGGAGCCTCAGTTTGACCTTCTTTATCTCTGGGAGAGGGCTGAAGGGCATGGACTGCTCACACTGTTGTTTAATAGGAAAAAACCAGCCGGGCGCTGCGGGGAAAGAGACAGGCTGCGAAACGGCGGCTGCGGGGGGGAGGCCGAGCCCCGGAGGCTGTTAAGGACCCAGCTCCGAGCCGCCGCCCGGGCAGGCCGCCGCCACCGCCTCCCGCCCCGAGTGCTTTCCTCTGATCGTAACAGCTGTGCTGGGTCATTCTCTTTGGCCTTTGGTAACGATGAGTTCGCCTCCTCTGCCGAGAAGCAGAGGTTGCTGGGGTGGGTTTAAGGATGTCAGGGGTGGGTAAGGATTGCTGTTTTTGCTGAGTTTTGACCTGGACCGTGACTGCCCCTCTTCGTGGCCTGCTGTGTTGACAAGCTGTGTTTATTTCCTTTGTTTACATGGGAAACCCTAGGAGGCCAAGGACGAGCCCGAACTGTTTTTCAGTAGGTAGCTACCCTCCCTTGACCCACCGAATGAGGCCTGCATGGAGGTTTGTGTAGCAAGGGCCCCAAACTCCGGCCAGAGCGTCAATCAGGTTTAACTGGAACACCGCCACGCCTGCCTTTGCTTTAGTGCAACACCCGCAGAGCTGAGGGTGGTGTGAGGGGCCTGAGCCCTCCCCAGGGAAGGTCCGCAGAGTCCTGATCCTTACCAGCCCTGCCTTCAGGAACCAGCTGCCCCTGGTCCCGCAGGCATCCTTCATCACTGGCATCACGGGTGAAGCCAGCATTCTCCGTGGAGGGAATGCAGCGCCCTCTCACTGCAGGGGGCATTGTCTCTGTCGTTCCTTTGGCCTCGGAAAACCTTATCTTCCTCCATTCTTGCAAAACCAACACTTCCTTCAGACGTTAATTAAAACACCAGGCTCTGAGTTCCTTCCCGAGACCCCCAGACCAGAGGAAGCCGCCAGCTGTAAGCTTTTAAAGTGCTCGGAAGGGCCCCTGCACAGCCCTAGTTGCTGTGTGTAATGACAGTGTCCTGTGCTGGCTGGATTGTCTGCCTTCTCGCGCGTCTCAAGCTCCCTGAGGGCAAGAACTCTATTTAATCGGCTAAGCTTTGCCCCCCTCCCCCCCAGCACAAGATAAAATCTCCAACTTAGCGGGTGCTCAGTAAAATAAACGGAAAGTGAGATGGCAACAAATACATCATTAAATCACAGGATTGGGCAACAGGTTCTCCCTGGGTCGAGCAGTACAGAGAGCGCCAGGAGCCCCGACTTTCTGGGACCCCCGTGTGGGCCAAGTGCAGCCCTGACGTCATCTCTGCGCGGGTGCTGACTCGAGTCACGTGCTTTACCGCTGCCCTTCTAGTTCCTAGGGACGTCACCGTGGTGCTGTGGAACATGTTAAGATTTTGCAGGAAGCAGTGACATTTAACCTTTGTTGGACCCTTGGTAACTACTAGCCAGAAGCTGTTCAGTTTCAGCACTCGATCACATTGAGTTCATTTTCATGACACCATGTTTGTGAAACTGGGTTTTTGGCAATAAAAAGCAAAAGTACTGTGTGAATGGCTTCCCAGGCAGAGCTGGTGCTGCAGAACCCGCCTGCCAATGCAGGAGATGCAAGAGACCTGGGTTTGATCCCTGGGTCAGGAAGCTCCCCTAGAGGAGGGCGCAGCAACCCCCTCCAGTGTTCTTGCCTGGACAATCCCCGGACAGAGGAGCCTGATGGGCTGTGGTCCACAGGCTCACAAAGAGGCAGACACCGGTGATATGACTTAGCACCCGTGTACTATGTGAGCAATCAGTGTGAGCCAGGAGATGAGGGTGACTGCGGGTGTCCCACCTCATTCCAGATTTGAGGAAATGCAGTGCCCCGTAGATACTCACGTCCCCTTAGCAAGTATTGTGGTTAAGAATAAAATTAAAAATGTTTTCTTTGTTTTTGATTCAGAGGTATTTTTAAAAATGGTTCCTAGTTTGTTAGGACAGCTTAAATGGCTTGGAACTAACAGCTTAACAAATGGAACTGCTAAGCCTTTCTTTTGGCCTAAATGTGTTGCAGAAAACTCGCTGGGCGACTCAGGGTGCTGGACCAGAGAAACGTGAGGCGCTCTCCCCCCCGCCCCGCCTCGCAGCAGCCTCCCGTGCAGGCTGCCGGCCCCGTGTCTCACACGGCAGGGCCGGTTTCATGCGTACAACCTGTGTGGTCACACAGGACTCCATGCTCGCAAGGCCGCGTATTTAATACTCTGCTGCTGCATGGCTTAATGGTGCATTGGTTTGGTTCAGTGAAATCCTTCATATGTTTATCTTTGGACTTGTGTTTGTGAGTGAAGTCTGATGGGAGAGTGGAGTGTGTGTGTGAGTGGAGGAGGCGCCTGCAGTGTCTTCACTGGCTGTTCCTCCGTGCGGGGTTTGCATGAAGTATCCACAATCCAGCAGGACCCGCGGGGGCCTTTCAGGATAGGCCTCCCTGTATCCCGTGCCCTGGCTCTTCTTGATGGACCTTGTTGCTCTCGCTCAGTCGTGTCCGTCTCTGCGACCCCATGGACCGCAGCACCCCAGGCCTCCTGTCCATCACCAGCTCCCGGAGCTTGCTCAGAGTCACGACCCTCGAGGCAGTGATGCCATCCAACCATTTTGTCTTCTGTTGTCCCCTTCTCCTCCCACCTTCAATCCTTCCCAGCATCAGGGTCTTTTTCAGTGTGTCGGCTCTTCACATCAGGTGGCCAAAGTATTGGAGCTTCAGCTTCAACATCAGTCCTTCAGTGAATATTCTAGGTTGATTTCCTTTAGGATTGACTGATCTCCTTGCAGTCCAAGGGACTCTCACATCCATACATGACTACTGGAAAAACCATGGTTTTGACTAGATGGACCTTTGTTGGCAAAGTAATGTCTCTGCTTTTTAATATGCTGTCTAGGTTGGTCATAGCTTTTCTTCCAAAGAGCAAATGTCTTTTACTTTCATGGCTGCAGTCACCATCTGCAGTGATTTTGGAGCCCCAAAAATAAAGTCTGCCACTGTTTCCATTGTTTCCCCGTCTATTTACTATGAAGTGATGGGACCGGGTGCCTTGATCTCACTGTAGACAAGCAGAGCATGCAGAGAAGAGGCGGCAGAGTGCACAGAAGGGCTGCGAACGACCCAGACCCCATGGTGGCGATCAGTCACCTCAAGCCAGACATCCTGGGATGCAAAGTCAGGTGGGCCTCAGGAAGCATCACAAAGGCAGTGGAGGTGATGGGATTCCAACTGAGCTCTTTCAGATCCTGACATGTGATGCTGAGGCATCTAGATAACCGCATTTGATGCAAGTTTCCTGAGACGTTTTGCAAATGTGGAAACTGCCTCCCCCACCCCACCACCACCACCACCAAAAGGAAGATGTTAACTACTTGATGAGCATGAGCACACAGCCCCAGGCCTCCTGGAGCCGAAGGACTGATAGCGTGAACCCCTGTGACAGAGTCTGTCCCCTCACATCAGACAGTTGGAAAACCGTGCACAAGCTGATCCCACGTCCTATGCCCCTCCGACCCTCCCTGGCTTTTAAAAATGCTTGGGCCATGTAGGGCAGAGCCACCATCTCCTTGCACAGCCCTGCAGTCAACCTTTCTCTGTTCAAAACTCCGTGTCTCTGGTCTCACCATGCGTCAGGCACACAACTGGCATTAACAGTTGTGCCCCGTGAACACAGCTCCCAGGGCCCCAGGGCGCATGAGGGTTCTGGGGTCCCTAAAGCAGGCAAAACACGAGGGTAGTGCACCCACTGTGGGGTAAGCAGGGCCCTTGGCTCCCCGGGCGGCTTTCTCTCTCGCCCCAGAACTTGCCTCCCCCACGGAAGTAAGGTAGCGGGGGTCCAGGAAACGCGGCCAGCCGAGGGGTCTATCAGGTCCTTTCCCACGCATGGTCTTTCCCGTGGGACCAAGAAAGAAAAGGAAACTCGGGCAACCGTGGCTCTTTCAGTTCCTCCTCACTCAGCGGGAGGCCAAGCTGACTGTGCTGTAGAATGTCCGTGTATCAGGAGGGGAAATAAAAGCAAGTGCGTTAGCTTCGTGCAATCTTTTCCTGTTCTGACAAGGACGAAAAGCACATATGAAGTATAGAGACTCACTGGAAAAGACCCTGATGCTGGGAAAGACTGAAGGCAGGAGGAGAAGGGGACGACAGAGGCTGAGTTGGTTGGATGGCATCACGGACTTGATGGACTTGAGTCTGAGCAAGCTCCGGGATCTGGTGATGGACCAGGAGGCCTGGGGTGCTGCAGTCAGTCCATGGGGTCGCAGAGACAGACACGACTGAGCATCTGAACTGAACTGAGCTGAAGCTGGGTAGGCAGCATCTCAAGTGAGCCTGTGAGTGCTGCTCCGAGGCCGCGTGGCGGGAGCCGGGAGACACGGAAGTTTTGCAACAAAGGGCAGGTTGTCCGAGTGTCAAAAGATTGTTAATTTCAGAAAACCAAATCCCTCAAGGATTTTAGGGCTTTTCTAGGTACAGAAAGGGCTTCCCTGGTGAAAAGTGAAGTCAGTCAGTCATGTCTGACTCTTTGCAACCCCATGGACTGTAGCCCACCAGGTTCCTCCATCCATGGGATTTTCCAGGCAAGAACACTGGAGTGGGTTGGCATTTCCTTCTCCAGGAGATCTTCCCGACCCAGGGATTGAACCCGGGTCTACCCACACTGTAGGCAGACGCTTTACCGTCTGAGCCCCCAGGGAAGTCCGCATGTGCAGGTGGCTCAGTGGTAAAGTGCCTGTCAATGCAGGAGACACAGACTCAACCCCGGGTCAGGAAGCTCCCCGGAGAAGGAAACGAGGAGAAGGAGACCACTCCAGTGATCTTGCCTGAGTCCCATGGACGGAGAGCCTGGCGGGCTACAATCCCTGGGGTCCCTAAAGAGTCATTCACAGTCGAGCAACTAGCAGCAGCAGTGTGTGGAAGACCGGAGCCTGGCCTCACTGAAGCCCTCACCCGGCGCGCCCCTCGGCTGCCGGAGCCGGCGCCCTGGGCTTCCACACCCTCAGGGCTCACCGGCCACAGTGGCGGTAGCTGCTGCTGACTGTGACCTCCTTTGTTTACTGCTTCGACAGGAAGCACCCCGTTTCTCAGAACACCAAGGCCCCGTTCTAACCACACTGGGCCCCCAGGTCTGCGCCGGTCCCGCGCCAGAGATGCTGCGTGAGGGAAGGCAGGCTGAGCGGGCCTGCGCGTGAGGGTCCTGTCCACTCTTCCTGCCCCCTTCCTGCTTCCACTTGTGGTTTCCACCCAGGACCGCTGCCTGCAGTTTAAACCTTCCAGTCCAGTCATTTAACAGTCAGCCTCTGCTGCAGACAAGCCCCGCCGCTCCCGTTTTAAGCAAACGCCCCAGGCCACTCACAGTGGCTGTGCAGAGCTAGACGCTGTAGAATTATTTTCCTCATCACTGAATTCCTTTTAAAGTTGTACCTTCAGAACAAAGAAGGAAAGCAACATTTGGTTATCAAAGGAAGCCAGCCCCCAGATTTACTCTCCTTTAGCTGTCATGCAGATTCCAAGCCAGAGGCCTGGTGGGTTAGCTTTGAAGATGAAGATCACAGTAGCTTCCTCGAGAGGCTTCAGTGGGGTTTCGATGATCCTGTGATTTACTTGGAGACAGAAGAAAAGAGGGAGAACATTAGGAAGAACTCTGGAGGCAGAAAGATGGCTCTGAAGGCGCAAAAACCCAGTGTCTTATTATGGTCCTCTCACTGCCTGGAGGCAAGGTGGGTTAACAGGAAGGGGTCAGACAGGGCTAGACCAGGATCTCCTGAGTGTGGCCTTTGTGATGGCAATCCAAGTTCTTGAGGGTGAAAAAAGAGTTTTATCCATAAATGAAAGCTGCTTTGGTAAATCTTACATCAATCCTGAGGGAAATCAACCCTAGATATTCACTGGAAGAACTGATGCTGAAGCCACAATACTTTGGCCACTTAATGTGAAGAGCTGACTCATTGGAAAAGACTGATGCTGGGAAAGACTGAGGGCAGGAGAAGGGGGTGACAGAAGCTGACTGTTCTGCCCGACGTCCGGATCCCCGAGCGGGAAGAGAGAAGGCTTCCAAGACAATGCAACTCGCAAAAAAAGGGAAGTTTATTACTGACTCGAGCCAGGGCTTTCTGCCGCAACCTTCGCGGTGGTGCAGGGTCAGAAAGCCCTGAGCAGAGGCGGTTACCCAAATTTATAAGGTATGCATAAGCAGTTAGTAGCTGGCTTAAGCGGATTGGTTACATGTTTGCAAAGCAATTTTATTGGTACAAACTTTCGCGGGCTTTTGTTCAAACTTAGGCGTCCGCAGGCTTTTCAGCTCTCCCTTTGTTTCTTACTGGGCGCATATTGATTGGCTGGCTCCAGGTTACCTGATGGGGGCGGGGAATCCCACCATTTCAGGGGAAACTGAAACCCAGGTCCGGGCCGCCTGCCAGCCCCGGCAGCCCCACAATGACATGGTTGGATGGCATCACCAGCTCGATGGACATGAACTTGGGGAAACTTCAGGAGAGAGTGACGTTCAGAGGAGCCTGGTGCCCTGTAGTCCATGGGGCTGCAGACAAACATCAAACCAGTTTCTTTACTTTGCAGACATCGTGGAACCTTGCGTTTAGCAAATGTAACAGCCAAGGGTGGGCTAATAGGATGCAGGGTTTGTTGTTGTTGTGTTTTTGTTTCTTGTGTGTGTGTACTAATCTTCATAACATGAGACACACTTTTTTTTTTAGTTGCAACATGTCTAAACCAGCTTGGCTGGTTGTTGCTGTTTCTGCATCACTAGTTTCCAGAACAGCTGGAAGGCAGAGTTGACTCCACATCCTCTTCTACAAAAACACAGCAACAACTCTTCTATCCATTCGGTTAAGACCAAGTGTAAGTCATAGCTATGAAAACTTTGAAAATTGTAAAAATGATTCATCTGTGAGGCACTTTCAGAGTCGCTGCCAGATGTCCCCTGGGGGCAGAACTGCCTCCAGTGGACACCAGCAGAGGAAAGCACGGGTGAAGCGTCTCTGCCAGCCGATGCCCTCCTCTCCCGCCGCTGTAAGATGGAAGAGCTCGCACACTGCAGGGATGCGCCAGACGGCAAGGGGCCTCCGATCGCGCGGCCGCGGCTTCTGAGGGGCTCAGGGGAGGCGGGGCTCGGCTCTCAGAGTCGGGCTGCTCGGGGCTGAGTCCACCTCCGCCGCTCTTCTCTTTCCAAATATGTTTATTTGGCTGCGCCGGCTCTCAGCTGCAGCAGTGGGATTTCATTCTCTGTTGCGGCGCGGGGGTCTCTCAGTTCAGCTGCAGCAGTGGGGTCTAGCTCAAACCAGAGGTCAAACCCAAGCGCCCCGCAGTGGGGGCACGGGTCTCGGCCACCGGAACACCAAGGCCCTTCTCAGCCCGCTGCTGCTCACTGCCTGTCTTGCATAAGTAAATGTGTAGCAGCACATTCGTTGGTGTGTGTGCGCGCACAGTCGTGTCTGACTCTTGGTGACACTGTAGACTGTGGCCCGCCAGGCTCCTCTCTCCATGGGATTTTCCAGGCAAGAATACCGAGTGTGTTGCCATTTCCTTCTCCAGGGGACCTTCCCGACCCAGGGATTGAACCCGCATCTCATGTCTCCTGCACTGGCAGGCGGGTTCTTCACCACTAGCTTCATTTAGTGATTTTAAAAGTGCACCTCTGTTTTCCCTCCCTGTAAGTTGGGAATAGCAATAGTCCCTTCCTCTTGGAGTTCTTGAGAAGACAAAATCTTACGTGTAAATTGTTAAGAGGGGGCTGGTACAGCATTGTCACTCAAACCATAGTTTTTGTTAATGATATGCTTTCCATTGGTTCTAGGCCTAACTGAGCTGTTAGGTATTTATTTCAGTGGTGCTTGGCAAATGCTATCAGTATCAAAACCTTGCAGGGATGTAGACTCATTGTGAACTTTCTGTGGATACAGTGTTTCTAGTTGGTGGAGTTTTTGGGGAGAAGGTTAGGGCGAGGCCTCCACCAGCGCCAGGAGGGACAGTGCCTGGGCTCCGAGATTCTTTCAGAGGCTGGTAAAAATCCTTCCCTTTCTTACAAATTAAAGAGAAAAATCCAACCTGGATTATATGGGTTTATACAAACTCAGTCATGTAATACAGTTTTCAGTAGCATTTTTTGGAGGAAGGAGCCCATGAAGGCAGAAGTGTTTATTGGCCCATGAAAGTCATCATGTCTGGAATACCCCCTTAGTTCAAGGAAGAATGGTCTCATTGCTTCCTGCTCATTTTCCGTTCTCAGATCTTCCCCCTGTGGATACAGGAACATGCCCCTATTCAACAGACAAAACAAGGGACGGCTTCTGAGTCCAACGGAACTGGGTTTGAATCCTAGAGTACTTTAGGCAAATGTTAAAATTTCTCTTGGCATCCATTTTATAAAAATGGATGGATCCATGTGTTTATTCAACAGTGATTTGAAGGCCCACCGTGTAGCAGGCAGTCTGCAGGGCGTTTGTCTTTTGAGAATTAGAGGAACTGATGCACGGGGAGCCCCGTGTCTGGCACTCAGTTCGGGTTTTAACTTCCTGGCCCTCGGCAGTGAGCTCCAAGCATTGGCGCGGTCCACTGTTACCGTCTCTCTTGCTGTGTGAAACTTGGGATTCTTCTCAAGGTGGGGTCCTCCTGCCTTTTTAAAATAAATCTATTAATTTTCAGCTGTGCCAGATCTTCACCGCCGGGCACGGCTTTCTCCAGTTGTGGCACATGGCCTTCTCACGGGGGCGCTTCTGTCCTCAGCACGCCAGCTCTCGGGAGGCAGGCTGCAGAGCCGTGCCCCCGGGCTCCGTGGCCCCGTGGTGTTTGGGACCCTCCTGGGCCAGGGGTTGGGTCTGCGTCTCCTGCATCGGCAGGCGCACTGTTAACCACTGGACTACCAGGGAAGCCTGACCCAGCTACCTTTCGCAAAAGAGCAGTTCTTTTCACTGGAATCTAATTAAGGCCCAGTGCTTCTGTCCATAATCATCACTGCGATGTCCCAGCATCTTTTGCTAATGATTTTGTTCTGTGTAAGTGTCTGTATGACTCATTCTCTAAGCACGACCATCAGAGAGCGTGAAGGGTACGATAATTCAAAGACCCACTGAACCATCTTTCACTGGAAGAAGCTGTCAGAATTTCAGACCTGGCTTATTTTTTGTTGTTGTTGTAGAAATCTTTTTTTTTTTTTTGCCTTCTTATAACTCTCTTACAGATCCATCTGTGAAAAAAAGCAATGTATTATTAGAAGAATGTGTATTTCTCTGTTATAATATACCATGCCACAGCAGAGCACAGTGAAGACTCTCTAGTCAGTTATAAAAGTGCCAGTTATAATTTGTATGCAAATATCTGGTGCAAAGGAGGACTTTTTTTTTATTGCAGGCAGAAAAACACAGCAAGTGAATTTTTGACAAACACAGGGTAGATCCTGCTGAGATAAGAAAACGTCTTAATGCAAAGCTGCCTAGAGAAGAGGGGGAACTGTCTCTCGTGTGGACTTATTCATTCCGCGTAAGAAACAGCAGTGCTTCTTTTCTCTAGGAGACAGAGCCTCAAGATGCACTCCTTTTTGTGCCCACGTCCACCTGCTTGCTCCCTGCCTGGCTGAGGAGTCCCGAAGACCACCAGGGAGAGCCTGGGTGCCCGTGTACCCGCCCGCCCTGGGTAGGGATGGCCGCACGGACGCCCTGGGTGCCCGTGTACCCACCCTGGGCAGGGACGGCACACGGAGGCCCTGGGTGCCCGTGTACCTGCCCTGGGCAGGGACAGTGCACAGATGCCCTGTTGGTGTGGGGCAGGTTAACTCCACCCCGGCCAGGTCTCCACCCTCCTGCCATGTTGGGGGGGGCAGCGGCCTGGGAGGCATGCTCACGGGCCGTCCTTGTGACGGCATATTCCTTTTCTTATCTGGGCTGTGATCAGATGGTGCCTGAAATATGCCAGCAGTGCACAGGGCATTCGCTTTAAGAGAGATGGTGGTGGAAGCTTCAGACACACCCAGCTTGCCATTAAACTCTGTTTACAAATAACTCAGGGGTGCCAAGAATGCCCAAATCCCCCCAGATGCACTCCCAGTTTGTTTTCCAATTTCTCTCTTCTCAACGTGCTTTTTTGCTTAAAGCTGAACTTCTCCAGGGGAGCAGGGAATAATAATTCGAGTGATCCTATTCCCTGAGTCAAAAAAGCCCAGAGTAACACACGTACGCACACTCATTCATGTATTTATTCGTTTCTCAAATGCGACTGACAACCTCGGTCCGTGTCCAGCATTGTATTAGATGCCTGGAACTGCGCGGAACTAGTGCACGGAAGTGGTTTTCTCAGCTGCCTGACCCCGCTGGGGAGACGCGTCAGGACTGAACGGGGCCAGCGCTCCTGGCGGCGCCTGTGGGCGCGGCACGCAGGGAGCCGGCCTGTCTCCTCTCCTCGCGGAGAAGCCCCGCCGCCCTCCTCGCAAGGAGCTGGGGAAAGGCCTCTCCTGTGACCCCTGCAGAGGGGACGCTCTGCTGGGGGCTCAGAGCCTCTCACGGGCTTGCTCACTCAGCTGTCAACACGGGTTAGTGGTGACCGGTGTCAGACGTGCTGGGGACGCTGGACCTGGCGAGGAACCAAACGCGCACCGTTCCGCCCTCGCAGGGCGCACAGTCTGGCTTGGGGAGCAGAGCGGAGGGGACGTATGTGTGCATGCCAGCTCCAGGTTGCTGCCGAGAAAACCAAGTGGGACGGGAGAAGGGGAGCAAGGTGGGTGCTGCGACTGTGAGCAGGGTGGTCCAGGACGGTCACAGAGGACGTGATTCCGAGTGGGACGGAGGGGCCCGCCGGGGAGCCTCGGGGAGCACGCGAAGAAACGCAGGCGTGGGGGAGCTTCGGAGCAGGGCTGTCCGAGGACGGGGAGTGGGGGTGCTGCCTCGCTGGAGGCGGGGGAGTTTGCTGGGGAGATGTGGGGGGGGGGGCGGGGGGCCGGGGACCACCGGGGGGGAACGACGGGGAAAAGACTCGGGGGGCGGGGGCAGTCCAGATGGCGTCTCCTTTGTCCAGAATCGCAGAGCAGGGGGTACTGGTGGAAGACGTCGATTTCTAGCCCCTGAGAGCTGAAGGGCGTGGACTTGGTAGTAAAAACCTCCAGCGCAGGTGTTGGAGCCGTTGGAGCCTTCTCGCCCTGCCTCTGGGCGGGTGGGCGTGCCTGCGTCTCTTCTGTCATGGCGTGTGAGCAGCTCAGCCGCGTTTTACTGGTGAGTTTGAATCAGGAGTCACTGGATACCCAGTGTTCCCAGCACAGACCTGAGACATGACGGGCAGCTTGCATCCCTCACCCACGTCTCACCCGGTCTGATGGGGCCGTCCGATGCTGCCCCCAAGGACGCAGTCATCGCCTCAGGGCACAGGCTTGTCTTCACATCTCTGTCCAGGGCAGCTGTGACCACCGCTCACGTGGTCTTTCCTGCCAAGCTTGGAGGAAAGGCCAAAGTCCTCAAGATGGCCTTCAAAACCTCCTAAACGGCCTGCCACACCGACGTGCCCAGCCCGAGTTATTTTTTTAATTGTCGTTCAGTCGCTCAGTCGTGTCCAACTCTTTGCGACCCCTTGAATCTCAGCATGCCAGGCCTCCCTGTCCATCACCAACTCCCAGAGTCCACCCAAACCCATGTCCATCAAGCTGGTGATGCCATCCAACCATCTCATCCTCTGTCATCCCCTTCTCCTCCTGCCCCCAATCCCTCCCAGCATCAGGGTCTTTTCCAATGAGTCAGCTCTTCACATGAGGTGGCCAAAGCATTGGAGTTTCAGCTTCGGCATCAGTCCTTCCAATGAACACCCAGGGCTGATCTCGTTTAGGATGGACTGGTTGGATCTCCTTGCAGTCCAAGGGACTCTCAAGAGTCTTCTCCAAACACCACAGTGCAAAACCATCCATTCTTCAGATCTCAGTTTTCTTCCTAGTCCCAACTCTCACATCCATACATGAACATTGGAAAAACCGTAGCCTTGACTAGATGGACCTTTGTTGGCAAAGTGATGTCTCTGCTTTTCCTATGCTGAATTTTAATATTTTAAATATCTGCATTTTCTCATTTGGCTACAGTGGGTCTCAGCTGAGACACCAGGATCCTCACTGCATCATGTAGATCTCTCTCTGTGGCCCTAGTTGTGGGCTTAGATGCTGCTGAGCAAGTGGGATCCCAGCGCCCGACCAGGGATGGAACCAGCGGCCCCTGCACTTGCACGGCGGACTCTGAACCACTCGGTGAGGAGGGCAGCACCCCCAGCTTCCCTTCCTCACCTTCTCTTTCCTCTCGGGCGTCCGTCTCTCCTGAGCCTGCGGGCCTCTGCACTGGCCCCCGTTCATTGCCCTTCCACAGTCAGCTTCCATCCTTGATTTTCCTGACTTTGGGCAAGGTCTTTGTTCAGAAGAATCCTTCTCAGGGGTCTTAACCTGAGCACGCTAATTACAAATGGCTACCACCCCTCCCCTGGCCCGTCCTCTGACCCCCAGCACTCTACACTGTCTTTTCCCCTGTGGTACCTCGCTTTTTAAAAACAAAACAAAACACCATAAAAATTAATTCCTTTCTCATAATTTCCTTTACGCCTTCCCTCTCTTTGCTCATCACATTCACTGCTCTGTCCTACATCCATCAAATGCCCAGGAGAGGATTGTTGCGTGGAGGCTGCTTGGCGAACACTTGTTATGGGAAGGATGAGTCCTGAGTGGGAAAGACAAAGAGCAATGCACCCAGACAGCACGTGGGAGGAACTGTGGGTCTGTGTCCGTCTGCATGTTTACACAGATAAACATACATGTATGAGTAGTGAAGGCATGCGTGTGTGTGACGTGAATATGTGTGGACACACACACCCAACTCACAGAGAGTGGAAGTGTATCAGACAGCCTAAGTATTGAGTATTAATATCTGGGTTGAGGGATGTGGAGTAAATTTAAGTGTATTTTTGGTGAATGTCAGTTCATATCGTCTAATTTACACAGTGTATAAAGAAACACTTAAAATCTGGAAAAAAGTCTATAAAGTCTATGAAAAATCCATAAAGTCTATAAAATACAGGTTCTTTGTTTTTGCTGGGGTGTTCGCTCTGACTTTGATTTTTACCAAGCAGGATGCTTGGTTGAAACTTCAAGTGCAGGCAGCTTTTGTGAGGCAGCTGAGTTTGACTTCTTATGTCCACGATGGAGTCTGACGGGCTGGGTCTGCAGGCTAAGCAGACCCCCTGGTTCAGGGGAGTGCCAGTCCATGCTGCTCATTTAGGCAGCAACATTACTGAACTCAGCAGCCCCTTCCGATATGAAAACCCCTGTGATCACCAGACTAGATCATTATTAGTTTGCTCTTAACTCCCTTTCAGCTGAAAATCCCACAGCTCAGCTTCCTGGGATTATACCATCTAGTTTTGTTTTGTTCTTCTTTGTTTTCTGATCTAAAGAGCCAGACAAGTGCATTGTTGAAAATACAGAAATTGTATAAGAGTGAAAAAGAAACTGTCAATACAATCAGCTGTAAACTTACCTCTTGTGGATGGCCATTTGCTCATTTTAGTGTTTTCTCTGCCTAGATGTGGAATCCATGTTTGTTTCAAAAATCACAGCTATACCTTAAACAGTTGATTTTTCACTCAAAATGACAATCTGAGAATTTCTGGATCATGAAAGAAACTTGAAACCTGCTTCTTGCTGGCTTCATTGTATTCCAATATATTAATTTTCCATAAATTAATTACTGCTCTTCCCCCAAACATTTAAGTTGTTTCTAGAAAGCTTTTATTTTAATTGGAGGATAACTACTTTGCAGTGTTGTGATGGTCACAACAATGTGAATCAGCTCTAGTGTACACACACCCCTCCCATTGAGCCTCCCTGCCCTTTACCCCCTGGGTCGTCAGGGAGCGCCCGGCGAGCTCCTTGCTCTAGACAGCAGCTTCCCACTAGCCGTCTGTTCTACACACGGGAGGGCATCTGTTTCAAGGCTACTCTCTCGGAAAGCTTGTTATTAATGATGTCATGACGAGCATTCACGAATATTCGTCTTCAGGTGTAAATCCCGGAAGTGGGACCAATGAGTCAAGAGTGTCTGTTGGTCACTTTGAAAAGGAGTTGAATACACCTGCACTTATTGTCTTTGCTATGCCGATTTGACTGTCTCCTGCTGTGAATAAATATAACTGTCAAGCAAACTAAGACAGACCTTTGCAGAGACTGGTGGTGGCTCCTCAGCTTGGAGGTGCTAGGGTGGAGCTGAAGACGCCTGTGAGGTCTCTCACGGACTGTGCTCTCCTGCAGCCCTGGGGAGTCCCGTGTCTGAAGGACTTCTTCTGTCCAGGTAGAGAGCATCTGTGGGCAGTTCAGTTCAGTTCAGTCGCTCAGTCATGCCCAACTCTTTGCGATCTCATGGACTGCAGCACATCAGGCCTCCCTGTCCATTGCCAACTCCCGGAGTTCACCCAAACTCATGTCCATCAAGTCGGTGATGCCATCCAACCATCTCATCCTCGGTGGATTTGTGGGCAAGAGGCCCCCAAACCCTTCCTTCTTCTGAAAGGGACACATTTAGCATTGGGCTAACACCCTCTATCAGTTCCCCTGGAAACCAGATAAGCATGGCCCACCAGCTGTGTTTGCAGGATGCATGGGTCAGGGCAGACGTGAGTGCTGGCAGAATACTGTTGGGCCTGGGAGAAGCCCCGGGTGAACGCGTTTGATGAGAAGCCCTGCCTTGGGCTCCACAGTGAGTGAGGAAGACTTGTCATGGGCACGTCCCTTGCAGAAAACTTCTACACCTAAAGAGGGATGCCTCGTGCGGCCCTCCCGGCTTGCTCTCTCTGCTGGCTTTGGTCAGTGTGGTCAGTGGGAATCTTACACGTTTAACGATTTAACAATTCCAGACTGATGACCCCTGCTAGTTACAGCCTCAGAGTCATAAAGACCTAGATCCCAGATCTATGTTCCCTCCATCAACTCACTCAACCGCTCTTAATCCTTTGGAACCTGGTTTACTTATTTGTAAAACAGGGAGGCAGACATCCCCTCGAGTCTGGCCCCAAGTCAAGATGTTTATAAACAGTAGTAGTGGGAACTGTGGTCATTTAATAAAAATGAACAATAATGCTACTCACCCGCTGTCTCAGTCAGGGCTGGCTCTGAGGACGTGGGACCCGTGAAGTCACTCAGGGCCACACTTGGAAGGACTCTGCTTTGTTGAATGCCTGTTGTGGCCACCCTGAAGTTCTCAGTAATTCTTGAATGAGACCCACAACTTGGTTTTGCACCAGACACCACCAGTTATGTAGTTGGTTCTGATTACAGGATAAGATGTACCTGATAATGTTAAACATGTGGGCTTCCCAGGTGGCTCAGTTGTAAAGAATCTGCTGCAGTGTGGGAGACCTGGGTTCGATCCCTGGGTTGGGAAGATCCCCTGGAGGAGGCATGGCAATCCACTTCAGTATTCTTGCCTGCTCCTTGTCCCATGGACAGAGGAGCCTGGCGGGCTACAGTCCGTGAGGTCACAAAGCGTCAGACACGACTGAGCAACTAAGCCACACTCGCCTGGCTGGCAGGCACTATTTCAGTCAGCTCTGCAGACAGGATACTTCACAGAACACAGTGAGTGTCCGGGGCTCCTGAGGCTCCATGTGCAGCTGCTCTTCCCAGCGGGGTCCTCTCCACTTGTAGCTGGTGGAAGGGGGGGTCCTCTAATGCAGAGCCTTTCCTGTGGGTGGGGGAGCTCACTAAGCGAATGATAAGCTCCCCAAGTCTGGGGCTCTGGAGATGCCATATGAATACACCCTGCACGCCCATGGACCAGCGAAGAACAGTCTCAGCTTCGTTCCTGCGAAGCTCTGAATGATGCACAGTTATCACGGCTGCTCTGGCGCTCAGCTCTGCCTCTGACATTTCATATCCTTGTTGACTTCTACAGGACACAGCAATCTGTGCGCGGAGCACTAATGGTGCACATTTCTGCGGGCACCGCCGCCCTGAAGCCCTATCTGGTGTCATGACCATTGTCAGGCTCTGGCTTATGGGGGAATCATTGCTCACTCAAGAGTGAGGAGAATCTGCTCGGAAGAGTTTGGGTGCCCTATGCTGAACTGGGCAGTTCTGGGCATTCCCTACGCCTGGCATGTTCTTCTTCCCTTCCTGGAAACTAGAACACTGGTTCCTAACCCTTTTGACCTCCAACTTCACTTGACCTAGTCTAAATCGTTCTTTGTTACTTCCTTGATTCAAGGCACTAGTCACATCCTTGACCCTGCCCACTGGTCCCCGGACCCTTACCAGGCCCTGTGAGAGTCCTTAGGGGCCTCGGTCCCTGGTTCCAGGACCCTTGCCAGGCCCCGTGACGGTCCTCAGGGGCCTCAGTCACAGGTTCCCAGACCCTTGGCAGGCCCCGTGACGGTCCTCAGGGGCCTCAGGCACCTTCCTGGGCTCTCTGCCACCTGTTGGTTCTATTAGAACTGAACCTTCATAAGGGCAGGGACATGAGTCCTTTGCGTTCCCAGTAGCATCTGAGGAACAGTCAGCAAACATTGCTAGAACTGCCTCTTGGGAGCAACCCAGCCACGCACATGCAAGTCTCAGGTCACCTGCGAGCTCTCAGGCCCCGAGGTTGCTCACGCAGATGTGCACGGACCGCAGGACAAACCTCCCCTCAGCGCTGTCCTGCCTCACATAACCTGGTCTCCAGCATGGCTCTGCCAAGGGGAGCCCAGGCACCATTTGGATGTCTCTGCTGATGGTAAAGTCACTACTTACTCGAATGTCTCATTGAGGGAGCTTGAAGCGTTGGAGGGTGGATGGATGGGGGGTGACCACTCTGGATAATTTTTGTGCTATTGTTCTTATTTTGCTTTTGCTTTTGGATGCACTGGGTCTTTGCTGCATGGACTCAGCAGTTGTGGTGTGCAGGCTTAGCTGTCCTAAGACCTGTGGGATCTTAGTTCCCTGACTGGGGATTGAACTCATGTCCCCTGCCTTGGAAGCAGATTCTTAACCACTGGACACCAGGGAGGGCCCTTTATTGATTAGCTTTTATTGGGGCCACGGTGTCAGGCCATTTTCTTGGGAAACAACGGTAGACAAGCCCCTGTTCTCTAAAGCTGAGTTCCAACGGAGAAGGCAGGCGATATTCAAATAGCGACCAACCCGTCTCATACGATTATTGCAGACGGACAGCATGTGGCGGGGGTGGGGAGGAAAGCCTATTCTAAACAGACTGGGCAGGAAAGACCTTTCTGAGACCTGAATAAAGGGAAGGAGCCATTAGCAGTGTTGAAGGGACAAGACTTCCAGGCAGAAGGAACAGCAAAGCTCTGAGACAGGAAGGCCAGGGTGGCTGTTGATGGGAGGTGGCCGGGGGTCAGGGCCACAGGCCTTGAAGGTCCCCATGAGGGTGTGACTTTCCTTCAGGCTTGATGGGAGCCAGTGGAGGGCTTAAGAAGGGGATGAGACGGCCCTATTTTCAAAGGATCCCTGTTTGGGGACGAGGAGCTCTTAGGAAGAAGGAAAGTAATGTGGGGTCTGAGGAGGGAACTCTGGTCTCCTAGGTGATGGTTGCTCGGATGTGTCTGGCTTCCGATCGGGCCAGCATAATCACCGCTGTTGCTCTCAGGTGGAAAGCTGTATTTCCCCAAGGGGGAGGTGAGTGTCCCTGGTCTGTGTTATGACTCAGGATGAGTCTGGTGCTAAGTCTGGCACACAGGGTGTTTCCATGTACCTCCTTCCCTGGCCAGACTAATGTATATGAATCTCTGTTCTTAACTCAAGAAGGCTATGTGTTACATCTCTAAATTTCTTTTCAATTGACTTAAATTCCTCTTTGGCCCCCGTCTGGGTGGACTGATTGGCAAATCTGTCTCAGCTACTCTCCGGGTTCCTTCTTCACCTAGACTGTACAAAGGCCCTGGGTTCTTTTGCTGAAGTACTAAGAAGTCTCGCTGGTTATCTCTGAAATACCCCCCGTTTCACCCAGCATTGTCCTCTGAGGTCCAGCAGTCTTACTGACTCCGTGCAGGACTGAGGGAGTAGAAACGCTTGGTTGGAAGTCCCTTTTTGAGATAGATCTTATGGAGGTGGTACTCATCAAATAAGGGGCATAGTCTAAGTCAAAGGAATTAATTTCTAACTGTGGGCTTTTGTTCATTTTAATTAAATCAACACTCTGCTAGTTTCTGGAAAGAGAGAGAGAAATAAATATGGGGTGTTTTGCTTGTGTGTTGTGTGGAATCTTGAATATTCCAGGCAGAAGCCTGGAGCAGCAGCATGCTTGGAGTTTTGACAATAACTAATCCTTATGGAGAACCAATTTACTTAATATACAAATGAGCGAATAAGATAAAAGTGGTTGTGGCAGAGTCTCCCATGACTTCTAGTTACCATCATTGATCCTCACCTACACTGGGAAATGTGCTCTAGAATTTAAGCTCCTTCATGCTAACACAGTGGTAGGGGTTGGCACACCACCTGGACCCTGGGCTTGGGAGCTTTCTTAAGGGAGGGGATGAGCCAGAAGGCGCCCGGGTCCCCGATGCAGTGGGTTCCCATGTCAGCCGTGAGGCGCTCCCGTGCGGATCTGTCCCTGGAGAGAAGCAGTCAGCCTCTGTCTCGCTGCAGCCAGAGCTCTCTGCCCTTGTCTGGCGCTCGCCTGAGGTCCTTCACGGCCCCTCCTTTAGCTCCATCTCTGCATGTTGCATGAGTCCCTGCTCTTTGAGTTTGGAGCTTTCAGCCTGGTGGGGAAGGAAAGATTTGAAACAGAGTTATTTCACTGAGAATGTATCACAGGTGAGCCTGACCAAGGATGCAAGAAGTGATGTCGAAAGGAGGATGGAACGATGGATAGATGTCCTATTGCAGGGATCCGTAGCCTGTTGTCTCCTCACACAAATAAAGTTTTATTGGCACACCACTATGTCTATTTGTTTCCGTATCATCCGAGGGTGCTTTTGTGCTGTAACAGCAGAGCTGAGCAGCTGTGACAGACCGTATGGCTCAGAGCGGCATCTTGTTTTCACACCCTTTAAAGAAACGGATTTACCTGTCTCTGATCTACAGGCAGTGGGAGACAGAGCGTGGGCGGGGCTGGGCAGGGAGAGCCTTTCGGAGTGAGGACCGGGGCTTCTTACGGCAAACCGAGGCAACACACCCGAATCTCACAAACGGTCAGACAAGTAACAGAAATAAAGTGGATTGTATGTTTGTGCATTACATGGACAAGATCCCAGAGGGATATGCCTTCTGCCTTTGTGTTTTGAATGTTGGGTTACTGCTTGTTTTTCCTACTTTTAATGGAGACATGGATATAAAAATATTTCTCAACTGTAAGAAAAGCCCAGAGCAAGCATAATGACAAGTGGCAACTGAAATTCAGACCTGGTTTTAATGGTACGACAGTGTGGTGGGGACCAGAAACATGCCTATTTCATGCTTATAGTGCCTAGCAGATAGCATTTTTCTTTTTTTTTTTGTAAGAAATTCTAGACATTCAAATTTTTATGTGGAATCTCCCAATATTGAAACAATGGCTGTTTTTTTTTTCCTGTGTGAATGTTTAAAACTCAGCTACCTCCAGGCTGGGTTGTCCCTGTGACTTCCAGTTGGAGACCGTGGCATAGATATTTAAGAGGTTCAGAGGCGCAGACCTCAGACGAGAAGATTCTAACAGCCCAGGAGCATCGAGCATTCTTGTATCAGGTTGTATATTTTGTGGCACAAAGGTGTTTGCATCGGGAGGCTGGAAGAGGAGGGGGAGATGCAAGGCAGCTGGAGAAGTCTCTGTGGACTCTCGGAGAAGACGGGCAACGCGCTGTGCTGGGCAGCTCGTTGCTCAGTCGCCTCTGGCTCTCTGTGACCCCAGGGACTGCAGCCCGCCAGGCTCCTCTGTCCATGGGATTCTCCAGACAAGGATACTGGAGTGGGTGGCCATGCCCTCCTGCAGGGGGTGACAGATGAGGCACTAAATAAAGGATACAATCAGAGTATCTAGTACCAAGAAGAGACAGAAGACCTGGAAAACCACAGTCCAGGATGATGAGCGCTGCAGAACAGAGAAGGATTTGTAAGAGATTTGATCTCCTGGGAACAAACTGTATACGCGGGGTTTTACAAGGCCAGCAAGTAACTTAAAATCTGTGCTCCTTCTATTAACCACAGCTCCTCCTCCCTGCCAGCCGCTGACCTCTGCGCTCTGGTTTGAGTTGAATTGTGTCTCCGAGTTGGTTCAGAAATTCCCGGTGGCGACTTGGAGATCTGCCACCAGGTGGCGACATTCTCATTTGGAAAAAAATGGAAAGTCCAGCCAAAGAAGGAGCCACTTTCTGTTGAATGATGTGCGCCGGATTCTCTGATCACGGCCCGAGCCCGGGTTTATAGCTAATAAAGCAGAAGCAGCTTACACAGTTTTCCTGTTTTATTTATCTTATGGCAGTCTCCATAGACCCGCCACGCCAAGCCCGTCATATTTATTTCTGTCTGCAGCGACTGCTATGCAGACTGTATGCATGGGAAATCTGATTGATTCCCAGCATCTTCTCAGCAAGCGCAGCCAAGAGAGACCAGAGAGCAGAAACCTGCATGCAGAGGCCCGGAGGCCTTCCTGGAGGGCGAGGCGAGGGAGTGAGGTGCGTCTCCCACCCCTGCTCTCCAAGGCACACAGGCTTAGACAGAAGACCTGCTGCTCAAAGGCTTGTTTTAAGAAACAGAATATGCAATACCAAATGGTCTTTTTTTCAGTCCGTGTCTCTGGAGAAGCTCAGGCCGGAGCACCCCGCCGAGGTGAAGGGCCGCTTCTGGTCAGCCAGGGGCGGAGGGCCAGGGCTGGGAAGGACGGACCCGAGGAGCTGGGAGGGGAGCGGAGGGGAACCCTGGCCCGTGGCGTTTGTTCTGTCTCTCTTTGACCCATGGGAGGTGCCCCATGTGGATTTCCTCTGCCCTCCCCCACCTCCCACGATGGTGTTGAATCAGGACAGCTCCCTGGGAGGAAAGTGTGCTCAGCCTTCCCTGCAGGAGGGGAGTTGGCCTCACAGGAGCCGGTTCACCAGCCAATGAAGCAGGAAGTGCCTGGAAGTGCTTGTCTGGGGCCAGAACCCACGAGGTGCTGGGCAAGTATCACCATTCCTCCCTGCGGTCTGGATGGTGTGTGAATTAGATCCATCTGTTCATGCTCCTCGGGCTCACACGCCGCCTCTTCTGCGCCAGGCCCTGGGGTTGCTGAGACTTCCACCTCCCCCAGTTCCCTTTCCTCCCCCTTTCCCAGCCCTCCTCCCTGGCTGGGGTCTTCAGAAGCCTCTGCTCTCTGAGGGGAATGACCCTCCTTCCTGGGCTGCTGGTCTCTTCCCTTTGGCCCCTCCTGGCTTCCGTCTCTCCTCCTCGCGTTTGTGAAGAGGCCATGCTGTGAGCTTGCTGTCCGCAAACCTGCTGGATCTCCCCCCGTGAAAAGTGGGGCAGAGCCAGCTCCTTTGCTGCATAAAATCGCCTCTTTGAGGTGAACTAGACCCTGGCTGGGGTAGGGTAGGGTAGAAAAGAGGGCGAGGAGCAAGAGATGAGACCGGGAGACCTGCTCCTCGCCTCAGGCCCGACTAAAGCAGCGCATGTGGCCTGCTCTTTCTGAGACGGGGCGGGAAGGAGGGGCGGTTCTGTCGGGGCCCCGGGGGCTGAGACGTCCCACTCCTGGCTGAGTTCTGCCCCGGGAGCGTCAGCTGTGCCCACCGGGCTGCGTCCCTTTGCAATAGACTTGGTCTGGAGGGCCTCATCTGGTCTGTAGGCGGTTTTCCACCAGAGGTCTAGCTTCCAGGTGGCACTAGTGGTAAAGAACCCGCCTGCCAGGGCTGGAGATGCAGGAGACCTGGGTTCAGCCCCCGGGTCAGGAAGACCCCCTGGAGGAGGGCTTGGCAACCCACTCCAGCGTTCTTCCTGGAGAACCCCATGGACAGAGGAGCCTGTTGGGCTACAGTCCCTGGAGTCACAAAGATTCAGACACGACTGAGGTGACTTACCGCCAGGCCACTAGCTTCTGAAGTTTCAGCTGCTGTGTCCGTAGAGACCCCAGATGCAGAATCAGGGGCGACTTCCCCACGACCAAGCGCGGCCACCCAGCCCCCATGTTTCCTCACGGGGCTGCTGTCTGCGCTGCGGCTCTGAGGCCCGCCGGCCCGCCCGCTGAGGGTCTGGCACCTAGAACCTCCCCCGCGCGCTGACAGGCCCTCTGCCAGCGGCTGGCTGTCTTCTGAGCCGCCCGCTCCTGACCCGGCGTGCCCCAGGCAGGGGTTGCTGACACTGTGTGCTGGACGTGGCCCTGCCCTCTCGGCAGGGGAGTAGGTGAGTTGCCGCCTCCCCGTGTCTTCCAGCTCAGAGCCTGTGGGCCCGGAGGCCCTAAGATGAATACAGCAAGCTCTCGCTCACAGAGGATTCGCCAGAATGGGATGGGTTCAGTCAATAAGTGCTATGTGAACAGTGTGTTAGGTGAGGAAGCTGCTGGAAGGGAAACCAAAGGAGTGAGAGAGGTGGCCGGGGAAACCCGTGTGTTGGAAATGACGTGGGCAGAGAGCTGAGGGACTGAGTTGTGCAGTGATCCGGGAAAGAACCTGCTGCCGGCAGTGGGAACGGCAGGTGCAAAGGCCCTGAGGTGGGTGGGAGGGAGGTGTTGGAGGAACGGTGCAGAATATGAGTGGCTCTGATGACGTAAAAAGAAAACGGGAGAAAAGAAGGCAGGTGAGATTTGGGAGCTGGGACTGAAATCACACAGATTATATGGAGCTTTGCAGGTCCTAGCTTTTGAACTTCATCTTGGGTGAAATGTGAGGTTTTGGAGGGTTTTGAGTGAGGCATTATCTATTGGGCTGGCCAAAAAGTTCATTTGGTTAGTGAATACATTGTTTAATAAAGTTCTTGCTGAATATGAAAAACAGGTCTTTTATTTTTACTGAAAACTGAACAGACTTTTTGGCCAACCCAATATTGTGACTTCCCCATTTTAAAAGGCTGGTTCATTTTCCTAAAGGGAAACATGGTATGTGTGTGCGTGTGTGTAAATATATGCCTGAGTGTAGTCACATGTATATACACATATGCACGCATAAAGTTAGATGCATATGCTATACACACAGTTTGAAAATAGAGTCTAAGTCTGTGAACCCCTTTTCCACTTAGTCTCTGCTGCACTCAGGTCCCTGTTCCTCGATTCACCTTATCAGCAAGAGCAGGAAGCTCAGGTGGGAGCGGAGCCCGAGCCCCTCTGGGGCCGTGACACAGTCTCTGCCCGCTGGGCCGTCTCAGCCGTGCGTGGAGGCCCGAGCCCTCCCCTTTCTCAAGCAGCAGCTCGAAGCTGGGGTGTGTGAGGTGGTGGGCGGAGGGTGGCTAGCACAGAGCGCCAGCCAGGGGGCTGGGTTGTGCGACGCCCATGATGCCCGGCTCTGGAGGGAAGCACTGGCAGAGCGGGGCGTCATCGTCACACGGAACCCGGCTTCCCCGCGGACGTGGACTGACTCGAGAAGACCTTCTGCTGATAGTGAGGTCTGCATGCATTTTTAGAAGAATGCAGGGGAAAAAAGAAGCGATTTACAATGAGAACACAGGCCTTTTCAGACAGAAGCTGTGTGTGCATGGGTGTGCAACGTTTTTAAAATGGAGATTTCTTTAAAAAAAGCTCCTCTTGAAAACAGATGCTCAGCTTCTCCCGCACGCTGAGGTGACCTGGCTCTGTCTCATGGGTAAGCGTCCTCGGAGCATGTTTCGTCTAAACCAAGAACCTGCCAGGCCTCTCTGGCTGGGAGTTCTAAGGCTTGTCTGCAAACCCAGGCGTGCTCCCAACACTAGCCTCTTAATGCACATTTACTTAGAATGGACCGTGACTTCCTGGTGATGTTGACCTGATTCGTCTGAAAGCTTTTCAGGTGTGTGTGGGGGAGATTCTTAGGAACCGTTCTTTGAGTCTCTTAGGGGATGAACCCAAGGGTTGTCCGATCGCTTTCACCTCGATTCTGATGTTTCATAAGCAGACTCGCCCCGCAGGAGTTTTCTCCCTGGTGCAGCCTGAACCAGCCGTGCGCAGGACACGGGGCACGAGGACTCTGCAGAGGCCCTTAACACGAAGCCGCGGTGTTGGCTCACCAGGGGCGAGCCCAAGGCCGTCTGGAAGCTGGCTTTGCCGACAGCCGCTCCGTTAGTTTTACGGCGCCCTTGCCCAGCCGTGGGTTCTGGTGCCGTCGCCCCGCTGGCCTCCCTGGGGCCCAGGACGGAGTTCTGAGAAGGCCCTGTGTGTGCGTCCCTGCCCGTGAGCCCCTCCACTCCGCGGAGTCAGGGATCCAGCTACACAGACGCCACCCCTCTCTGGTCCGCCACGTACCCACACGGTGCGGTCTTGCGCATCCCTGAGCCCCTCACAAGCTGAATCCTACCTTCCATAGCCCCCAGACCCCACCTCATCGGGACCCATCCTCAAAGACCTTTCTGGGACCCCCACCACCCAGATTGCAGGCTGGGATAGCGAATCGGAAACCTTGCCTTTCCCTCATTAGAACTTACCAGAGCCAGACCCAAATGACTAACTGAGGAACCAGTTGTTGAAGGCCTGTCCTGCCACTGGAATATTTGGCTTTAAAATAGCTTTGTGGAGGTACAATTTTCACATTATAAATCCACTCATTTTAGTACATTTATAGAATTGTGCAGCTATCACCCTAGTTCATTTTTAGAACATTTTTTTCATGCCCCCAAAATCCCTTGGGCCATCTTTAGTTCAACCTAATTCCCACCTCTAAGCCCAGGACCCCCCAGGGAACTGCTGATGCGGCTTCCGTCTCTCTGGGTTTGCCTGTTCTGGGCACTAAGACAACTGTATTACGATACAGCACAGTAAGGTGCTGAAGTCCATGGGGCCGCGGGTCACAGGGTCACAGAGAGGCGGACGCAGCTGGGCGACTGAACTGAGCTGAACAGTAAGGTGCAATGCAGTCTGATGGGCTTCTCAGGGGAGTGAGTGCGAAAAATCTGCCTGCCACTGCAGAGATGTGGGTTCAGCCCCTGTGCCAGGAAGATCGCTGGAGAAGGAAATGGCAGCCCGCTCCAGTATTCTTGCCTGGGAAATCCCACGGACGGAGGAGCCTGGCGGTGGAAAGAATCAGACCCGGCTGAGCCGCTGAGTGGGCACTCACGGTGGCGCCTGGTCCTGTCACCTGGCAGACTGCTTTGGAGCCGCTTCCGTATCGTGACCTGTGGTAGCGGCTTGTCCTCCACTAGAATTTCATCTCACTGGGGACTGGAGCATGACATGCATGTCCAGTTCATGAATATTTATAGTGTGGGACACCTGCCACATGCCACGTTCTGAGGATGGGCCTCCTGGGAGGGGGATGAGCCTGTCAGGGCCTTGCCAAATATTTATTTGGATGAATCCAATGTTGGATCAATGAATAATGATATAAGGTCCCTACAGATACCGGATGTCTAACCTCATGATGCTGAGGTTCTGGTGAGATCCCACGTGGGGCCCAGCAGGAAGGATCTAAGTCAGAATGGATAGTTCAAGGTTGAACCGGGGAGACAGACACAAAATCATCTAATTGCATTACAGCCCGGTAGGTGTGTAAAATGGCCTATCCATGTTCGCGGAAATTCTCAGTTCAGCTTTGCCCATATGCCTTTGGCAAAACCACTTAACCTAGCAATCATTGCAACAGAAGAAAGGTACTGAACGATTTCTAGATGTTTTTACATAAATTTTACATAAATTAGCCATTTGATCGTCACACTAACCCCATGTGGTGGTTCTGTAAATTATTATTAAATAATCGCCATAACAATAGGAACACTGAGCATTGTTACAGCATTCTTACTGTTATTATAGCAATTGTGTGGCTGTAATCATTATGTGATATTAATTATTACATGCCTTGAGCTGCTCTGTGCACTCTATGATTAGTCCTCATTTAATTTCCACAGTAACGCGAGGAGGTGAGTACTACTACATTCATTGGATCGTAAGCCCCACGAAGCTTTACACACACGAGCTCATTTGCTTATTCTTCACTGTGCCTCCTACACTGGCAGAGTATTTAAGAATACCTGATTTTTTTAAAATTACTTTAATTGGAGGATAATTAATTTGCAACACTGTGATGGCCTCTGCCATACATCAGCGTGAATCCGCCAGAGGCAGACCCATGGCCCCTCCCTCCCTCCCCCTCCCCCCCTCCCCACCCCACCCCTCCCCCGCAGTCAGAGCACCGCTCCGGGTTCCCATCACCAGATGTCACACTCCCGCTGGCTGTCTATTCCACACATGACAATGGGTATGTTTCAATGCCGTTCTCTCAAATCATCCCACCCTCTCCTTCTCGCACTGTGTCCAGAAGCCTGTTCTTTATGTTTCTGTCTCTTTTCCTGCCCTTTACATAGATTCTAACTGAATCAACAACTCTCCTCTATATATGCGGAAGCTAAAGCCCAGACTGTAACTGATAGAGTCCTCCCTCCATACCCGCAGATTCTGCATTTGTGGGTCAGCCAAACCAGAATCAGACCACAGTCGGTGGAATCCATGGAAATGGAGCCCACAGGTGTGGCAGGGAGGGGGAATCCACACAGCGTTTAAACACGAAGGAGCGGAGCATCTGCAGACAGATCTTGGTACCAATGAGCCTTCTTGAACCAGCTCTGCACACACCCACGGAGGACTGTATTTCTCCCACGTCATGAAGACTGTAGACGGTCACCTTGGATGTGAACCTGGGGGCCTGAATCCAAAGGCCACACACTTAAATTGGTCTCTCCCTGGCTCGTCCCTGAAAGGCAGGGCTATAATTCAAGTACAAGGCTGCGATGTGGCTCCATACAGAAATCTAGAACCAGAATGGACCTCGGAGACCATCACAGACAAAGGTAGCATTCTCCAGAAGAGGAAGCCAAACCTCACCAGTTTCAGGATGAAGGGCTGTGCCCCACAGCAGGAGAAGCCCCGTGATGAGAAGTCCGAGCTCCACAACTAGAGAAAGCCTGCACAGCCCAAAAGAAATGAATACATAAGAATTTAAAAAAGAACGGGACAACTGTGACAGTCCTGGGAAGCTTTGCGGGGAAGGAAGAGGTCTCGTTAAAAACTCCCAAATTTGGCATTTCTTGTGATTCATGTTTTTTTTTAACTTAAAAATACTACTTGTACAAATTATACAAATAAAACAGGTTTATCACAAATAGTGGCATAAAACAAGTGACTTCAGATGAGAGCCACTCAGAATCAAGGAATTCCATGTGTCTGCCACAAAATGCAACATTTGACTAGAAGGGGGTTCTGTCTTCAGGTCTAGGCTGTATGTTTATAACTCTGGCAGGTAGACTGTGTGCTCATGGTTGACAATAATCCAACTCAGAAACACAACTGAGTGGCAGCCTTCTTGGAAGCTGAGCATCAGAAGATGCCATGCAAGCATCCTGGGGTGGAATGATGAGAGAATTCAGTGAAAAGGTGGGTGAGCCTACCCAGCCTGGACTTCCCAGAGCCCACCTGCCACTACAGAAGGTGCGAGAGACGAGGGTTCAGTCCCCGGGTCGGGAAGATCTGGAAGAGGACTTGGCAACCCACTGCAGTGTTCTCGCCTGGAGAATCCCCGTGGACAGAGGAGCCTGGCGGGCTGCAGTCCATGGGGCTGCAAAGAGCCGGACACAGACTGAGTGACTGAGCATGCACGTGAACACACACTCACACACACACACACACACACACTCACACGTGCAAGCACACACTCACACTCTCACACACACACTCTGACACACACACACTAAGGAAGACTAATGTATTTTGAAGGCAGGTTTTAAAACACTTCTGTATTCAGTGATGTTGAGAAGTCCTTTCCGTCAGAGGAGCTTGACTTTCTAAACACACGCTGAGCGTTGCTTCTCTACTTCTGTTTCTTTCTAACCCATTTTACCCTTTATCATGATAATCCCTCTGAGTCCCAAAAGGGATTATTCGGTGAGTTTGTGGAAGCCTCTTGCATATTAATCATTTGGAATAAATGCCCTAGACTGAATTTGAGAAGAAGCAAGCTTAATGTAGTGGGGGTAGCCTGTACTAGTCTTCTGGCAATATATAATTCACTGATTTGGGTTTTATATGGGCAGGAGGTAAAGATGGCAAAAAGAAGGAATACACATCTCTCTCCTCTCTCTGTGTGTGTGTCTACCTATCTGAAGAGAGAGATGCTGAGAAGTTCACAAGTTGAAGGTAGAACTAGATCTCTGGTCTTTTGAAATCTTATTTCTTGATGGATTTACAACTGTATTTATGAAAAGCAGACCTACGCAGGGAAGTTTCAGGCCATGTTTAAGGAGGGAAGGCCTTTGCCTGGTTTGTAACTTAAAACATTGGTTGGAGACTCACCTCGATTCAGATGAACTCAAACTTGGACCCTTGGCCGCTCTGAGTTCTGCCGTCTATGTCACCATAAACTTTGGAATGTCGCCATAAACTCTGCCCTCTATATCATGCGGCTCGGAGCCACAGGATGATGACCCGTTAGAGGCGTTGACAAGCGCTCGGGGAATGACACACGTTTGTGACTTCAAGAGACTCGGGTGTCACTGGCCGAGCAGAAAACGGCACCCCCTCCTGTAACACGCGCCAGTGAGTGCTCGGGGCTGAGGGCGACGGGGGCCCTTCGGAGAGGACGGTCCGAGGAGGCCCCTTTGAAGAGGCGGAAAGTAAAGGCAGAGCCTGCCGGGCAAAGTTGTTACGGCGTTCATCGAGCACACAGAATCAAGAGTGGAGCCTGACGCATATGCTTGGAATGCCATCTCCTATGTTTTTGCCCCCTTTTGTAATTATGACCCAAATCCTTTCACATAGCCCTTCAATTCCACAGGAAAGGAAGTCTCTTAAGTCCAAAACCCTATCTGCCCTCCTAAGTCTCCACTTTTAAAATCCTTTTTCCTTTACCATCAGCATGTTCCTTGAGAGACTGAGGTCCTGTTCTCAGAGCCAACCACCAAGGCCTTCCTTGGCTGGTGGCAGTTTCCTCTGCTGTGTTCTTCTATCCTTTATTTTCAGAAGTGATCTTGCACGGCCGTGTGCGATGCAAATTTCGTTTAGACCAGGTTTGGGGCGGAGCAAGCCTATAACTCCTGCCATTTGCTTCGAAAATGGATTATTTCATTTACTTGTTTACACAGTGAAGCAAAATCAATCCGAAGTTGTTTTCTCCTCAGGACACCTGACTGTCCAGTCCCAGTGGAAAAGTGCTTAAGCTGTGTGATCCATTGCTTAAAGTGGGATGGAGCATTTAATTATAGTTTAATTATCTTTGCAGATGTGGAGTTCGGTGGGGATTCAGTCGGTTGGTGGGCAGCTGCAGCATCTGGGTTTCCTGCTGCCTTTTTTTTTTTGAGAGCAAACTTCTCTGTAACACAGTCAGCTTTGCTGGTTATAGCTTTCCAAGCCCTATCAACTGAGAATTTCATTGCTTTTAAATTGCAAGGCTTTTGTTATCACTACAACTATGAACCAGACAGCCAAAACCAAAGCGAAATTCAGAAATACCAGCAGAGGGGGAGGACCGAGTCATAGCTTTGGTCTGGCCCGAGTCACAGAGAATGCAACTTACTTTCTGAAGACTATTTGCAACCTCTTTCTTTATCCATGATGTCATACGTTCATTTTTATTTACAACTTTCAGGTAACCATCTTTGATTAAAGTTTAAAAGTGACTTGTGCATTTTTGTTGCTGAGGTGTCTGAAATCGTTCATATGTATCTTCCTCACACAAGGAAAGTAAAGACTATTTTCATAAAAGAAGAGGCAAGACTCTAAGTGTTGTGTAGATGACTTCAGAATCTGTTTGCATCTGGCTAATAGGATAACAAAAACAGTTATCAGAGAGAAGAGGCAAAGAATACAGTGTCGTGTTGCAGAACCTGGGCTGCATTTCTATCTGTAATTTCAGCCTGGCGTGCATTAAGGCACAACTGCACCATCAGGAGAGAACACTTTGTGGGAAGAAAGTTTTGGCTGCTGTCGCCTGATGGCAAGCTGCAGGGACCGAAGCTGAGCTTGTCACTTAAACTTCAGCTATGAGGGGATCATAAATTGAAGGCAGGGACAAAAAGCAATGAAATCTAAACGAATCCTCAAGATTCAGGGAAGAGTTTTTTGGACTAGAGGCTCTGGGGAGATGTTTCAGCCAGCTACAACAGGAGAACTGCTGGAAAAATGGTTTCTTTTTCTAGCTTCAGCTTCTGAACTTGGCAATTGTGTTTCCAAGGAAGCTTCCTTGGTAGCCATCTGCTAAATTATGTGGTGTGATTTGCCCAGAAAGTTAATTCTCAGGTGGCAGTCTTTATGTGCAGCTAGGTTGCCTTTGTGTGTAATAGCATTCGCAACAACCTTCCTCCAACGTATTTGTAGTGATACCCTGGGAAGGATTGAAGGTGAAAGAAGAGGGCAGCAGAAGATGAGATGGTTGGATGGCATCACTGACTCAGTGGACCTGAATTTGGGCTAACTCCAGGAGACAGTGAAGGACAGGGGAGCCTGGGGTGCTGCAGTCCATGGGCTTGCTACGAGTCGGACATGAAGTGACTGAACAACAGCAAGGAATCCATCAAGAAGCTCCAGTACATGAGACAAAATTCAGGCGTCTGCCCCCCTCTCACCCCTTGGACTTGCATTAGAAATCCAGTTCTAGAGAAGAAAGAAGTGTTGCCTAGAGAGGCAGGAGTCCTTTTTTTTTTTTTTTTTCTGCGGGCTGACTGTGGCAGCCAGGTAAGGAAGTTAGCTTTCATATCATGCCTACCTTGTAATATTTCATCTTCACGATTTCCTGTGCGAGAAGAATGACTCCCCATGTTAAAAGAGGGGAAAAAGAAGATTGAGGATTGGAGAGGCTCAGCACAGCTAAACCGTATGACCAGATATATTAGTTTCCTGCAGCTGTGAAAACAAATGCCCACAAATTTAGTGATTTAAAACACGGCAGATTTATCACCTTCAGTTTTGGAAATGAGATGTCCTAAAATCAGTGTATGAGCAGGACCATGTTTTCTGGAGGCTCTGGAGAATTGGTGGTTGCTTTTTCTAGAGGGCAGAGCCCACCCACCGCCCTCCTTGTCTCACATGAACCCCCTTCTTCCACCTTTAAGGGCGTCTCTGGGAGCTCAGATGGTAAAGAATCTGCTGCTATGCAGGAGACCTGGGGTTACTCCCTGAGTCAGGAAGTGAAACCAGCAACCATGGTCACCTTTCTATCTCTAACCTGGGCTCTGCGGCACATCTGCCTCTGAGTCTCTGTTGGACCTACCTGGATGATGATCCAGTGTCTCAGGATCATTCCATCTCAGAAGGATTCTCAGCCACAGGGAGTCACTTTTGCGTCATAAGTTAACAGATTCGTAGGTTCTGGGAATTGGGGTGTGAGCACTTAGTGGCCATAATTCAGCCTGTCACACCAGGGCTACAGCAATTAGAGTCAGGAGAGAGGAACAACCCTATTTCTGTGCATATCTCTCGAAATCTCTGGACATAAGAGTTTGTGGTCCAAAATTTTGTGAACATTTCTAGGACTTGTGCAGGATGATTCTAAAATGAATCGGTCTCAGTCATATTGCCTAATCTGCAAATTTCGGTTTCCAGTTTCAAAACTTTTCAACTAAACTCACTTTTTAATTTTTAAAAAAAAAAGCTTTATTTTTTGGCTGTACCTCGTGGCATGCAAACTTTTCCAGACCAGGGATAGAGCCTGCACCCCTGCAGAGGAAGAGCAGAGTGCTAGCCCCTGGCCGCCTGTGCATGCACGCTCAGTCGCTCAGTCATGGCCGGCTGCTTTGCACCCCCATGCGCTGTAGCCCACCATGCTCCTCTGTCCATGGGATTCTCCCAGCAGGAATCCTGGGAGCCGGTGCCATCGCCTCCTCTAGGGGATCTTCCTAACCAGGGACTGAACCTGTATCTCCTGCATTAGCAGGCAGGTTCTTCACCACTGAGCCACCTGGGAAGCCCCTAAATTTACTTTTTAAAAGTTGATTTGAATTAGTAACGTATCTGAGGACATTAACTGCAGCTGCCTGGGATCATTGGAACCTCCGATTTGGGTAGATGCAGACTGCTTGAGACACCATCGCAGGCCCACTTTTCGCATGTCTTAAAATGCAGAAGGAACCCCACTGCCTTTTTTTGCAATCTTCGCTCCCATCTGCTGCTGCTGCAGGCTCAAGAGGCTATGACTGACCTCGTTACTTCTGCAGCCTCTTGTTACTCAATGTTGACGTCTTCCAGATGCCTCATGCTGAATCTGGAGAATGTTCTCCTGGAAAGAAGAGACCCTGAAGAGCCCGAGTCCTGGAATCAGACCGCCGGGGCTGTCGTCCGGCTTCAGGCTCCATCGGCGTGCGCTCTGGGCAAGCATCCTAACTGCGCCTACGCTTCCTTTTCTTACCTCTGAAGAGCGCTGATTGTGATGCCCGCACAGCATTCATGCTGGAAGGCTGCCGCCTGAATGAGACGCTTCTGCCGTGCCCAGGACCCTCGGAAAATGCTGACTCTTACCAGCGTCATCGACAAGGCAAGGCCACATTTAGCAGAAATGCCACCTGGGACAGAAATCAGTTTGCAGTGAACACTGCTTTCTCCTTTTCTTTTCAAACCCAGTGTAAAATGTATAATGTAGGAAGTTCCCTGGTGGCCCAGTGGTGAGGACTTGGTACTTTCAGCTGCCAAGAGCCGAATTCAATCCCTGGTTGAGGAACTAAGATCCTGTAAGCTGCATGGCACCCAAAACAAAATATTAATAAAATGTAAAATATATAGTGTTCAATATATGTGTGGGGCGGATTGGCGGCAGGAGGAGAAGGGGGCGACAGAGGATGAGATGGCTGGATGGCATCACCGACTCGATGCACATGAGTTTGAGTAAACTCCGGGAATTGGTGATGGACAGGGAGGCCTGGCGTGCTGCGATTCATGGGGTCACAAAGAGTCAGACAGGACTGAGCGACTGAACTGAACTGATATGTGTGTCTATATGTGTCTATACATCTATATCCTTCTTCTGGTTTCTTTAAAGCTGCCTGATATGGTCGCTACCTTACATAAAATCAGTTTTACCTCATTATTTATGTTCTCTGAACCTTTTCCCTTGGTTGGGATACATGACTTCAGTCTGGGCAGCCCCACCTGCCTTCCTCTTGGGGTGAGGATCGCTGCTCACACGTCCTGGCAGGCTTGCTCAGCCTAGAACAATCTCCTGCTGTTTCTTTCCTGCCAGGAATCAGATCCCGTATGTGTAGAAAATAATAATTCTAAAGGTGAAGCCGAAGTGATGCATTTCCCTCCAGTTTTACGTGCCTTTCCAAGCTTATCGTCAACTCCATGAGCTGGGAACGAGCAGGACTCGGGACGACCTGCGCCCTCGTCTGCTGCGGGTGTGTGTGAGCCACGGGGTTCGGTGCCTGTGATCCGGCCCCTAGTGTCATGCCTGTGAGTGCGTTTCCTTACATGGTTAAAGGGACTTCGTGGATGTAATTAAGGTTGCTAATCAAGTGACCTTAAAGTAGGCATCTTATCTTCAATTTTTTCCTGTAGTCATGTATGGATGTGAGAGTTGGACTATAAAGAAAGCTGAGCGCTGAAGAATTGATGCTTTTGAACTGTGGCGTTGGAGAAGACTCTTGAGAGTCCCTTGGACTGCAAGGAGATCCAACCAGTCCAACCTAAAGGAGATGAGTCCTGGGTGTTCATTGGAAGGACTGATGCTGAAGCTGAAACTCCAGTACTTTGGCCACCTGATGCGGAGAGCTGACTCATTGGAAAAGACCCTGATGCTGGGAAAGATTGAGGGCAGGAGGAGAAGGGGGATAACAGAGGATGAGATGGTTGGATGGCATCACCAGCTCAATGGACTTGGGTTTGGATGGACTCCGGGAGTTGATGATGGACAGGGAGGCCAGGCGTGCTGTGGTTCATGGGGTCGCAAAGAGTCGAACATGACTCAGTGACTAAACTGAACTGAACTATCCTGGATTATCCTGATGTAATCACCTGAGTCTCCAGCAGAGCTTTCTCCTGCCTGTGGGCAGAAGATGAATTCAGAGGGGTTAAAGTACGAAAAAGATTGGATGTGCTCTTTCTGATCTTGGAGACGGAGGAGCTGCAAGCCTAGGAATGTGGGATCCTGTAGAAGTTGAGAATGAGTCCTGCTCAAATGCCTGCAGGGAAGTGGGGACCTCAGTCATACAGTCACATGGAGCCAAGTTTTGCTGCCAATCGGAATGAGTCTGGAGGCGGGTTCTCCCCCAGAGCCTCCGTATGGGATTCCAGATGATGGAAGCTTTGCTTCAGCCTGGCGAGACTCTGAACACAGAACCCAGATGAAGCTGCTGAGACTTCTGACCTAGGAAACTGCATGATGACACGTGTGCTTTTAAGTATGGGGTCATCTGTCACAGCAGTGATGCAAAAGTGGTGCAGGGGCTTCCTGAGAGTGGACATAGAAAGTGAGACTCAGCCCCAGACTTCACTCAGGGCTCCTGAGTGACTGTAATAGCCTCGGATTTTCCTGATGTCTTTCCAATTGGATGTTTCACCCAAGTTTTTGGTCACTTGCCTCTTTAATGAGGTCAGAGGTGCCAAAGCATGGTGTAGAAGTGCCAGGGCCAGGAGCTGTCTTGATTAACCAGAGCTGCCACTTTTTCTTTCTTTCTTTCTTTTGCCTTTTAAAGGGGACTTTTTTTTAAAACACTATTTCCCAAATAGCAGCCGTAGTCGAGTTTGTTCAGATTCCTGTAAAAATAGAAAAACAGACTGCTTCTAAGATGCAAACATCCCCCAGGAGGCCAGGGTGTGATTGTGACCTCTGGAACACTTTTGTGCTTGCTCCAAGCTCCAGTGGATGACCTGGGTTGCATCTGAGGTCATAACACACCCAGATAATGGAGTTGGTGCATTCAGCAGGAACACGAGTTTGTGAAACTTCAGTCAGTGTGGTTAATTTTAACAGATTACCCTGGCAGAGCCCTTTTCAGAGCCTGACTCATGACAGATATTCAATAAGTGAATGATAGAAAGACTAACAGGACTATAGACAGACAAGACAGAAACACAGTGATGAACACACATGAAGTTCCAAGTCCACTGGAAGTTTAAGGTTCAGTCAATAACCAACTCCACCTTGATTTTTGTTGGTATTTTATTCTTCAAGATAAGTTTTCTAGGGAGGAGTTCACTGAGAGTTTAGCTTATCCCTAGCCCTTGCTGCTGATGTGGGAGAGTCTGCACTGCACCTAGCACCGCGTCGGGTGTGGTGGGAATGGACAGGGCTGATGTCCTTGGGGAGCTGATGGTCCTGCAGTGGAGGACACATGTCTAGCTTCCCAAACACAATGCACCTTACATAAAGATTCCCTTTTGTAATATCTTTATTAATTGAGGTTTTATGGTTGGGTGGAAGGGTTCCCATCTTAATCACAATTTATTTAGGATTTCTGTATATTTCAGACCAGGTTCCTTGAATTGAACAGAGGTAAAATGGTTCTTGCAGATGCATCTGCAAGTGAGGGTCATTGTCTATGACTAATTCACATGAGTGATGTTTGTTTTCCCCTCATCAGAAGGACTCTGTGTGGTATAGACTTGCACACCCCATTTGCTGGAAAGTAGTAAAAATGCAAATATCTCATTTGAAGTCACTCACCTGGTAAATGGTTTTATTAATCAAGAAGCTTTAGAAGCAAATGGGGGGGGAAATATCTTCAACCTGTATTGAGACAATAAAAGGAATTTGTTTGTGAAACTGAAAAACTCTGAAATAGATGCAGAGACCATATATGTATACTATATATCTATCTTTATATTTCTTAGTTCTTCTGGATTAGCTTGATTTGGCACACACATTTCATCAGAAGTTCCAATATCTTTCCAACCTCTCTTCACGTCTGGAATAAAGACTACTTTATTACAATGGTCCCACGAAAAGTCTTAGGGTTCCGTCTAGTTGGACTGCAATTCCAGTGCTTGAGCCAGCTTCGGAGAGATGCAACATGCTGATGTGGGAGACGGGATTTTCCAAGAATTAATGAAGAAAATGTCATGGAGGCTAAGTCATAAGGAGTGAGAGTGCTTTCACCTGGGTCTCTGTCTCAGGGCGCCCACCTTTGAAACCCCCACTATACTGCTTGGAAGCCCAGGCCACATGGAGAGGCTACATGTAGGTGTTCTGGGCAACAGAGTTACAACCTCAGCTGACAGCAGGTACCAACTCCCGGACGCATGAATAAGAGTTCCAGTGATTCCAGCCCCGCCTTCAAGCCTTGACGCTGTCTCCGCGGGTGCTGAGTGGGTCAGAGAAGACCTGTCGCATTGAACTCTCCCCATACCGCGTCTTTGTAGACAAACAGGAATGGTGCTGTCTTCTTAAGTCACTATACTTTGGGGGATTTGTTGTGCAACCAAACTATGGTAACAGAAACATCTGTCATATCTGACTTGCATGACCATCCATGGAATTGGAGTTGGGAAACTGCAGGGAAGAATGAACCTGATCCTCCTACAGGGGCAGAGAGTAAAGAGGTTGAGAATAACATAAATATTGGGATGATGTAGCCGGTAGAAGGAGGATGATACTAGCAGACACATCAGACGCCCTTTACAGTGCTAAAGAAAGGCTTTAAACACTGTCTTCAAAATCCATGCTCTTTTCATCATGAGGCTCGTCTTTTCTTATGTGGGCTGCCCACAGTCTAGTTGGGATAGAACATAGGCACAAATTGCAATATAACGTGAAAGGTGATTATCCTTTCTGCTAGAGCAGGTAATTGAAGATGGGCTGCATTAGATAGCGTGTGTTCTGTTTTCCACACCACAGCCCAGGATAGCAGAGTCCAGTAGGGCTGGGGTGACCCTTGAGTTATGATTCCTTGCCCTAGTGTCTATATGAGGACCAACAGAACCAAGTCATGTTTTATACTTTCATTCCTTCCTGACGTAAGTTTTCATGTTAACAAAAGTGGCCTGGGTGCAGAAGGTACTTAGAAATGTTAATTGCATTGTTTTGAACTTAGTTTCTACATTGTCTTATGCCTTCATGTTGTATTTCACGCCCCCCTCCACCCCCCAGGTATTGGTCTCTAGCCATCAAAAGTAGAGAAAGCACGACTTTTATTGCAGCTTGGGGAAGGAGTGGCCACCACTGCATGCTGAGACATTAATGATTTGTTCTGAGCCCCCAGATGGGAACAGGCTTCAGAAACGTCTTCTGATGGCTGCACAATGGCAGAATAATTTAAAACATAACCAAGCATTCAATACTTCATTTGCTGATGGCAAGGCTCATTAGCACATTTTAGGGAAATCAAAATTCTTCCCGAGTTCTAAGTGGTTATCAGGTATCTGGGGCATATTTTTACACATTAAATACAATAATTGGTTTCCTGCTTGGAACCATTCCTTGAAAACTTGCTGGTGTGTCATCCCCATTCCAGCTTCCGTTGTAGCTCAGTCGGTAAAGAATCTGCCTGCAATGCAGGAGACCCGGATTCGATCCCTGGGTTGGGAAGATCCCCTGGAGGAGGAAATGGCAACCCACTCCAGTGCTCTTGCCTGAAAAATCTCATGGACAGAGGAGCCTCGTGGGCTTCAGCCCACGGGGTCGCAAAGAGTCAGGCATGACTAACACTTACTTACTTACTTACTTACTTAGATCCCCATTCCAAACCAAGTTATCTTTGTACAAAAATAACTATTATATCACTTGCTTACGAACCCAAAACAAGCAAACCTAAACAAAACATGGGTTCTCTGTCGCATAAAGCTTCTTTGAGAATCGGTGCAACCTTTTGCCTCTTGACTCCATCGACTTACCAACCTTGTCTCCGTTTACAGTTGTCCACGCTCCTCACTGCTCCACGGACACGGGCCTTGCCTGTGTGAGCTCTTCCAGAGGCACCTTCTCTTCATCATTCAGGCCCTATGCAGGGCCTAGACATAATTTAATACTGTTCGTGCTGAAAGCACCAGAACACTCTGACAATTAGATCACCTCTAACTTCCCTTCATATGTCCAATACCCCATTCAGAGCATAAATTATGTGATGGATGGATGGGTGGGTAGATGGATGAACCAACAGATGACACTTTGACCAACTGATTCATTGTCTGTCCTTTTACCAAGACGGCACTGTCTTGAACACTGCAGCCTTACGGTAAGTCTTGGAGTCAGGTAATCTAAGTTCCTTTGTTATTTTTTCAAGATTTCTTTGGATAGTCTAAGGTTTTTGAACTTCCATATAAATTGTGGCAGCAGCGTCTCAATTTCCACACACACACAAACTTAATGGGATTTTGACTGTTGTAACATGTTAAGTTATCCAACCCCTAGTAGTGGTATATCTACTCACTTACTCAGACCTTTGATTTTTCTCAGAAATCCTCTGCAGCTTTTCACGGAGATGCCTTACATTATGTTCCCCCACCTCCTTCCCTTCAACTCCCTTTGATGCCGTGATTCACTTAACCCTTCTTTTCTTTCTTTCTCCTTGTGTGTGCGCACGCACACCCAGTCACTGGGTCTTGTCCGAGCTTAGCGACCCCCTGGACTGTAGCCCACCAGCCTCCTCTGTCAGTGGGATTTCCCAGGTAAGAACACTGGAGTGGGTCGCCATGCTCTTCTCCAGGGGATTTCCTGCATTGACAGGTGGATTCTTCACCACTGAATCACCTGCGGAGACCCTTCGTCCCCATACTCCTCACTCTTTCTTCCCATCTTCCATCCAGCAAATATATTTAAGTTGTGAAGTTCAGCCTGTGCACGGTGTCCAGGAACCCAAACTGGCCCCCAAATAAATTGCATCTTTGCCATTTTTAAAAACAGCTATAGGACTCCCCTGGTGGTCCTGTGGTTAAGACTCTGCCTTGCAGTGCCAGGGTCGTGGGGTTCAATCCTTGGGCTGAGAACTAAGACCCCGCCTGCTGAGGGGCAACGGAGCCCACAGGCCACGACTACTGAGCCCAGGTGCCTCAGCCCGAGAACGGCTTGCTGCCGCAGCAGAGATCCCTGCAGATGCACCACGGCTGACCCAGGGCAGGCAAAGATGAGTATCAAAAGAAAAACAATGCTGAAATGGCAGTCACGAGGTCTGTGCATGCGTGTTAAGCCTCTCAGTCGTGTCCGACTCTGTGACCCTCTGGGCTGTAGCCCACCAGGCTCCTCTGTCCATGGGGATTCCCAGCAAGGATGCTGGAGCGGGCTGCCATGCCCTCCTCCAGGGGGTCTTTCTGACTCAGGGATCACACCTGCATCTCCTGAATCTCCTGCACTGGCAGGATGCTTCTGTACCACTAGGGACACCCAAGAAGCCCATCAGGAGTTCTGCTTGACACTGATGAATGAAGATGGGATTTTTGAAAAATCCTTGGCAGCAAGCAGGGCTTTTAAAATTATTCTTTGGTTAAAAAAACTATTCAACATTGCTGTCATAAGTATTTCTCAACCTGAGCTCCATTCATAAGGATTTTAGGCTTGATTTTGTTCCAAACTTGAGTCATTCTAAATGTTAGGCTTAAGCACATGAAACTACAGTTTGTGACGGTCACAAATGGTCAAGTGTTGGCAATTTCGTATGTTCAACGAACAGAAAACGTTTTGCTATATGTACCTTTTAATGACTGTATTATGTATCTACTTGCAGCAGACATTTTCAGTTCAATTCAGTTCAGTTCAGTGGCTCAGTCATGTCCGACCCTTTGGTCTTTCGGACCCCATGGACTGCAGCACGCCAGGCCTCCCTGTCCATCACCAACTCCCAGGGTTTACTCAAACTCATGCCCATTGAGTCAGTGATGCCATCCAACCATCTCATCCTCTGATGTCCCTTTCTCCTCCTGCCCCCAATCCTTCCCAGAATTAGGGTCTTTTCCAATGAGTCAGCTCTTCACATGAGGTGGCCAAAGAATTGAAATTTCAGCTTCAGCATCAGTCCTTCCAATGAACACCCAGGACTGATCTCCTTCAGGATGGACTGGTTGGATCTCCTTGCAGTCCAAGGGACTCTCAAGAGTCTTCTCTTACACCACAGATCAAAAGCATCAATTCTTCAGCGTTCAGCTTTCTTTATAGTCCAACTCTCATATCTGTACATGACTCTTGGACAAACCATAACTTTGACTAGACAGACCTTTGTTGGTAAAGTAATGTCTCTGCTTTTTAATATGCTGTCTAGGTTTGTCATAACTTTCCTTCCAAGGAGTAAGTGTCTTTTAATTTCATAGCTACAGTCACCATCTGCAGTGATTTTGGAGCCCCCAAAAATAAAGTCAATCACTGTTTCCCCATCTATTTCCCATGAAGTGATGGGGCCGGATGCAATGATATTAGTTTTCTGAATGTGAGCTTTAAGCCAACTTTCTCACTCTCCTCTTTCACTTTCATCAAGAGGCTCTTTGTTCTTCTTCACTTTCTACCATAAGGGTGGTGTTGTCTGCATATCTGAGGTTGTTGATATTTCTCCTGGCAATCTTGATTCCAGCTTGTGCTTCCTCCAGCCCAGCGTTTCTCATGATGTACTCTGCAGATAAATTAAATAAGCAGGGTGACAATATACAGCCTTGATGTACTCCTTTTCCTATTTGGAACCAGTCTGTTGTTCCATGTCCAGTTCTAACTGGTGCTTCCTGACCTGCATACAGGTTTCTCAGGAGACAGGTCAGGTGGCCTGGTATTCCCATCTCTTTCAGAATTTTCCGCAGTTTGTTGTGATCCACACAGTCGAAGGCTTTGGCGTAGTCAATAAAGCAGAAATAGATGTTTTTCTGGAACTCTCTTGCTTTTTTGAAGATCCAGCAGGTGTTGACAATTTGATCTCTGGTTCTTGTGTCTTTTCTAAATCCAGCTTGAGCATCTGGAAGTTCACAGTTAACATTCTGTTGAAGCCTGGCTTGGAGAATCTTGAGCATCACTTTGCTAGCCTGTGAAATGTGTGCAATTGTGCGGTAGTTTGAGCGTTCTTTGGCATTGCTTTTCTTTGGTAGTGGGATGAACACTGACCTTTTCCAGTCCCAGACCTTTTTCAGTGCTGAGTTTTCCAAATTTGCTGGCATCTTGAGTGCAGCACTTTCACAGCATCATCTTTTAGGATTTGAAATAGCTTGACTGGAATTCCATCCATTTTATGAATCAGAAAAGGAAGCTTTGTCGTTCAATCTTTCCAGGTATTGCACAAGTCAGATGGAACCCTCCTCAGATGGAGCTGGATGGCTCCTTTTCTCAGGAAGGACTTGAGAATCTGGATTAATTTCTCCCCTAATGTCTTCTTCCTTCTTCACTAGAATGTATGTATGCAAATTGAAAGAAGTCTCTTATCAGAATGCATTTTCTCTTGTTCTTACCCTAAAAGATAAAGGTTAAATTTCTAACCAATAACATTTTGATTTTTAAAGTTTCCACCAATGACACAGCAAATCCTGAGCAGGCATTTTCTCTATCCTTTTACCTCTTAAGGATGTAGAACTTGAGGGAACCCGATGTGTGATCCAGAAACTTTGCAACTTTCAGTAAATAGTATCAGTCCCATCATAGAAGGCAAGGATCTCAGTTCCAGTTTTGGATTTCAGTTTTGAATGAGGGATTTCTGCTTCACAGACTTCGGCTGCAGCCCAGGGGTGGTTTCAGACTCTGATGTTCTGTGAGTCTCCTACTCCCCAGGGATCTGAGATCACCATGGGGCTGAGGGCGGGGCAGATAGCACAGTCATCTGCTAGCAGTGGCTGTGACGGATGACAAATTACAGAGTGCAGGGCTGGTGTCATCTAAGTTCAGTTTCCACACCTGCCTTTATAAAATCAGATTTAAAATGAGTACAAATAGTAAAATCACTTGGAGAGATTCTAAAACATTTTGGCACTAAAAGAAGCTGATCATTTCTTTAAACATAATAATATATGATTACCTGCTCATGCGGGGAAAAATCTGAAGAAGCCAGTGTGTCTGGGGAGGTAGATTTCTGACAAATTCCTACGCGTGAGCGGGGGATGGCAGTAGGAGAGGATAACCAGGCCAAATAGAAAGAAAAAACCGCCACAGATCTGCGGACATATGTTTAGTAAGGTTAAGGGTCGTGATGCGTTAAAGCCTGGGAAATGTTACCTGAAGGGAAAACCGCTTTATAGTGATGTGTCAGATGAGAAGATGAACCAGAAAGAAACCGCGCTCCTGCCTGGGGCCCGGTAAGCAGCTAAATGATGGCACAGCCATTCAATCCCATTTTCTCTCAATTTTCAGATCAAGAAATCTGACCTTCAACCTGAATGTGTCAAGCAAGCATCCTTAAGGGAGGAATTAAAGACAGACTGCAACATTAAAATAAGCCTAGGTTTGGCCGACTTTGCTGTAATGGCCTAGAAATAAATAAATAAGCATCTGACCTTGGCAACCTTCCCGTCTCTGCAGCAGGTCCTCAGCTCTGCCGCCGCAGCCCCAAAGCGTCCACATAGAAACAGGAACACGCCTGTGTGGCTCTGCTCCAGCTGAGCTTAATCTGCAGACACTTGAAATTTGAATTTCATGTAATTTTCACATTGTTGTGCACGTTATTTTAGCTTTGGTTTTTAAAAAGCATTTGTAAATATATATATATATATATATTTTTAATTGGGTTTTGAGTCATAAAAATATTTGTCCAGCCAGAATTGGCCTCTGGGCCATAGTTGCTGACCCTGAAATAACAACTCACTTAGGCACTTTATTTATTTTTAAAAATATTTATTTGTTTATTTGTGGCTGCATAGGGTCTCAGTTGCAGCGTGTGGGCTCAGATGCCCCGCAGCACATGGGATCCAACCTGCCTTCCTGCCTCAGAAGGTGGATTCTTAACCACGGACCACGAGGGAGGTCCAGAGAGCTCCCTTAGTCGCTTTAAAAGTGAACTGTTTCTCTGCTATTTAAGAAAGTCCACTAACGTCCTGCCCGACTTGGAGAGGTGACGAGGACCCACGGTCGTCCATCCACACAGAGGGTGTTGGCTGAGGGAAAGGTCAGCTTGGAGGCAGGCACAGGCACGGATTTTCTGAAAGGTGGTGAATGGTCACCTCTGGGAACCACACGGCAGGATGGTTGAGCTCAATCGCTGGCACATATTGGAACATTTTATTAAATAAGCAGGGACACTGAGAAGTGATTACTCCTTAGTGTGAGCTAACAAAAACAAATATCAAGCTTAAATTGGTAGATCAGATTATTAAAATAGGTGAATGGCATGGGCAGAGAATGGACTGAGCGTGCAGGAGAATATTTGACAGCACTCCACGTACACTCCTGGGTAAAAAGAGGAAATGGGCAAAATGACAGCACAGTTAGAAAGGGCTGTGATTATCTTCACCAGGGCCAATGCGTTTTAATCGATTAGTTCATACAGATTTGGGCGTATAAGATGAACACTATGATCTTGTATTCCCAGCTGTTAAACGCCTAAACACCAGCTCAGCATTCCAAATCGCCTTTTGCTTGAATGTCAATTTGATTACTAAGGCCATGCTGCTCACATTTTCAAATCACCCAAAGTGAGCAAAATCTTCCAGTGAGATCACACTGAAAAACACCGCAGTTCCTGAAATGACTGATTCAAGCCAAAGAAAAAACAGCATGTGACAAGCATAAAAGTAAAATTTCAATTAGGCTGAAATAAACCCCTTACTGGGCTTCCCTGGTAAACAATCCACCTGCCAATGCAGGACCCGGGTTTGAGCCCTGGGTCAGGAAGATCCCCTGGAGAAGGGAATGGCAACCCACTCCAGAATTCTTACCTGGGAAATTCCAAGGAAGAGGAGCCTGGGGTCCTGCAGTCCATGGGGTCACAAAGAGTCACACGCGACTTAGTGACCACACACACACACACACACACCCCTCTTATTAACAGGTATCAGTTGCAAAGTGCTTAGCATAACTGTTTTTGTTCCCTTTTTGTGGTGTGTATGTGTGTCTGCGTGTTTTATTTTTTTAAATAAAGACGATTTGGTTAATCATAAACTCATTTAGCCAATGGTTCGCCATTTCTGCAGAAAGGTGTATACCGTGCCTCTTTTTTCTTCCCAGTTCCTTGGGTTGCAATTTAGGAAAACACAAAATAAAAGGAGCAGTGGGTTTGTCTGAGGTTTGGGAATTTTTCTCACCAAGATGATAACTTGGAAACATTCTTGGTAACTATTCTGTCTGGTGAGGTCATATTTTGGACAGTTTGGTTGGGTCAGGCTTCTATAACTTACGGGTTGCTCATTATCGCCATCTGCTTTCTTAAGTGTTTGCTTAATTTCACCTTCAGTCCAGCTGTATATTAAATGTACCAGACCATCAGTGCTGGAGGCAACATGACTTGGCAACAAATGATGAGCAGATGCCAGTAAGAAAACCAAGAAACTTAGAATCTTGTAACTCACTTCCTGGCATCATGCAACTTGTTTAACCTCTCTGAAGACAAGGGCTTCTGTTTAACAGAAACACATCTTTAATCAGGAACGGGGTGGAGGTGTCACCATCCGCATATTCTTTCCTCCTAAGCCTCTGTGCCCCCAGCTCCTGGCTCTGGGCTCCTCAACCCCGTGGTAATTTCCTGAGTGATGGGGGGTGATCGGAGGGTCTTATGCAAAGCTAAAACTCTTGGAATTTTCTGGGTGACAGGAACATCCTTTGTATTAATGAGGTGACTCCTGGATAGTCTTAGGATGAGGCTGTTCACCAGAAAGACGGAATATGATTAGAAGTTTGGGACTTTCAGCCCCACTGCCTTCCTCTGGGGGAGATGAAGCCCCCAGAAAAATTCCTAAAGTGCAGGCTACACGGAGCTTCCAGGCCGGCGAACACACCTACATGCCAGGAGTGTGGCGCAGCCCAGCTCCCCGGGGAGTCCCCACACCCTGCTCATGCACTATCCCTCTGTATCCCTTACAAATCTTTGATAGAAAATAAACTGGGAGATGTAAGTAAGGGTTTCCCTACGTGTTGTAAGCTGTTATAGCCAACTGGGGAACCAGAGGAGGGGGTGTGGGAACTCCTCACTGGTGGCTGGTCTGTTGTTGCTCCTCAGCCGCTCAGTCGTGTCCGACTCTTGCGACCCCGTGGACCGCAGCACGCCAGGCCTCCCTGTCCATCACCAACTCCCAGAGTTTACTCAGACTCATGTCCACTGAGTCGGTGACGCCATCCAACCATCTCATCCTCTGTCGCCCCCTTCTCCTCCTGCCTTCAGTCTTTCCCAGCATCGGGGTCTTTTCCAGTGAGTCAGCTCTTCGCATCAGATGGTCTGTAGAATGCAGTTAACATCTTTAGTGGGGCAGCCTTCTGGAGTTAAACCCCCAAATTGTGAGGTCTGATGCTAACTCCAGGTAGATGATGTCAAAATTTAATTGAATTGTAGGACACCCATCTGGTGTTGAAGAATTGGCCAATGTGGGGAAAAGCAGAAGTAATGTGAACAGAAGACAGCCAATTTTCCTTTTAGCCTCAGAAGTTTTTTCAACACAGGTAACGACCTGGAACCACATAGATCTGACATGGAGTCTGAGGAGTGTCATGCCCAGAAAAGATGCTTTTCAGGGTTCCTCCTCACCTGGGTCTGTAAATGATCTCTAAATTTGGGGCTCTGAATATTTTATCATGGTTCTTTGTTTTTCAACATCACCTCACATTTCACACTTTAACAAATCAAATATATAGTAAATCCTTATGGTATATCAACATTTAAATTTTATTATTATTATTTTTAAAAACTTCTGAAATTGCTGGGATAAACTTTGGGACTTTTGCAAAAATTCATCCTTCTGAGTCTCCTTTTGTAACAGCCATTCTGAAATCTGAAGGCTAGTAACTAGAAAGTTATAGTCAATGTTTTATGAAAATCTGAATTGCAGAATTCCTCCTCCCAAAAGATGTGAAGGTCAATCAGTATAGCCAGGGCATGAGGCTAACTCTCTTTTAGGATGAATAGGAACATGAATTTCCCACTCTAAATTCAGGCTACCCTCTGTCCAGTAGTCAACATCTCTGCAATTCAATATGGCAGGCACGCTCTGATTTCAGCTGATAGATGTGGGTATCTAATTTGGAGACGTGAACAAAGCTTAATAAACTCCCTGACAGCCTTGCCATTTTCCACCTGGGTCCATTCCCCCACGCTCCCACCCTCCGTGGATTTCCTTCCCGCCTCGATCCTTTCTGTCCCCTTCTCCTCCCCCAGCCTCTGTGGGTTCCGTTTGCTTGCATCCCTCTAAGCTGCTGAGGTGTGTATCACTGTGGCATGCTCACGGAGGCACACACGTCTGTGCCTGTCTGCCCAGCTGTATGCAGATGTCTGTGCTCAAGAAATACACAGGATAGTTAGCAATAGTTTGAAATTACGTAGTAGCGTTGGTTTTTAGCTCTTGGCCTTGTTTCGAAGAGGATTACCCCCTTCCACGTATCAGGCTCTGAGAAGCCCTCCTCTCCTCCCCAGCGGGCCTCTCGCCCTTGCAGTATACTGTGGTGCAAGGTGTGTGCTGTGAAATGGGGTGGAGGGCAGGCCTCTCCCCAGTCTTGGTGTTGACCTGTTTAAGGCTTTGCCAGATAAAATGCCATCAATATCATTTACAGATAATGGGACCAACACTCTAGGTCCAAGGAGGTGCATACCCACACCTCAAGGGGAGGAAGTGTTCAGTTGGCAGGCTCACAGGAAGCAAGCTGTTTTGCTAAATTATCTACCTATATATCCACTTTCCTTGGTGGGGATTCCAACACCTCCCTGGCCACTCCCGTAAAACCTGGTTAGGTTTTAATTTGGGGGAATAAACTGTACCACACACAAAGCTCCCTCTGCTAATCTGACTGGCCGTATATTCTATTTACTGAGTGTTTAGGGCTCCTTCCTTGGGAAGCAGTTATTTGCTGGAAGAAGTCTGCTTGATGCCAAAAGTCATCTTTTATAATTTAGGTGAGTGGTGGCAAGATTTACAGTGTATTTTCTTTTTGACTCCTTCCAGCTGTCGGCAGCAGACATTCATCTTCTGCTTCCTGTTATAGGATCTATGACATCATGCTCTGGAAGTCTGCAGTGCAACTAGTGTGTTTTTTTCTCTCTAACACACAGACATTATGCAGAAACCCTGGGGATTCATTTTCATTTCATTTGTTAAGTCTATAGACGCTAACTACTCTGGGGGTCTGGCATTGCCAGGGTAGCAGTCTGACTGCCCCAAAGTGCACCGTAAACACACATCATCTCACGATGGATACTTAGGGCTCGGCTTGTGCAGGAGTGGCTTGTTCCCCCGGATGAGTGCAACCCCGAGAAGCCAATGACATTTACCTCCACTAAGTTTCCAAAGCAGCAGGATAGAAATGTGTGCGCAATACTGCTCATTCACTTTTAAGGGGTTCTCAGGTTTCTGGAATGGTGGCGTCAATTGAAGCCCCTTGCTCAGAATGTTATCTTAGACGAGAGAATAACATGGCAAGCTGTAGAACTCTTCAAGGAAAATGAAGAAACAGGGACCGTTTGCTGGGGGACCAAGATGATTCTCAGCGTGTCTTAATATCTTAATACAGGGTGAGTAGGATGCTTGCTGCTACTAGGAAGATGGGGGCTTTGATCTCCCATGGCCTCGGAGAAGTCAAGAGCACTTTAACAATGAGCTTTTAATGGCACTTCTAATGCCTAAGCTTGTTCTGTGACATGTTATCAATTTCCCCCCTCATTTCTAAGAAAGGATATGGCCAGCAACAGCTGAGGAAGTCTCAACGTCTCCATAAAGTAGGGCAGCTTTTAGATTGATTAGGATATTGCTAACTTCAGGAGAAAGAAACCGACCCAAACTTAAGAACATAGCTGAAGAGCCTGAGGGTTGTGCTAGTTTCAGGCTTGCAGCTAGATTTGAGATTTCCAAGATGTCAGTCAAACTCTTGTTGCTGCCTTCAGTGGGACTGATGCTAGGTAGGGGTCCATGTGGCATATCATGCCTCCCACTACTCCAGGGTACTACTTCCCCCTCCAGGGGTCTATCCAGAGACCCCTCGAGGGTCTCTGCCACGGACAGTAAATAGGCTGCAGCACAAAGCTCTTGGATCAAAGTCTAGCCAGAACTGGGACACTCCATTCTCCCTACTCCTGCGGAATTCCCGAGATCGGTTCTGATTGCCTTAGCTTCTGAACCTCTTACTAGGCCTGGAGAATGTGGTTTGCTGAACCCTGTATTGGACCTCTCCTCAATCCAAGTAGACCCAGAGTGGGAGAAAGCTGGCTTCAAACAAAAATTAGTTCTTTTATGGAAGAACCTAAAAGGTCAGCAATACGCTGGTAGTGCTCATATTACAATTCTCAGATATGGGCCGAATTCCAAAATTCATATGCTAAAGCCCTAACCCTCAGTAGCCTCAAAATAGGACCATATTTGTGATAGAGATTAAGTTAAAATAAGATTATTAGAGTAAACCCTAACCCAATGTACCTGGTGTCCTTATAAGAAGAGGAAATTTAGACAAAGAGAGAAAAAAATAGCCAAATATTTAAGCCATTGCTATTTTCCAGGAACTTAAATAAGTATCCCGGACAGTGCAGACATCATCTCCTCTCTAAGCATCTTGCCTTTTATATTAAGATTTTTGTCATTCTTTTCAATCCCCTTCCCTCCAAAGACTGAGGGAAGCTTGAATTCTTCAAGGCTTGTACAATTAATACAGAAAAGAGCTGAATCTCAAAGTCATGAAAGCAGATAGTTGAAAGTCAGTCTTTCCCACTCTTTGTATTTGGTTTTTATTCATTTGAACTTAGATCATGCAAATATTGCACAAAGTGTTATCTTTGGGAGATAATTTGAATTATCTGTGCCTGACATCTTTGATTCAATAAAGGATCATTTCGGTTATGATTCTTGCTGTTTTATCAGCAGTACGAAGAAAATGTTTTTAGCTGACACAATAAAAAAATATACCATTAAAAATAAATAATGCACAGTATTTTGAATCCTTCTTTCAAGATAAATAAAAATATCCTGTTTCAATTGTTTTAGCAGCTCTTTTAACTGCTGAATACTTACTTCTCCAACTTCTCTGTTCTCCCTCCTCTCAGACATTTGTCTATTTCATGAAATTCATTCTTGGTCTATGTTTACACTGCTATTGTGTTCCATTAAATGTAGGATATCATTACAGCATGTGTCAGTCATCAGAAAAAACCCCAACTCCAAGGCTCTGTATGTGTGTATGCTAGCTCAATAAATTTAGACAACAGATGTAGCCGCCAGTTCCGCCTTCTGCCACTTTCCCAGTTCAATAAGAGGTCCAGATGGTTCCCTTTGCCCTGGTGTCTTGAATCTTGGTATGAAGATGCTGACTCTGCTGATCTTTCTCTGGAACCTTCCTTTGACCCATAGGGCCATGGCAAGCTAAGTGTCAATGGAGACCGCCTTGCATGTATCTGGCCATTTGGAATCCTGGGGCCTTTAACAGTTAAAAAGCATCTTGAAGTCCCTCTTAGCATTCTGCATGGAGAAACTGTCAAATTACATTTTCTCCTCTGCTTCTGACTGTTTATACGCTCCGCCTGAAGAATCCCAGTGCTGGGAGAACGGTCATCTGGGCATTAGCTCTGCCTTAGGAAGAGCCGGAGTCCATCTACCAGGAAGAGAGGAGAATCCAGCCGGAACTTAGTTTCCCAGCTTGGTCAAGAGAAACCAAGGCAACCAACAGTGGTGTTAACTAAAGAATTTAAGATATTAAAAAATAAAATTTAAGGTCCTAAATTATGTGTCCTACGGGATAAATGCAGTTTTGTTTCCTCTCTCTGGAAAATGCTTGCTCTTTAAGGACTGGTATTAGTGGTTTGTACTACTCACAGGTGTCTCAGAGAGGAGCCTGTGATGTGCGGAGGGTTGGTCACATCCTTGTGGTCCTTATCTACAAATAGCTGACAAAGCTCCCGGTCACAGTCAGCAAGACTCTGGGCCGTGGAGCCATGACATCCAGCCATCTCAACAGGGATTAGATGTTATCTGATCCAGAAGTGAACAGCTATAAGGTAGGCATAGGTAGGCAGCCCAAATAATTTATGGTCAAAACTCGGGTAGCAGAGGGGACTTCCTTGGTGGTCTAGTGGCTGAGACCCCCTGTTCCCAATGCAGGGGGTCCAGGTTTGACCCTGAATGCCACAGCTGAGACTCAGTGCAGCAAAATAAATAAAATAAATATTAAAAAAAAAATCATGTAGTATAAAGAGGGAAAGGGCTGTTTGAATACTCAGCTGGGGCAACGGAATGAACTGAGATGAGCTTGGGCAGCGTGGGCCCAGGCATAGAATAGCAAGGTCCACCCCCTGGTCAGTCTTCTAAACACCTCCCCACGTATCATTCCGTTCAATAAAACATGCTCTGATTACCCTTCTTTTGCATATCGGGAAACCAAGAAACTCAGAAGCTAATTGACCTCCTAAATTCACATAAATCTGGAGATGGTCAAGTCTGGGGAGAGGCCAGGAATCTTAGGGAGGGCCTGGGTACAGACCTCCACGCAACAAGGCGGCTGAGTGTTGGGGAGTTGATGACCAGAGTCCTTCTCTCAAAAGGTCTGGCGTGGCGGGGACATGGAACACAGTATAGGGGAGTAAAAGTTGTGGCCCGCAGCAAGAGGGCCCAGGAAATGAGCCTGGGGGGAGAGTAGAGAACGTGGGCAGCCGACTGTGTCGGAAGGTGACCCGGCTCCCCAGGAAGGCTGAGGGAGAGGGAGAGGCTCTGTGGCCGCCTGAGCGTCCAGGGCCCCTGCGTCCCGGCCACCCGGCGCTCACAGACCCTGTCGTCTCCAGCTCTGCCACCCCGGGGGCTGGGGCTCCCAGGCTCCTCCGCCCATGGGGCCCTCCAGGCCAGGGTCCTGGACTGGGCGCCACGCCCTCCTCCAGGCCCTTCCCAACGCGGGGTCGAGCCGGGCTCTCCTGCACTGGCCGGCGGGCTCTTCACCGCTGAGCCGCCGGGGAGGCCCCGCTCTGAGCTCGCGTCCCTGCCGAGAGAGTGTCTCCTTCCTTCCTTCCCCAGCGCGTCTCCTCTGGTGTGTGAGCCGGAGAAATGTGAAGCTGGGCCCCCTGCACGGAGGGCGAGGAGAGACCGAGAAAGTCGGTCGTCCCGGACAGCGCGGGGGCAGCTCTAGCAAGCAAGCGGCCGACATACGGCGCTTGTCTCGGGCTCTGCAAGAAGAGGCGGTCTCCGCACCCGCCCACGGAATCCTGAACGTTTGCTGAGAGGCCTTGAAGCGGCTCCGGCGCGTACCCGGTTCCGATGGCCTCCATGCCGCCTTGCTCGCTGAGGGCTGTGTCTTCCCCCGGTGGGCAGGGCGCGCAGAAGGCTGATTTCCAGGACGGGAAGGACTGGGAGCCTCCGATTGCCCAGGTCCAGCGCGGGGGTCCGCCCACGTCCCCTCAAGGCCTCCTCCACCAAATGAGTCCGCCGCTTTCCTGAGACTGGAAAGAGGCTAGTGGCCGCTGTGAGCTGTCCCAGAGGCCTTGGTGGGCAGCTGCTGGCCGCTTGTCAGAAAGCTGGGCTTTGAAGTCTGAGGCCTGTGGCCTGGGGCGAGAGGGAGTGGGCAAACTCAGCTGCCTGGTGACCAGCGGGGTGTAAATTGGGGTTTGCTAGCCTCTCCGTTTATCCCCCCACATAAAGCAGCTTTTTGTCTCGGGAACGGCCAACCAGGGTTCACACCGAGTGCTCACCGAATGCTCCAGTTGTTTCTGACTCCTGGGGGAGTGTTGTATGCTAACGGTTATTCTTGAAAATGGGATTCATGAGGGGCTCTGAATTTACACCTCCCATATATCATAGATTCCTGCTGTGAGTGGTGATGTTTTTCTGGGGCCCCCTAGAGTCCTTTGGAGTTGCTTAAAGAGCACTGTGAAAACTTGCTATATTTCATTTTTAAAACTTATATAATAGTTTGAAAACACCGATGAAAGCAAGCATATACTCTGGTGTGTTTTAGACAAATTTGTCCCCATCGGAGAGCAGCTTCTGCTGCCAAATTAACTTTTTAGTTCAGAACACAGACTTAGCAGCCAGAGTTGTTCAGTCACTAAGTTGTGTCCGACTCTGCGGCACCATGGACCCCAGCACACCAGGCTCCCCTGTCCTTCACCATCTCCCGGGGTTTGCTCAGACTCAAGTCCAGTGAGTTGATGAGGCCATCCAACCATCTCATCCTGTGTCACCCCCTACTCCTCCTGCCTCAGTCTTTCCCAGCATCAGGGGCTTTTCCAGTGAATCGGCTCTTCGCATCAGATGGCCAAAGTATTGAAGCTTCAGCTTCAGCCTCGGTCCTTCCAGTGAATATTCAGGGTTGATTTCCTTTCAGATTGACTGGTTTGATCTCCTTGCAGTCCAAGGGGCTCTCAAGGGTCTTCTCCAGCACCACTGTTCAAAAGCATCAGTTCTTTGGCTCTCAGCTTTCTTATGGCCCAACCCTTACATCCATATGTGATAGCTTTGACTAGATGGACCTTTGTTGTCAAAGTAATGTCTCTGCTTTTTAATATGCTGTCTAAATTGGTCATAGCTTTTCTTCCAAGGAGCAAGCATCTTTTAATTTCATGGCTTCGGTCACCATCTGTGGTGATTTTGGAGCTCAAGAAAATAGTCTGTCACTGTTTCCTCTGTTTCCCCATCTATTTGCCATGAAGTGATGGGACTGAATTCCATGATCTTAGCTTTTTGAATGTTTAACTTTAAGCCAACTTTTTCACTCTCCTCTTTCACTTCATCAAGAGGCTCTTTAGTTCTTTGCTTTCTGCCATAAGGGTGGTGTCATCTGCATATCTGAGGCTATTGATGTTTCTCCCAGCAATCCTGATTCCAGCTTGTGCTTCATCCAGGCTGGCATTTTGCATGATGTACTCTGTATACAAGTTAAATAAGCAGGGTGACAATATAAAGAATTCCTTAGGTAATCTTGACTTCCAACTTTGAAACAAATATCCCATTGACCTTTGAACAACAGTGTTTGAAGTGTACCAGTTCATTTACAGGTGGGTTTTTTCATTAAATGCATGCAGCAGTACTACCACAGTACTAAAACAAACAGTACCACGCTGATCTGTGGCCAGTGGAATCCTCAGACATGAAACACCGGAGAAGGAGGGCTGGCTTTGAAGTCATGTGCTGACTTCTGGCTGTGCAGGGAGGTCAGTTCCCTTCACACCCCCGCTGTTCAGAGGTCAGTGGTATCACGACCTCACTCTCACTTTTTGGATGTTGTTGTTGTTTGGTTGCTAAGTCGTGTCCAGCTCTGCAGCCCCGTGGACTGTAGCATTCAGAGCACGCTCCCGGAGTTTGCTCACATTCATGTCCCCTGGGTTGGTGGTTGTGTGTAACCGTCTCATACTCTGCACTCCCTTCTCTTGGCTTCAATCTTTCCCAGCCTCAAGGTCTTTTCTAATGAGTCAGCTCTTCACATTAGGTGGCCAATGCATTGGAGCTTTTTGAACGAGCTGACTGAAAACTAGTGTTTGCAGGGAAAGTTGAAAACCACTTAGCCTTTGGATCTACTTATGTGTACCACCAAGGATTCGCCTGATACTCTCTAGCACACAAAGGAAAAAGCAGAAATCAACTGAATGACGAGGATCACAGCAGACTAAGCTACCATTGCTAATCATCAGTGTGAATAGGTGTACTCTCCAAAATTTGCATTGCGTATAGAATACTTAACCTTTTACTCTGTGTCTATATTAGATTTTTATTTTGATAACATATGGTTATACTTGAAAAGTGTATAAAGAAAGAAGAGAAAGACTGTTGGAGCTCCTTCAGTTTTAATCTCCTATAGTATTTTTGTCTGTTTTATGAAAGAGGAATCAATAGGGTGTGTGACACTTTAGGTACCAAAGTAAATTACGAGGTATCTGATTTTTTATGTGTTATTTTTGACTGAATTGATAGTACAGTCGTGTCTGACTCTTTGCAATTCCGTGAACTGTAGCCACAAGGCTCCTCTGCCCACGGGATTTTCTAGACAAGAATACTGGAGTGTGTTGCCACTTTCTAGTCCAGGGGATCTTCCCGAACCAGGGATTGAACCCATGTCTCCTGCATTGGCAGGTGGATTCTTTACCACAGAACCACCTGGGAAGCCCAGTTTTGTTGATATATTTGTAATAAAAATTTTGATTCTCGTTTTCAGTAATTTTTGGTTGTAAGTGATAGAAACCTGGTGCAACTTGATTAAATTCAACGGAGTGTGTGGGGCTCAGGGACTGAGAGGAGATGCAGGGGCAGGGAGAATGCGCAGGTCTGAGGGGCTGGGAACTGAAGGTAAAAAGAACTAAAGTTATTCTTTTTCTCTCTTAAGCGTCAAGTAGGATTTCATTTCTGCCGGTCTCTTTAGGTGTAATTGTTTTCTTCTGTCTCTGTAGCTAGGCCCCCAACCCTACCAGTACTGAAGAGGAAAAGTTAAAATCTTACCTAACCTTCTTCTCCTTCTGCCTCTGTGACTCAGCTTGCTCCTTGCAAAGTCTGGATCATGTAGGTCACGTAGTCTCAGAAGGTGGGGCCTTACAATATTAGCAACTGGAGTTTATCTCACTCACCCTTGTCCTGCTCTTTGCAATTGCCCAGCCTCTGCAAACCTGCTTAATCATGCCCGTCTGGGTCAGACGTCCCCCGCCCCATCTTGACCACTGCTCCTGCACACGTGTGTAAAACCCCTTAGTTTAAGCCGACCGACTAACAGCTAGTGTTGCCCACTACAGTCTCTCTATAAAAACTCTGTAATCCCTTTGTTCGGGGCTCAGAGCTTAGAGTGTTAACTCCTCTGGGCCCGCCGGCGCAGTAACCCTGAGTTCTCCAGCTCTCTGAGGGTGGGGCTTGGTTTCTGCAACAGTATATCCCTTTTCAAATTCAGAGCCCAGGAGTCTCTCAAACCCAATTGCAAAATCTCTAGGGTAGGGACTCTGACGGGCCTGAGACCCTGGGTGATCCTGCGGCAGTGAGACTACATGGACTTCTGCCCACTATCGGGTCCTGTCGGGAACGATCCTGTGAGAAGGCGGGAAAGAGCCTCCCCGTGGAGGAAGAGGGGCTGTGACC
>CM035277.1:1332806-1347293 GCA_020226075.1 Hydropotes inermis | reverse complement strand
AAATCTCCCTCCGACTGCTCTCAGGGCCTTCTGGCCGGTCCTTACCCTAAGCAATGCCCTTAATATCTATTTTTATTTGGCCGTGCTAGGTCTTTGCTGTGGCACGTGACGTGGAATCTTCAGTGCAGCAGGGGATCCAGTTTCCTGATCAGGGATGGAGCCAGTGCCCCCTGCACTGGGAGCACGCCCCTGGACCAGCAGCGAAGCCCTCTGGGCTCCCCCGGTGCCTCAGACAGCAAAGAATGTGCCTGCAGTGCAGGAGACCCAGGTTCGATCCCTGAGTTGGGAAGGTCCCCTGAGGGAGGAAATGGCAACCCACTCCAGCATTCTTGCCTGGAGAATCCCATGGAGAGAGGAGACTGCTGGGAGATAGTCCACGGGGTCACAAAGAGTTGGACACGACTGAGTTAATGTTTACTTTTCACACAAAAAACTGAAGGCAAAAGGGGAAGGGGACAGCAGAAGATGAGATGCTTAGATGGCATCACCAGCTCGATGGACAGGAATCCGAGCAAACTCCGGGAGGTGCTGACGGACAGGGAAGCCTGGTGCGCTGCAGTCCGTGGGGTCGCAGAGAGTCAGGCGTGGCTGACTCAGCGGCTGAACAACAGCAACAACACACTGCCCGTGCTCACCTTCCACACGACTCCCTACTGTTCGATGAATAACGCTGGCTACAATTTCCCGTTGTATGAGCGTTGGGGAATTTAACATGTGGAATGTGAGTATGATAACTAACGGTGTGGACTTTGCGTTGAAACGGCCTGTGTTTCTATCTCAACCCCAAAGCTTCCTGACCTCTCTTGCCTGTCCCAGAAACGAGAACAACACTGCTAACTGCCCACGGGGCTTCTGTGAGAAGTGGTCCTTTGAGTACAGGGTGTTCTTAAGACAGTTCACCTCACATGGGGTTCTCAACCGAGTTATCGGGCAAGAGGTATTGTGATTATGAGATTAAATATGCCGAAGGATTTTTTACATATTAATTGACTGAATTAAAAATCAGGGCATTAGGAGAGAAGATATGTGACAACCACTGAGAGAATAACTAGAAAGATGAAAATCAGGAGGCTGCAGAGTAACTGCGGTCTTGTGACGACAAGAGAGAGGCTCAACCAAGTGGAACAAAAGGTCCAGTTAAGCGCAGATGCAGCTTGTTCCAGCCTGGCCTCGGTTACAGGCTCTTCTCCCCGTGTCCATCTCGAGAATCGTCACATGCATTATCCTCGCGAGAACAGTCACATGCATTAAACTCTCGCGAGAATCGTCACATGCAGTAAACTCTCCCGAGAACAGTGACATGCATTAAACTCTCGCGAGAACAGTCACATACATTAAACTCTCGCGAGAATCGTCACATGCAGTAAACTCTCGCGAGGATCATCACATGCAGTAAACTTGAGAGGATCATCACATGCAGTAAACTCTCGCGAGAACAGTCACATGCATTAAACTCTCGCGAGGATCGTCACATGCAGTAAACTCTCGCGAGAACTGTCACATGAAAGTTAAGTAAACTGTAGTTAGGTAGAGCAATGGCGGTTTGACTGGTGGCTCAGAGGTGAAGAACCCGCCTGCCAATACAGGAGGCGTAAGAGACGTGGGTTCAGTCCCTGTGTGGGGAAGATCCCCTGGAGAAGGAAATGGCAACCCCCTCCAGTATTCTTGCCTGGAGAATCCCACGGACAGAGGAGCCCGGCGGAGTACAGTCCATGGGGTCGCAAGGAGTCGGACATGACGGAGCGGCCAGCAGCAGAGCAGTGGGGATTCTGGCTAACACTGCTCTGGAAGAGGGCTGGGAGAGGTTCCAAAGGAGCTTGGTGGAGAGCATAGGAAGAGATCAGAAGGGAAGATTCTGGTGGAGCGCCGTGTGGTTGTATCTGTGTCTTGGTGAGTTTTTAAGCTGCTTTGAGCCCCTGGCATCGTGGCCACTTCTACCTTAATTAATTCTCTTCATTGCTCCTGGCTGCTCCTAAGGAAGGTCAAGCCTTGCTAAGGAGTATAGAAAGTCCAACTACAGTAACAGCAAAAACAATGGATGGTTTTATATAAAAATGAAGGCTAAATTTGTTGGGCATATTAACATCTAAAGAGGTGGCCACCATTCTGATCTGTCGAGCAGGGTCCTTAACAAGGTGAGATGACCCCTGTCGAGTCTGCACAGGACAGACATCCCTCCTCTCAGGGACACTCAGCCCGGGTTCAGGGCAAAGTCTTGGGAGCAAAGTGAAGTGTCTGAAATATGAGCATCTGTGTTCTGAATCTAAGCAGACCGTACCACATTTCTCCCTATTTTAACTTTTCCAATTTGCTAAGAGAATTGCTGAAGCAGAACTGATTTCTGATCCTTGCTAGAATCAAGTGATGTATTTAATCATATATGCATTTTGCCATTGGTTATTTTTATTCCTGTGACATTGTGGGTTGGCCCCATGATAGTGAAACCCTCAGTCAGTTCAAATGATTCACTGAAAAATAACTGTAGGTTTTGCTTTTAAATAAGTACTTAAACTTTTAACTAATAGCAGAAATAAATTTTGCATTATTTCTGTGAAATAAAATAATGGGCAAAATTACCTACAGATGTCCCCTTTTTAGTAGAATTTAATTCAAATGTTGTTTTATTTTTCTTTGAGTCTCATAAGAACAAATGAACACATTAAAAATGTTTTTGTTCATTTGGCTTTAGTGATTTTGAGAAGATAAGCTTTGATAACAGAACATGTTTAGTTTTGTGCTTGTTAAAGCTTTGCAGAAAATATAGCTAAGCAACTGTTCACTTTTTGAGTTAATCAGTGTTATCATACTGTTGTTATATGGCTGAAACTATACTGATGTTTACTAAAAGTCACGCTTTCTGAAAGACAGGAAACTGTAGACAGAGCCTGTGCCATCAGCCATCATATCAGAAGTTAGCAGAGAATACAGCATTAAGGATAAGCACTGTGTCTTCTTCGTGTTTGTATCCCTAATAGTTCACATATTGCCTTACACATAGTAAATGCTCAAAATATGTATGGTGTAGAACTGAACAGAACTGGAGCTTAAATCTTCCAGTCCTCTGAAAGTGAAACAATAGATGCTCAAATTTTAAGACAAATTACAATGACAAATTACGAGATCTGTGTTTTAATTGGGAAAGGCTGAAGTATTTGAAATGTTTATTTTGTTACAGATTTTGGACCTATTCTGCAGGCTATTGATGAAAAGTTTATAACACTTTAAAAAAAATAACTGTGTTTATTTATTTATTGGCTGTGCTCAGTCTTGGCTTCTGCGTGGGCCTTTCTCTGGCTGCGGTGATCTGGGGTCCTCTCTAGCTTGGCGCACAGGCTTCTCATTTTGGCAGCATCTCCTGGTGTGGAGCACCCGCTCTGGGTGCCTGCCTCCGGCGGTTTCAGCTCCCGGGCTCCAGAGCACAGGCTCAGAAGGTGTGGAGCGCGGGCTTGGTTGCTCCGAGACACGTGGGATCTCCCTGGACCAGGGACTGAACCCGTGTTTCCGGCACTGGCAGGCAGATTCTTTACCCTGGACCACCAGGGAAGCCCTTAGATCACTTTCTTAGTGTTTTCACTGGGTGTGATTTCCAAGAGAGAATGATCTTGCCCTGCACATGTGGAAATGATGTTAGCCTCATTTAAAGGGGTTCAAAAGTCTGACCAAGCATTTCTTCCTTTTGCGATTTTAATGAAGCTAACATTTTGTAATATCATTAGATGATATTCAATTGATGCTGTAATACTTCACATTAATCACAATTGAAGGAAAAGATTAATAATGATAAAAACAAATATTATGGTAATAAGAACAGTAGCAAATACACATTGAATCTTTCTATATAGCAGTTGCTAAGCCTACGCACTTTACCTGGAGCCCCTCATTTGGTCCTTATTACAAGGCACTGCTGCTGCTGCTGCTCCTGCTAAGTCACTTCAGTCGTGTCTGACTCTGTGCGACCTCATAGACGGCAGTCCACCGGTCTCCCCCATCCCTGGGATCCTCCAGGCAAGAACACTGGAGTGGGCTGCCATTTCCTTCTCCAATGCATGAAAGTGAAAAGTGAAAGTGAAGTCGCTCAGTCGTGTCCGACTCTTCGTGACCCCATGGACTGCAGCCTACCAGGCTCCTCCATCCATGGGATTTCCAGGCGAGAGCACTGGAGTGGGTGCCACTGCCTTCTCCGACAAGGCTCTGCTAGTGCCCCCTTTACGGATGAGCCCTCTGAGACCTCCTGAGCTTAAGTACTTTGCCTAAGATCTCGCTTACGCTGAGTGTCAGATTAGAATTTAAATTCAGATCATTTGGTCTTAGAAAAAGCCTTCTTTACTGCTAATTCTTTTTTCCATTTCCATCATATATTGGTCTCTACTAAAGGTCCAGTGGGGCTTCCCTGGTGGCTCAGGTATAAAGACTCTGCTTGCCCATGCAGGAGATGTGTGTTCGATCTCTGGGTCGGGAAGATCCCCTGAAGAAGGAAATGGCAAGTCACGTCAGTGTTCTTGCCTGGGAAATCCCATAGACAGAAGAGCCTGTGAGCCTACAGTCCATGACGGTCCATGACGTTGCAAAGAGTCAGACATGACTTGACTAAACAACAACAACAACAGAAGTCCAGTTTAAATTTATTCACTAAGCTCTGACAGCTTCTAGAGGAGAATCTGGCTTTTGAAGACCATAGAAACATAAGACTAGTTGGAAATAGGAACTAGATTTCTAATGGATTTTCAAGCACAAGGTTTTGTTCTTCTTTCATTTATAATTCCTTTTTAGTCTCCCCAAACCTCATTAACAAAGTACTTTTTTTCTGACCTACATGTTCATGTTTTTTGGTTAAGTTATGAACTAGTTTCTCTATGGGCAGCCTCTCCCTGAGGGCTTGAGGGAAAAGATATATTTAGTGGTGGAGTGGGGAATGGATATATAGGAGATATATGTGTATATATGCCTTTGGGTGGATTTGGGAATGTGGGTTTTGAATTATTGATCTTGCTTTGATATTGCAATGTACTTTCAGACAATTAAGATCCATGTGTTTTCTTCAGGGAATTTGATGAGCTGTGAATCCCAAATTCATTCTACCATTTAGGTAACAAAGGACATAAAATACAAAATAAAATACCAACAATGACTTTTTAAGTATTGTGGTGAGCTACGGAAAAACTTGGCTGGCTTCCCTGGTGGCTCAGTGGTAAGGGATTTGCCTGCAATGCAGGAGACCTGGGTTTGATCCCTGGGTTGGGAAAACCCCCTGGAGGAGGGCATGGCAGCCCGCTTGAGTACTCTTGCTGGAGAATCCCATGGACAGAGGAGCCTGGTGGGCTGCAGTCCACGGGGTCGCAGAGTCAGACGCGACCAAGTGACTAAGCAGCAGCAGGGAAGAAGTTACTAAGGCAGAGCTAGAAGCTAATCGGGTTATATATATGCATATAAAATATGTGTATTTTATGTCTGTATGTATATAGAGCACTAGTACATGAAATAACATTCACCATACTATATAGAGTACATTCTGATACTTCTAGAAAATTCTGATACTTTCAGTTATATTTTGCTTACATTTTATTTCACAAAATAATGTTATATCTTATCTTACAGTTGAGCATTAATAAGTTAGCAGAAAGTTTAAAAGAAAGTACAGTGTACATAAATATCCATGGTTTATCCATATATACCAATATCTTATTACCATTAAAAACAAGTGCTAAAGAGTTATTGGAATCTATGGGTCAAAAATATGGAAACATCTAAAATTATTTTTTAGTATTTGTTGTTCTTCAGTCATTTAGTCACATCCAACTCTTTGTGACCCCATGGACTGCAGCATGCCCGGCTTCCCTGCCCTTCACTATCTCCTGGGGCTTGCTTTTGACTCATGTCCATTGAGTCAGTGATGCCATCCAACCATCTCATTGTCTGTCATCCCCTCTCCTCCTGCCTTTAATCTTTCCCAGCATCATGGTCTTTTCTAATGAGTCAGCTCTTTAGACTAGAAATAAATGTATGCCAGCTATTTAGTTCAAAACCCATCACTTTTAGGATAGCTTCAGAGCCAATAATAATTAGAGTCAATCTCCTCCATCTATAATACTGAGAGTTGACAGTTTGCATAAGACTACAACATGGCAAGGAAAGCTTATGGTGCCTGTATTTATTAAGGTGGGAAAGCAGAACTCTTCAATTTCGAAATATTTTTTAAAGAGAAAAAGGTAAAATTATTCTTGGGGAAGAATTATTCAGAACTCTTCTGCTTGCAACTGAACCAGATCCTTCCTTAACTCAGACCAAGAAGAAAAGAAAAACAAAAGGAAAATGCGTTATCTCTTATGATATAAAAGACCTAGGGTAGACAGACCTTCAGCTGACTCTATGGACTCAAGTAGCATCACAGAAATCTTCCCGCTGTACTTTGTGTGAGCGGGTCAGCTCCTTCTTTCTTCTTCTGGAAGTCTTTCCACACGGGCAAGATGGCTGCCAGTTGCTCCAGAAATACTTTCTACCATCCTGTCAAGCAGCTACTCTTCCAAAATCCCATTGCCATTTTTGTTGTTCAGTCATTAAGTCATGTCTGACTGTCTGTGACCCAGGGACTGCAGCACTCTGGGCTTTTCTCTCTTTCACTGTTTCTTAGGGTTTCATCAAATCCATGTCCATTGAGTCGGTGATGCTGTCTAACCATCTTGTCCTCTGCCACCCCCTTCTCCTTTTGCCTTCAGTCGTTCTCAGCATCAGGGTCTTTTCCAATGAATCGGCTCTTTGAATCAAGTGGCCAAAGTTTTGGAGTTATAGCGCTGGTCTTCCCAATGAATATACGGGGTTGATCTCCTTTAGGATGGATTGGTTTGATCTCCTTGCAGTCCAAGGGACTCTCAAGAGTCTTCTGCAGCACCACAGTTCAAAAGCATCAATTCCTTTGTGCTCAGCCTTCTTTGTGGTCCAGCTCTCACATCTATACATGACTACCGGAAAAACCAGAACTTTGACTATAAAGACCTTTGTCGGCAAAGTGATGTCTCTGCTTTTCAATATGCTGTCTAGGTTTGTCATAGCTTTCCTTTCAGAGAGCAACCGTCTTTAAATTTTATGGCTGCAAGTCACTGTTTGCAGTGATTTTGAAGCCCAAGAAAATAAAATCTGACACTGCTTCCACTGTTTTCCCATTTTATATGCCATGAAGTGATGGGACCAGATGCCATGATCATAGCTTTTTAATGTGGAGTTTCAATTCCATGGACAATCCTAAAAACTGGGCCTTCATTTGCTTCACTTGAGTCATGTGCCTGTCTCAGAACCCATTAGCATGACTGGTGGAATGGATGATACTGGTTGCCCAGGCTGGGTCATGTTCTTTAACCTTCATTATCTCCTTGGCAGCTCTGATTGGAAGAGTTCTACCCAAACCACATGGACTCAGAGAGTCAGAATGGTGTTTCCTCTAAGGATAGTTCGTTTTCAGTAACCAGCAGGAGTAAAGAGGACGGAGGACACACAGCAAGGGATGCTCTTTGGAATGTGATCATCATGTGAGCAGAAAGTCTCTCCCTGGTTCATTGTTATGCAGGACCTGGCACATTTGTTAGCACCTTTTTAAAAGGAATTTAACACATGAGATTCTTTTTACATAAAACACAATTTCCTGCTTTCCCAATGCATTTTATTTGGTTGAAACTTGATTAGAGCGGACAGTGGATGGGAAGTGATGTTGAGTGTTTTAGTCTTCAGCCTGACTTAAGGAATTTTGTCTAATGAACTACAATATTAAACAAATCAGCGTTATTACAGAAAGAGCAAAGAGCAGTGAGCCGAACGCAATCTCAGTTCCAGTATGGTCAGAGCCTTTGACTCATTGCCATTGACCTTCTCAAGCTTTTGTCAGTCAATCCAGTTGGAAATTCTGATAAGAATCAGTATGTCACCATCAAGAAGACACTGAGGTTGAAATGACCTTTTTGGACTAAATAAATTAGAAAAGACAACAAAATTTAGCAGCATCCTTGACACAGTCACCACATGAAGGCTTATATGACCTTTAGTCTCCTGGCCTTTACCTCATTGTCCTCCAGCCACCAGATAATTTGCAGCTTCTGTTTCTCTGCTTTGTGAAGACTCCAAGCTTTGATCACATTTGAGGATGAGAGCTTCTAGTTTTAACTGTTGTTGAGCTTAGTGAGTGTTTCTGGCTTGTGACCGTCTGGTGCTGTGGTGTCCGTGGATTTGGTGATGGGGAAAGAGGTGGGAGAGGAAAGTAGCTAAGACATCCCTTGCATGTTGGAATCAGGCATTCCAGAGATCAAGTTATGCTTCTGACACTTAGCACTATGTCTGGGCAAAAGACAATGCTTTCAAGTCTGTTTCCTCGTTTGTAAAGTGATGATATCTACAATTCCTACCCTGCTGTGTTGTTTTAAGTATTATGTAACAGTTCATTTTACCAATAATTAGCAAAGTGACTGGCTCGTGGTAAATATTCAGACAATAATCAACAAATGAAAGTTGCTAAAATTAGAGTATCTTGCACTCTTCTAATTAAGAGTATCATCAACTTGTCTTCAATTAGAATCATAAGATGGACAAGCCAATTACTGATTAACTTGTTACAACAGTAGGATGCATCCTTTTTGCCCCCAAAAGAGGATGCACCTCTTTTGGGAAAGAGGTGATGGAGAACAGAAGTCAAGAATGGTATGATTTCTTCAATTAGATGACAAAGAAAGATAAGAATAGCAAATCAGGTTTATTAACATCACAGACAGAGACACTTCCCTCTGGATGTACAAATGCTTTCTTAACTATCTTTTCTACATTAGTACTTAGGGTGGGAAGGGTTGATGTGAGAATCAAGTGCTTTGTTCATCTATTTTCATGCAGACTCGAGTATAAAATGAAGATAAAATGTAGTTTTCATTTACCCATGCCAATGGACAGCAGCCCAGAGGGTTATGTCATCTACTCTAATTGATATTTGGTCTTGGAATGCATTATTCAGTTTGACTGTGTTTTGTTTCAGCAAACTCACCTAATTATGGTTTGTTGAGGCTCATGCTGAAACAACTGTGAATTTCCTAAGTATATCCCAATCAGCAGTGGGGAAAATTGGCCTAGAAAACTCTGCTTGGCAGAAGGATAATGGCAGACTGGGATAACAAACACAGCAAAAATTATTTGCATATGGATAATTGAGTCTTGACTGTAAGCAGCAGACATTTATGTTCTGTTGCTGGAATACTCAAGTACTTAGCCCTTTTACCAAACAACAACAAAAAAAGAAATCAGTAAAATATCTTGGGGAACACCCAAGAACCAACTTAATGCTTGATGAGGTGTCTAGGTGGCAGCTGGCTATTTGGACTGTTCTCTTTTCACCTGAAACATCATGGGACATTGCTTCAAATTTTAGATAAAAATTTCATGACCTATTTCAAAATCTTCTTAAGATTTTGAAATAGGTCATACAATTTATATATATTGGCTTCTCAGGTGGTGCTAGTGGTAAAGAACCTACCTGCAAATACAGGAGATATAAGACCCATGGGTTTGATTCCTGGGTGAGGAAGATCCCCTGGAGGAGGGCATGGCAACCCACTCCAGTATTCTTGCCTGGAGAATCCCCATGGACAGAGGAGCTTGGTAGGCTCCAGTCTATGGGGTTACACAGAATCTGACACAACTGAAGTGATTTAGCATGCATGCATTTTAGCAACTTTCATTTATTGATTATTGTCTGAGTATTTATGACGTGGCAGACTTGCATGCATGTGTATAAATATATAGATAGATGTGTAGATATGTGTGTATATATATATAGATAGATAGATAGATAGATAGATATGTGTGAGAACCATGCATATTGCTTAGCACTTAAATTTCAGTCTTTTAAAGGCTGGAATTCAGTTGACATTTTGTCTTCTTTTAGCACTAACCAAAGTCATTTTTGTTGTTTTTCTTACGTTTCTGACACTACATTCATGTTCTGATGTACTTTTATCTTCTCAGAAATATGTGATTTTAGCCATATCTGGCCTAAAATTCAACAATTTGTTTCCAAACTTATACCTAACTTCTTTTTTATGATTGAAATATCATATCAATTGCTTAGTATATGAAAATCTGTCTTTGTGGTTTTTTTTTTTTTTTTTTTTGAGCTCCATCTCTCTCTTAAGATAAATAGATGGGTTACATGGTCCCTCCACCCATGTGGCTCCTCTGTATTCGAAAGTTCCACATCCAGGAATATAGCTGGGACTGCATGGTACTGTAGTGTGTACTACTGGAAGAAATCCATGAGTGTGTTTATACCAGACACTCGCTCAGCTGGTGAAGGACCTGCCTGGCACCGCAGGACACACAGTAGGTGCAGGTCCATCTCTGGGTCGGGAAGATGCCCTGGAGAAAGAAACGGCAGCCCACTCCTGTATTCTTGCCTGGAAAATTCCATGGACGGAGGATCCTGGAGGGAGACAGTCCATGGGGTCTCCAAAGAGTTGGGCAGGACTGAGCACACACACCCCTTACATCTCGCTCTGTCTCTCAGAGACATCTTTTCAGGAGAGTTTCACACACCGAATTGTTACTTATTTTATTGTAAAGCTGTAATTTAAGTCTAAGCCTGCTCTTCTCTGTAGGTTGATTTTCTCAGTGTATCTCTCACATCCTTGGTAAATGTGAGCTGCATTTTTGTGGAGCTCAGACAAGACCTCAGAGGGCCTTCAAGGACGCCGGCCTTCAACGACTCATTTTGTTTCCTTTCAGTTCTTTCTCCTACATGTGTCAGAGGAAACTTTCAGTTTGGTTCTAATAAGTATCAATCCCCCCTTCCCATCCATTGATCTCCATTTTTAAACATTGATAGGAGGCTTTAAGCAGTCAAAAAGGCCTGAGGAGAATTTAACTACCTTGCTTTATTTTCAGTTAAATTTTATGTCTACTTTGTATTGTTCAAATGATGCTTTTTTTGCTTGTTTTTAATTTTTTAAAGTAAAATGTAAAGAGTTGTTAAGAAAAAATGAATCAATTTTAGCAAAAATATTTAAGTCAGTGGAAGTGAGTTGATATGTAAACTTCATAACAGCAATCTGGACAGGGCTGGATAATGAGAAAGACAATCAGCGCCCACGGTTTCGCTCTCTGACTTCTGATAAACGCTGCTTGCCAGACGCACGCTGACCCTTCTCTACAGGAGCAATACACTTTCCAGTTACAACGTCTGAGCTCTCTATTTCTTCTCTCTTGTCCCCATGTCATCGTAGCTAGATTCTGAAGAGCCATAAAAGTCAAATTCACGCACTGTGTTCCTAAAGTCTTCCTTTATCTCATAGCTGAAATATTCCCTACTGTTTTCCCCAGATAATTTTCTACTGAAGTCATTACTGACTTTACAATTCCGAGTAAACACGTTTATTTTCTGCATCTAATACATCTCGCACACCCTGAGGGCAGGAGCCGTGTCTGGTACACTTGCCTGCATAGAGCAGCACCTGCAATAGTGCTTTTGGGTGTCGGAGGGACCAGAGAAACACTTGCGAAATCAGTCAGTTCTTGTGTGGTTGAATAAAGGCAGCTGAGTAGCTGCTTGGTTCATCGGAAACCTCACCGTTTTGCAATGACCCAGTCTCACCTTCAGTTCAGTTCAGTCGCTCAGTCGTGTCCAACCCTTTGCGACCCCATGAATTGCAGCACGCCAGGCCTCCCTGTCCATCACAAAGTCTCACCTTAGGATCATTTAAATTTTGCTTTCCAGAACAGCGAATAAACCAGATGTTCCAAGTTAATCCCCAAGGCTCTGGAAATAATTTAGGACATGAATTAGGAATAATCAGAAACTCCAACAAATCATTTTTTTTGTTATCATTGGTAGACTGATACATAGTTAATTTATTAAAAAGAAGATAGATTTACTCAGTCTTGAATTTTCTAGTATCAACTTTTCTCTATCAGTCTCTCAAAGCATTTTCTTAAAATGAATAAGCATCAAACCTTCCTGGGTAGTATGGTCTCATCGTGTTCTCTTCAAGGGGATGAAGCTGGTGGAGGAGAATGAAAGAGGAGACAGCTCAGCTTTGAGGAACCGTAACCGCTTCCCTGGTTGATCAGTATTGCAGATGTTAAAGACTCTGTAGCAGGGACTTCTCTGCTGGTCCGGTGGTTAAGACTCTGCCTTCTAAGGCAGGAGGTGGGGGTTTGATCCCTGCTCAAGAGCTGAGAATCCCGCGTATCTCATGGTTAAACAAACCGAAGCATAAAACAGAAGCGATGTTCTAACAAATTCAATACAGACTTAAAAAAAAAGGTCCACATGAAAAACATCATTTAAAGACACCACAGCAGAAGCTCCATGAGCCCCGTTCTCTAACCAGCCCCGAATGGATGTGGCCACTGATCAGGGATGGAGTTCCATTCCTCACAGTCAGTGGCTCTCTCTCTAACTCTCTTCTTTGTTTCACTGCTGCTAAAATTTCTTCTCTGCTACTTTCTCTTTTCCCGTCAGTTAGATGATTCCCAGAGCGCCTTGGGGTGTAATCGCTCTTCTGGGTGTTGATTATCTCTAGCTGCCCTCAGCTGCAGATATTTATTTTCCGCAGACCTCAGTCTGAAAACAAAACCATGAACTCTGCCGCTTGTTATGGCAGCGGAGATCGAAACTGTTTTTCTCCTGAGGTGCTTCAGAGTCCTTAGCATCTATATTTTTTCCCTCTACGTTTTCTGTTTCTCAAAAGTGAAATTATATGCCAGTGATTGTTTTTCCTGCTGCCTCATCCCGCAGACAATCTAGGCCATCAGATTTTTAAAATCTTTTTTCCTTGATCATTCCTGCAAAACCACTTACACATGAAGACTGCATTTCTGGAAGTGGCTGGTTTTAAGCCAGAGATGCTTGGAAAGCAATGAGTGTGTTTTCAGCAAACTGAGAACATACTTGAATTTAAGTACCATTTCAAGTTCTCTGAATTCAGATCATATTTTATCTGAAATTTAGGCTGCACCATCTGCATTTATTCCATAGCTATTTCAGAATACTAATTTCTACCACCTCCACTTTTATTTCTAGGGTCACCTTTGTTTCAAGTAAAAGACTGATAGTATAAGCGAGAAAATTCAAAATGAAACTTTTATTTCTCTAACAACCATCTGATAAAATATAATGAGTAGGAAAATAACAAGAGGAAGGAAGAGTAGTAGAAACAACTGGAAAAGCAATTTCTGAGTAATCTTTTTTTGGATTATTGCTTAAAATATGTACCTCCTACTTTATTCAGTAAAGTTTGTCAGTGATACTATTTACTATAAATGTTTAATAGTTACAGTCAGATGTTCAGTGAGTATGAGAAAATAACATCAATGACTTCCCTTTGAAAGTCTGTTTATCACTTATGGTTGTTTTCAAGTACATGAGCTACAAACTCTACCAGAGGGATTAACTGAGCATTTATTTTTCTCATATAGCAAGTGGGATGAAAAAGAAACCCATAAAAAGTGGCTCTGTGATTCCATCGTGGATCTCCGCTGCATGTCCAGCTCTGCTTTTCTTTCCTCTCACGGTCTCCGCGTGGCTGCAGGAGCTCTTGCCATCGCATGCACATTCTAAGCAGGAGGAAGGAGAAGGGCAAAGGGCACAGGTCAAACAGCAGCTGGACTTATCACCTTTTCAGATAAACAACAGCTTTCCTCGCAGTAGTTTCCCACCTGGATCTGATAGATGAGATCCCAGCCACGGGTCCACCCATTGCTGTAGGGAAGTCTGGGGAGGTTAACCTTTTACTTGAGTATGTTGCTCATACTTATGTGCTTGGTTGTGTCTGACTCTTTGTGACCCCTTGGACTGCAGCCCTACCAGGCTCCTCTGTCTTTGAGATTTTCCAGGCAAGAATACTGAAGTGGGTTGCCACTTCCTCCTCCAGGGGACTTTCCCAACCCAGGGATCAAATCTGTGTTCTTACATCTCCTGCGTTGTAGGCAGATTCTTTATCACTTGAGCCATCGGGGAAGCCCAAGTTTATTGCTGTTGAACAAATTCAGTGAAAAGATACTTGTCCACAACTAACAGTGCTTGCTTAACATATGAAACTAGCATATTGTTGGTCAGGGCAGAAAAAGCACCGTCTTGTTCCAGGTTAGGTCACTAACTTCTTTTATTTAATAAAAGAACATGTCAGCAAGCAGAGGAAGCATAGGAAAAGCATGTTAATGAGAAATACTGGCAGTTCCGTGCCAACTACTGCCCAGAGAGGAAATCTGAGTTAAAGGGCTTTGTGAAAATGAAAGTCGCTCAGCCGTGTCCGACTCTTTGTGACCCCATGGACTATACAGTCCATGGACTTCTCCAGGCCAGAATCCTGGAGTGGGCAGCCTTTCCCTTCTCCAGGGGATCTTCCTGACCCAGGAATCGAACAGGGTGTTCCTGCATTGCAGGTGGATTCTTTACCAGCTGAGCTACCAGGGGAGCCCAAGAATCCTGGAGTGGGCAGCCTTTCCCTTCTCCAGGGGATCTTCCTG
>CM035277.1:1270478-1332796 GCA_020226075.1 Hydropotes inermis | reverse complement strand
ACCTGGGAATGGAACAGGGGACTCCTGCATTGCAGGCGGATTCTTTACCAACTGAGCTGTCCGTTATATAAAAATGATAGCGTCCGCGTGTGCGTTGGGTGAAAGAGAACCAAGATGGCATCCAGTTTTAGTCTTTTGAAAGCTTTTATTCATGATGGCTGTGCTGGGCCTTTGCTGCTGTGGGGGCTTTCTCTAGCTGCCATGAGCAGGGGGCTCTTCCTCGCGGTGTGCGGGCTTCTCACTGTGGCGGCTCCTCTTGGTGCAGAGCACAGGCTCCAGGCTGTGAGTTTCAGCAGCTGCACCAGGTGGGTGCATATTCTCAGGAGCAGAATGCATGGTTCCTGGGCTCTAGGGCTTGGGCTTCGTTGCTCCAAGGCACGTGGGGTCTTTCTGGGTCTTCCTGGATCAGGGATCGAACCAGCGTCTCCTGCATTGCAGGCAGATTTTTTACCACCAAGCCACCAGTTCAGATAGTGATTGTTTGGCCTGACTGTCTGCTGGCTGCATGATGTTTTACACGGACAGTCACTTACCACACTTTGCCTTGGTTTCCTCCCTGAAACAGATTATCTTCTGGACCAAAGTTTAGTAGAGCTCCTCTGAGCCCTGTGCTCAACTTGGTCCAAACTAGAGCTTCAGTTTTCATCCTTGTGGAGTCTTGTTTTGGCAAGATTCCTGGTAAGTCGGTTTAGCCAGAATCTCCAGTATACCCTTGGTATATGACCTCAATATCTGACAGAATTCCTCATCCCTCAGTAATATCTTAATATCTAATCACCCTGGCCTGCCCTTACCCGCCAGGGTGTGTGTGTGTGTGTGTGTGTGTGTGTGTGTGTGCACGCGCGCGTGTGTGCGTGCTCAGTCGTGTCCAACTCTTTTGTGACCCATGGACTGTAGCCTGCCAGGCTCCTCCGTCCATGGGACTTTACAGCAAGGATACTGGAGGGAGATTCCGTTTCCTGCTTTAGGGGATCTTCTCCACCCAGAGGTTGAACCCACATCTCTCGCATCTCTTGCAATGGTAGGAGGATTCCTCACCAGTAGCACCACCTGGGAAGCCCACATTTTAAGTGACTCAGAGAGCATTGCCCTAACCTCTTAGTGATTCTGCATCCACTAGTAAAGAGTCGGACACACAGCACACTCCCCCAACCAGTTCTCATCCTTGACTGTAAATCCCCATTTTCTTTCATCATATTCAAAACCAAGCCTGATTTTTTACTTCAGAATCCCACTGTAGTAAGCTCACTGGATAAAGTCTGTCTCACTGCTTTAACAAGTACTGTGAACAATTTTTTTTCTTTAATGCTACCTGGTGGGATAGTTGTGATAAACCATTTAATATTTGCAAAGCATTTAGCACACTGTCTTTTATATAAGTGGTTATTAATTAAGTACAAAATCTGTATTGTAGAAGGGATTCATTGTTGTGTTTTTGTCAGAAACCAGGTTCTATCTTTATCAGATCAGTGTGTCCAATTCACCACTGTGGCCCCGGGTTCTGACATATTGTTAAGAGTTCAAGCAATGATTGTTGAATTAATAAATAAACCTTAGCTGAAGCTAATACATTTGAGGATCAGCTTGCTTTACTTATTTGTTGCATGAACAGTATTATGACTTCTTTGTAATCTGCTGAAAGCCTCAACAAGTGGACTTTCCAGTGTATACGACCCACTAAATACAGCAAAACTTTCCAGAGCAGTTTTCCATGGCATATTTATCAAACATCTTCTAATTGTGATTGGATTTTGCCTGAGTTTGATTTTTACATGGCAACAAAGGGAATGTTTTCTTGTCTTCCCATCCCAAGTATTCACCATTCATTTGATAATTGGATTTTTCTTTGAATTAGTAAATTGGGATTCTGCTATCTATCTTGGTCTTTTGGAAATTTTTAACAGGGTTAAGTCTGTTTGAAGTTCTGATCATCTTGGGAAACAAGAAAAGAAGATTTAGGGAAAGTTCTAATATTGATAGGTAGACAGTGCTCTTAAGTGATTTCACTAAACTCATTTTAATTTTCTGTCTTTTATTCTTCTTAACTAATTTACAAATTAAGTAAATAATTAACTTAGATCATTCTTTTTAGAATATAATCCAAGATCCACAATTTATTAGCTATATAATTTGGGAAATCTATTTAAGCTTTCTGTATCTCAGTTTCCGTGACTATAAAAAAGAGTTTATGATGATGTGTGCTCTATAATAAGGTTAAATCCATTAATAAAATTAAATTAGATACCACTAAATTAACCATAGGCTCAATAATCATCTGTAATATTAGAATCATTTCTGGCATATAATAATTTCTCAGGAAAAAAGAAATGGTGTCCATGTTTTCCAGCCATTTATCATTTGCGGCAGTTCTTTCTATTGTGCAGTTTACCCCAAGGGTAAACAAGTGGTCAGTTCCGTGAGAAAAATGATCCATCACTGTAAGTGCTTTTTTTGTTTGTTTGAAATCAAAGATGGATTTTTGACTGATTTTTTCAGTGCAGTATTGTGAAACCGTAAACAGAAAGGCTGTATTTTAGGTTTGGCCAAAGGAACTGTTACTAAGGAGACTTGGAGAGGCCTTTTTAGCTACACTGCGGTTTCTATGGCTGTATATGACACATACTACATGCCACACTCTCACCTTCTACACTGCATACTATGTGGTGTTTCTAGAGTTACTCTCTGGGTTCTCCAGTGGAGATCCAGCGCCTGGGCTTCCCAGGTGGCTCCGTGGTAAAGAATCCTTTTGCTAACACGTGAGCCGCAGGAGACGTGGCTTCGATCCCTGGATCAGGAAGATCCCCTGGAGGAGAAAATGGCAACCCACTCCAGTATTCTTGCCTGGAAAATTCCGTGGACAGAGGAGCCCGGTGGGCTTCAGTCCGTGGGGTCGCAGAGAGTCGGACACGACCAAACGACTGAGCACAGGCGTGCGGGCAGATCGCAGGCCTGAGTTCCACATTAACTTGGAATTTGTTCCTTTGAGAACTGCATTGCCTCAGGTATTCTGTGGTAGATCTGTATCTGCACAATGAAAAAATGAGATTTAGGAAGGAAATTAGTAATGAAATGAGATAAACAAACAACAAAAAGCAAATTTTAAGCGACTTTATAGTGCAATGGGTTTTATTCCTAGAATATACTAAAGGTTTTACAAGTCTCACTTAAAATGTTTAGCTTTTTTTTAACCTCATTTCCTTAGTAGTATTAGGAGAGAGAGTTGAACATCGTAAAATTACAAAAATCTAAGTTCTAAGGAACATATAAATTTAAATTAATTCTTATTTTGTCTGTACTTTCCTCCTAATGTAACTAGTTCAGTGAGATTATAGTATATCCATTTAAAAATGCTGTTTCCTTTTTTTCTGTATGTTTTCTAAAGGACATTTATTCTTGGCTTTCTTTTAGGCTGTGGACTTTAGGAGATCAGAAACTTTGAATTGCATCCCAAGCACACAGTGTTCATTCAATCAAAAGTTCACTGAGCAACACGTAACATAGAATTGGTGTTTATCCAATGTTTATGGAGTAAATGGTGAAAAAGTGTATAGAAAACTGAGAAAATATATTAAAGGGGAAAATGAGAAATCACTGTTACTAACACCTTGCTAACAATTTAGTGTACTTTACTACCGTTTTTTTAAACTGTGAATATAGTTTTAGATTTAGATGAGAGTAATTCTTTATATATAGAAATGTAAGTAACTTTCTTTCCTTCTAAGCAGTTTTTAAAAAATAAGTTTGAAGATTTTACTTTAAAAAGATCAATTGACAATGAGATTTTTTTGCATTGAATTCATGTTACTGCAGACTTCAGATCTCAGATTGGAGACTGTGTACCAGTAACCTCTCTAGAGAGAGCTCCTGGTTTGCAGAAGAGTCAACCCCAGTAGTCGGCAGGTATCGGATAATGTGTCCAGGGCTTCAAGATGAAATCAACACAACCAAGTTAGCAGTAGCTCTGACTTGAAAAACAGATCCACACATCCCTTCCTTGTAATTCTCAAGTACAAAATGTTCTGAGTTTCAATCTTTGGGTTTTGGTTGAATTGTGGTCCCAATTAATATGATAGTAAACTGTAACCTAAGCAGAGCTGGGGTAAGCGATGACCCTCATTCATATACTCAGAAATAGTAAGATGACTGATTACTGGGTCAGCTGTGTTATCTTTATAGAAAAGAAAAATTCATAATGTGGAATCAACTTCTGCCTCTTGGGTTTCATATAAAGGATTGCAGACTTGTATTCACTTGGAAAACACTTCATTTCTTAAATAAACAGATATGAAGGCATGATTGTTAAGAGTTGGGTTCCTAACGCGAAAAGCAGACAGACATAACCATTTACTAGATGAAACTTCTTTAGAAAGCTACCGATTCTTTCTGTGCTTCAACATCCTCTGTGAAACACAGTGAAGAACAATACCTAATTCTGATGCACACAGGCTTATTGTGTGAATATACACAGAGTGCTCAGCATGACACTTTAGGAAGTCCTCACCAAGAACCAGCAAGGTGGGCCCCACCACACACGAGTGTTCTCGGGGCTTGCTGAATACAGTAATGAGGAAGGGGTTCCAGACCCTTGCTCAGCATGGACTTGGCTCATCAAATACTCAGTAATGTAGGGCAGATAAAAGGCTTCCTCTCAAAGTACAGATGTTTAAAAGACATACCCTAGGACATTCCACTCTGCCTCTCTGTTGTTGCCGTTGTTCAGTTGCTAAGTCATGTCTGACTCTTTGCGACCCCATGGACTGCAGTATGCCAGGCTCCTCTGTCCTTCACTGTCTCCCAGAGTTTGCTCAGATTCATGTCCATTGAGTCAGTGATGCCATCAAACCATCTCATCCTCTGCCGCCCCCTTCTCTTTTTGCCTTCAATCTTTCCCAGCATCAGGGTCTTTTCCAGTGAGTCACCTCTTCACATCAGGTGGCCAAAGTATTAGTGCTTCAGCTTCAGCATCAGTCTTTCCAATGAATATTGAGGGTGGATTTCCTTTAGAATGGACTGGGTCGATCTCCTTGTGGTCCAAGGGACTCTCAAGAGTCTTCTTAACAAATATTTACTCTCCAGGTCAGCAAATATCCAAAGATTATCCCAGAATAAGTACTCTAATAATTGTGATTTTGTAAACTGGTGATCAGTTTAACTGAGTATAATGATTTATGAATAACTATTTGAAGAGGTAAAAACAAGGCAGTGTAGGATTTCATTTTGCAACATACCCAAATATGCTTTTTCCTTATTAACCATTCAATACAAAATGTTTATTGTTAAAATATTTCATTTGTGGGGCATAAGGTAGGGCTTCATCTAGATAAAATCATCTCTAGGCGGTCAGTTTCTCCTCTGGCTTTGCGTGTGGTTTTGCGTAGCCCTAACACACACCGCTCAGTTCTTGGGCACGCACACACAGCTTCGTTCCATGTTCCCTGTGTGTGTGTGCTCAGTGGCTCAGTCATGTCTGACCCTTTGCACGCCAGGGACTGCAGCCCACCAGACTCATCTGTCCATGGGGTTTCCAGGCAAGAATACTGGAGCGGGTAGCCATTTTCTCCTCCAGCTATATTCCCCAAGTACCATGCAAAGATGTGCTGCAATATTGCTCCTTCGTTGACAATTCAAAATGATTCTTCTGAGGAAAGACAATTTTAAAGGCTAACTTTCAAGATGTGTTTTTTTGGACACCAATAAAGTTGATTCCTTTATTTTCAATGTTCAAATTCTTAAATATATATTCACTTTTGAAAATAAATGAAGTATTCGAAACATTGGTTTGTTGCTCCTTAAAAAATTGTCTCTCTAGAAGCTTTTATAAATTGAGCTTGAAATGAAACATTTTTTAGTGGTTAGGTATTCACTTGTAATAGGTGTTTTTCTGTTTTAGATAAATTTTCAAATAACTTATGGCAGCAACAACTAAAAACCTTGGATGAATTAATTTAAAAGTCTGCATGGGGTAAGTGTTGGGTTTTTTTTTTTTCACTTTGTACAAAGCTTTCTCACAAGTTATCCTAATGAATACTTAAATGATTCCTGATGTGATAACGTTAAGGTTTTAAGAAGAAAATAAGAAGAAAGTTTCAGTGGACTTCATCTGTCTTCATGGCATCAGCTTAGTAGTCATTATTAATGCTATTCCTTGTGATCAACTTAAGAAGATTAACATTTTAACTGGGTCAAACCTCCTGTTAACTGGTAGGACAATGACATTAAATTAGACTTAGGGATTTGTGGTATAAACAGTAAAGCCACATGTTTTGTAATGAGGCATAGAATGGATACTTTGATGTGGCTGCTTCTCTTGTAACCATGTGTTGTATTTACTCCTGTGACCCTAAGTCCAGTATGTGACAAATGTATGTTTTTATTCAAGTGCATCTTTTCCAAATAGCTGTTTTATCAATTATATATTTTTCTATTAAAATACCTGTAAATTTTATTAAAACTCAAAATGTTTGCCCATCAAAAGGTAAAAACCAAGAAAGTAAAATAGAACAACCCACAGACTGGAAGAAAATATATGTAAATCAAATATGGAAGGGGCTTGTGCCTTATTATAAAATATTCCCTATGTTGTTTTAAAATTCTGAATAAGAAAATACAATATTCTGTTTTCCCTTCATTTATTCCTTTTCTGATGTTCTCCATTTCTTTGTGTAGATCTGAGTTTCTGATCCATGTAATTTTATTTTTTTTTTTCCTGAAGAACTTCTTTTAACATTTGTTTCAGGGCAGTTTTGCTGCTGATAAAATCCCTCCAGTTTTTGCTTATCTAAGAATATCATTATTACTTCTTCACTTTTGGAGACTAATTTCTTTGGATTTAGAATTCTAGATTGGTGGAGTTTTTCTTTCTACACCTTAAACATTTCACTGTATTGTCTTCTTACTTGTGTGGCTTCTGATAAATCTGCTCTAATTCATCTCTCTAATTCTGCTATAATTTAGTTGTTTATTTTTTCCTCTGGCTTGTTTCAAGGATTTATGTCTGGTTTTCTACAATTTTAATGTGATATGCCTAGATGTAGATTTTTATTTTTTAGTGTTTATCCTGTTGGTGTTCCTTGAACTCCTTCAGTCTGTGATTGGGTGTCATTAGCTCTGCAATGTTCTCTGCCATTATTACTATAAATGTTTCTTCTCCATTCTCACCTTCTTTTTCTTGTGATAATCCAGTTATACACAGAACACACATTTTGAAATTATCCTGGAGTTCTTGGACATTCTGTTCTGTTTTTTTTTCCTATTTACATTTTAGTTTGGGAGGTTTTTTCATCAGCCTATTTTTAAGTTTACTGATTCTTTCATCATCTGTACCCAGTCTACTTATGATTATTAAAAAGCATTCATCATTTCTGTTACAGAGTTTTTTGTATTTCTAGCATTTCTTTTGTATTCTTTCTTAGATTTTCCATGTATCTTGTTTACATCACCCATCTGTTCTTGCTCATTGAATATGTTTTTCATTAGAGCACTTAGCATATTATTATAGGTACTTTAAATTCTCTATCTGATAATTCCAACATCTGTACCACATTCAAGTCTGATGCAAATGCTTGTTTTGTATACTCAAGACAGTGCTTTTTCTTGCCTTTTGGCCTGATTTCTAATTTTCTTCTGGACAGTCAAATATTTGGTATTTGGTAATAGGTGGTGACATATAGGTCCTTAGCGTGAAGTCTTATGTGATCCTTCCTGTGAGTTGAGCTGTCTAGTATTTGCTGTAGCCGTTAGGAAGATGAAAAGACAAGTGGGAGAAATACATGTACCATATATGCAACAAAGGACTAGTATTAAAAATGCATAAAAGCACTCAAAACACAACAGTAAAAAAACAACAACAGCAACAACTAGGTAATTAAAACATGGGCAAAAGACATGAAGAGACATTTCAATGAGGAAGATATAAGATGGCAATACACATATGAAGATACGTTCAACCTTGGCTTCTTGCAGGGGAGGGCAAGTTAACGCTACCGTGGGATGCCGCGCCCCCAGCAGGGCTGGGAGAGGGCAGGACGGCGATGCCCGCGCTGGTCCGTGTGGCGCCTGCCCTCTGGGTGACTGGCTGTCCCAGGCGGCTCGGGGCGACGAGTCCGCCTGGCAGCGCCGGAGACGCGGGTTCGAGCCCTGGGTCGGGAAGACCCCCTGGAGGAGGGCAGCAACCTGCTCCAGGATTCCTGCCTGGAGAATCCCGTGGGCTGCAGAGCCTGGCGGGCTAGAGTCCGTGAGGCTGAAAAGAGTCGGACATGACTGAAATGGCTTAATACACATGTAAGCGTGATGTACATATATTCAATTTTTTTTTTTACTTTACAGATGATTCTCTCAGCATCATTTAACTTTTTAAAAAAGTGTATCTTATTTTGAATTATTTTTACAAAGAATGACATTTTATTCACTCAAAAATATATATTAAGAGCCTACTACATTTCAAGGACTCCTGGAGAGACAAGGATACAAACAGTGATTAAAATGGCCAAAAATCCCTGCTCTGTGGAGTTAAAGCCTATATTTATTTTAGAATAATTATATAATATAGAAAAGTATTCTGAATTTTCTTCCAACGTTTAGTCTATGTGTGCAATTGTATGTATTTATATATTTTTATAGGTTTAAAAAAAACTATAATGCCACAATGCAAGAAATAATGCTATTAAAATTGTGATGTATATCATTACAAACATAAATGCAATTTAAATGTTCTCTTTGAAATGGTGTAATATATTTATCCTTTTTGTAACCTGAATATATTTATTCATTCAGTATATTTAAAATGTCTTGCCAGATTCATAACTCTGTGTGCAATATAACTTTGATTTGCTCTGTGGTATCACATTGTATTACCATGCCGTAAATTACTTAGCCAATGGCAGAGTCTAGTCTAAAGTGTGATTGAGTTAAAGGAAGTCAGTTGTTCTACAAAATGAAGGAAGAATATGTTTTTTTCTGGTGGCCCCAGAGTCGAAAGTATGGGCTAGTTCACTGGAAGTCAATTCACCTAGTGGCCTGTTTACTGACAGAGGGGAGGGAGGTCTACAGTGATGGATGTGAGAAGAAATGGGAGGGGTCACTGGGTGCGGAAGATGCTCCTTCTAGAACAGGGTGCCTTGGCAATCCAAGGACTGAGATGGCCAGCTGGGGTCTGGAATGTGGAACATCAACGACTTCAGTAGATACGTCACCTGGCCTTTAATGTCAAGCTGTCTGTTGCTTCAAAGCATGCGTTGCTACAGGTGCCACAGACAGCCAGAGGGATTTGCTGTGTGGCTCAGGGAGCTCTCTGCTCAGTGACACCCTAGAGGGGGGTGGGGTGGGAGGGGGGAGGGGGTTCAAGAGGGAGGAGACACTTGTGTACGCAGGGCTGATTCATGCTAGTGTGTGGCAGAAACCACACAATATTGTGAAGCAATTAGTCTCCAATTAAGAAGAAATCTAAAATATTCTCCCAGGTGCTGAGTAGGTAAATGACACTTTTGCAGAGAAACGTGAACCACAGACAGGCTCAAGTTATACAGTTTTAGCAAAACAAGAAGGGAAAAGGCAAAAATGTTAAACAAAACTTAACACGTTGACTAAATTTTGAGGCACACAGTTATTTCTTCCAGTATAATTAGCAGAAACAGTCTACACGATAAAAAAAAAAATCCACATGCATGCACACACACAGACACAGATTATAACATTGTCTGTTAACACACCATTTACCATGGATAGGCTCTGGAATCAGCAATGGCTGTTAGAATTTGGGTTCTGCCACTTGCTTGTTGGGTAATTTGGCACATGCCTCCACCAACGCTTCCCTGTGCGTGAACTGGAGTTAGTGTGATGATCTAACAGTAGGGCTGCGGTGAGGGTTAAATGGAAGCATGCCTGTCACGGGCTGGGCACCGTGCTGGCGTGTCAGCTAGAAGATGGAATTTAAGGTGGTGGTGATGGGATGATGAAGCTCTCACTCTAAGCTCTCGGGGCACATTGCCAGCCTGTCCTCTGTGAAGCCCGTATCAAACTGTATTTTCATCATGACATAGGAAAGATCATTTCCCTCCATTCACTCTGGAATCTATAGTTTGTAAATCATCAATGATTTAGACTAAAAATCAGGAGTCTATTTGGTGACTGTTTGTTAAACACCTACTTTGGCCAGCCATCTGGTTGATAAGAGACAAGTATACAGACTCCGCACCTGTTCCCATGGAGCTTCCGTCCTGGGGGAGCTGTTCCTTCTCGTTAATCAGTTTCTTGGTTTGACTGCACTGGGTCCTCACTGCCGGGCGGGGCTTTCTCTGGCCGCAGGCCGCCGGGGCTACTTTCTGCTGTGCTGCTCGGCCTTCTCGCTGGGTGACGTCTCTCGTTGCAGCCCGGCTCCAGGCCCGCAGGCCTTAGCAGTCGCAGCGCCTGGGCGCCGTACCTGCCCCTGTGGGCTTTAGTTGCCCCATGGCACGTGGAGTCTTCCCAACTCAGGGACTGAACCTGTGCCCCTGCCTTGGATCCTTACCCACTGGAAGTATAGGGAGGTTCCTTTTTGCTCCCTGATTTATAAGGAGGGCAAGTGCTACCCTGCAAACACATAACCCTATCTTGTGGTAAACCTTGGAGTTTACAGTGTATCGAATTCTTAGATTGCATGTAGCTTTCAGCCTGTGTCCATACTAGCCCCTAGAAGAAGTCTTGTGGTTTTCTCTCTCCACACACTGGGGCCACCTTCTTTGGAGAAAAGCTGACATCTCCGTAAGTATGCTTCCTCACCAAGTGGTTTAATGGTGGTGTCTCAGGCAACATTTGCACTCACAGGGAGAGAAGAAATACAGCTGTGTTTGTCCCATGAAGCTCAGAGTTATTTATTAAGTCCCATGCTCAACACTGGGGGGCTGATCTTGATTCAATTTTTTATTAGTCCACGGGTGCACACTGTCACTTCAGTCATGTCTGACTCTTCGCGACCCCATGGACTGTAGCCTGCCAGGCTCCTCTGTCCATGGGATTCTCCAGGCAAGAATACTGGAGTGGGCTGCCTGCCCTCCTCCAGAGGCTCTTCTCAACCCAGGGATCAAATCTGTGTCCCATGTCCCCTGCGTTGGCAGGTAGGTTCTTTACCACTAGCGCCACCTGGGAAGCCCTTCTGTTAGCCCAAGAAAACCTAAAATCTTCCTCAACCACCTGGCCCCAGAGAGCACTTATTGAAACCTGTTACAGAATTTGGTATTCCTTAAAACAAGCTGCTCTTCAGAGGCATTAGTAATTGATTCCTTCCCTTTTCTGCTGCAATAATATACTACATTTGGTTTTGCAGTATTACATGTGTCACAAGTGTATAGCTATGGGTTCTTCAAGGACAAGATTTATGTGGAAATTTGTCTTTGTATCACCAGCATTTAACATGGCTCTTGGGTGAGAATCAGAGTATATCTCCTGAAATAAATCATTGTATTGCTTTTGCATTATGTTGGTGTTGTCACTCCCACTAAACTGGGAACAACTTCATGATAGAGACTTACATTTTATCAGCTTTTGTTTCTCCACCCTCTATCAGAGTGTCTGCCACACAAAGAGATGTTAACAGACCTTTGTGGTATAAAATGATTAATGAAAGGATATGCCTATCGAGGGGCTTCCCAGGTGGCACGGAGGTAAAGAACTCATCTGCCAATGCAGGAGATGCAATAGGCATGGATTCAATCCCTGGGGCGAAAGATCCCCTTGAGGAGGATATGGCCACCCACTCCAGTATTCTTACCTGGGAAATCTCATGGCCAGAGGAGTCTGGTGGGTACGGTTTACGGGATTACAAAGAGTCAGACACAACTGAGCAACTTCACGTGTGTGCACACCCATTGAGACCTTTATAGGCTTCCCTGCTGGCTCAGCTGCAGTGCAAAAGACTCAGGTTCGGTCCTTAAGGAGAGACGGTCCCTGGAGAAGGGCACGGCAGCCCACTCCAGTATTCTTGCCTGGAGAATCCCTTGGACAGAGGAGCCTGGTGGCTATGGTCCAAGGGGTGGCAAAGAGTTGGACACGACTGAGACCCTTAACTAGAAGCATTTCTTTTGAGATCATAATCCCAGTAGGCCCTGCACAGGGTGGCCCAGTGAGGAGAGTTACTCGTCCTCCCTGGTACCTCCCGTCCGTTGCATAGCCGCTGCTCCTGACCCTGTGCCAAGCCCCTCAGAGTCTACTGCCCATGCTCTTCTGCACGGGGGCATCTCTGCGTTTAAACAGATGGAGACACAGACACATATAAAGTAGCCAACTCTTTCCACATGCCTGTCAGTCAGTTTATAAGTGCCTTTTAATGTTAACTTGTCTGGGATAGGATGGGGAGAAGCAGGGAAGTCATTCCAACGTGCTCCTTTGGGATGCACATTCAAGAAGGGGGGCCGTGGGTAGCAAAATGGCAGTGGGTCCCAAGCAGAGAAGATGTGATACTAAAGAAGGAAGTACATTTTAAAACATTTAGAAATTGATACCCATGGTTGATAAGTATTCATGTCAACTTATCTAGAACATTTATTATAACTATGACAACTCTCAGGTGAAAGAGATTTTAAGACTGACATTTTATTCATTTATATTAAAAGCATGCCAGACACGGTTCTACGGCTTATCATAAATTACTCTATTATAGCCTTATAATGCCCCCAGGAGGAATATGTTATTATTATAGATGGGGAGACTGCAACGCTGGCAGATGAGGGGGCTTCCCAGTTTCATGCAGCTGGTGGGTAAGTGAAAGTGAAGTCGCTCAGTCGTGTCTGACTCTTTGCGACCCCATGGACAGACTATAGCCTACCAGGTTCCTCCGTCCATGGGATTTTCCAGGCAAGAATACTGGAGTGGGTTACCATTTCCTTCTCCAGGAGATCTTCCCAACAACAGGGATTGAACCCAGGTCTCCCACATTATAGGCAGAGGCTTTACAGTCTGAGCCGGTGCTTAAGTGAAGCAGGGTTTAAATCCAGCCAGTCTGGCTGCATAGACCAAGCAGTTAGCTCATGATATGTGTGGTCCTATGTATCAGATCAGAGGATGCAATGGCAACCCACTCCAGTACTCTTGCCTGGAAAATCCCATGGACAGAGGAGCCTAGTAGGCGGCAGTCCATGGGGCTGTGAAGAGTCAGAAATGACTGAGCGACTTCACTTTCACTTGTCACTTTCATGCATTGGAGAAGGAAATGGCAACCTAGTCCACTGTTGTGTTCTTGCCTGGAGAATCCCAGGAACGGAGGAGCCTTGTGGGCTGCCGTCTACGGGGTTGCGCAGGGTCGGACACGACTGACACGACTTAGCAGCAGCAGCAGCAGCATGTGTCAGATGGATGAGACAGTGTGTGCAGGGAGACTGCCGCATGAAATGTATGGATGGGAGAGCTGCACGGTAAGGAAAGCTGAGCGCAGAAGAATTGATGCTTTTGAACTGTGGTGTTGCAGAAGACTCTTGAGAGTCCCTTGGACTGCAAGGAGAGCCAACCAGTCCATCCTAAAGATCAGTCTTGGGTGTTCATTGGAAGGACTGATGCTGAAGCTGAAACTCCAATACTTTGGCCACCTCATGTGAAGAGCTGACTCATTGGAAATGACCCTGATGCTGGGAGGGATCGAGGGCAGGAGGAGAAGGGGATGACAGAGGATGAGATGGTTGGGTGGCATCACCAACTCAATGGACATGAGTTTTAGTAAACTCTGGGAGATGGCAATGGACAGGGAAGCCTGGCGTGCTGTGGTTCATGGGGTCACAAAGAGTCAGACATGATGGAGTGAGTGAACTGAACTGAACCACATGAAATACTTCAGTCATGCCTACCAGATGTGTAATGGGGCCTTGTTTTGATTGTTTTAATAAAAATGAACATGGTAATTATCCATATTTATTTAACAACTATTAGGAACATCTTTTAGCTTTCCTTCAGTGCCATGTCTAAACATCTGTTCTTATTTGTCTTGAGCAGAAAGACAGTCCTGGCTCACACAGTTGAATAGAACATGGCAGATGAGGCTTGAAGCAGAGACTGAAACTGTCAAAAGTTACTTGCTTCTCTTTCTCCATCACTCAATTCTGTAACTTCTCTGAGAAGATTCCGTCTTCTATCTTCTATCTTCTTTCGATTCCGTCCCTAGACAACTTTGCCTTTTATATTTGCAACATGGCTGCCAGGACAATCTGAGGCTAAGTGCTTCCAAGGTCAAATCCAGTGAGAAAGAGTGAATCTCTTTTTTCACCCAGTATTTTTACGGAAAGCCCATCTGTTCACTTTGATCAGTCCAGCTTAGATAAATGCCCATCCCTGAACATGCTCAGGGTGGGTTTTTGGCTGATTGGTTCAGCCCTAGGGCTGTTTTTCTGTTCACTCACTAAGTCATATTCGACTCTTTGTGACCCCATGGATTGCAGCATGCCAGGCTTCCCTGTCCTTCGCTAACTCCCAGAGTTTGAGCAAACTCATGTCCATTGAGTTGATGATGGACTCAATTCTCTGTTGCCCCCTTCTCCTGCTGCCCTCAGTCTTCCCTAGCATCAGGGTCTTTTACAGTGAGTTGGCTCTTCATATCAGGTGGTCCAAGTACTGGAGTTTCAGCTTCAGCATCAGTCCTTCCAATGAACACCCAGGACTGATACCCTTTAGGATGGACTGGTTGGCTCTCCTTGCAGTGCAAAGGGCTCTTAAGAGTCTTCTCCAACACCACAGTTCAAAAGCATCAATTCTTCTGCCCTCAGCTTTCTTTATAGACCAACTCTTACATCCATACATGACCACTGGAAAAACCATAGCTTTGACTAGATGGATCTTTGTTGGCAAAGTAATGTCTCTGCTTTTTAATATGATGTCTAGGTTTGTCATAGCTTTTCTTCCAAGGAGTAAGCATATTTTAATTTTATGGCTGCATTCACTATCCACAGTGATTTTAGAGCCCCCAAAATAAAATCTGTCACCGTTTCCATTTTTCCCCATGTATGTGCCATGAAGTGATGGAAACAGATGCTGTGATCTTAGTTTTTTGAATGCTGAGTTTTAACCCAGGTTTTTCACTCTCCTGTTTCACTGTCCTCTGAGAACAGAGCTGTTCTCTGATCATGTATGCTGAGGAGGGAAGGTGGAAAGATGCCTTTCAGCATCCATGGGTACCTGGAAAAAGGGGAGATGGATGATGAAGAAGCAAGCTGCAAATGTTCCTTGCGAATTATGAATTTAATTTTTGTGGGAAAAGAATCCAGTACCCTGATAAACTGTTCCATTCTGTAGGATCCTTGGAAGTTAATACTTGACCGTCCTCCCTTTAATGAGCAACATCTTGGTTTACAAAATTAATAAGCCACTGAATTGGTTTGAGGGCGAGTTGGATAGAAAATTTAATGAAGCTCTTCAGTGCAATACCTGTAGATTGTTTTTCTCATCCTCCTGCAGCAGAAAATGCTTTATAGAACTGAGGTGGTGATTATATGTCCAACCAGAGACAGGCAGTGCTACAATCAATTAAGATTGCCAACGGATTACGGAGGCCAGACACAATGTGCTTTTCCAGAGCAGGTGAATCAATTTTCCACCTCGGTGGGCCAGGGAAGTAGGAAGAAATATTTCTGATGTATGTGTGTGTGTGTATGTATATATATATATATATATATATATATATACATGAAACCCCTAATATAGATTGATCTGGACCAGACTCTGTTCTCAGTCATAGTCACTGCATTTTTGTCTTTCCAACTTCAGTGACTTGCAGTGTTTCTTCAGAGTTGAGTTCACTTAGGAGCAATCTGTTTATTCAAACACTCACCGCAGAGGCTGCGGTGAGAGGCACGGCATTCCTCCTTCTCCTCCATCAGGGCCTGAGAGCGGGTGGTTGTGTGTGCAGGGAAGGGGGCGTCTGACTAAGGGAGGCGACGGCCTCTCCACAGCAGTGCCCCATGAGTCCAGGAGCTTCCATTCTGATATTTGTAACTTCCACTTTGAAATGCACTTCAGATGAGATGAACAGTCACCAGAACTGAGAAGCCCAAATGTCTCCCTTTAAAAAGAAGAGGAATTCTAGAGAAACTAAAGGAGATCAAGGGCTTCCCAGGTGGCTCAGTGGTAAAGAATCTGCCTGCCAATATGGGAGACGCAAGAGACTCAGGTCCAACCCCTGGGTCGGGACAGTCCCCTAGAGAAGATGGTGGCAACCCCTCCAGAATCCTTGTCTGGGAAAATCCGGGGACAGAGGAGCCTGGTGGGCTGCAGTCCATGGGGCGGCACAGGGTCACACACGATGGAGTGACAGAGAACAAGCAGCCACCTAGGCATCGCTTATAGTGACACGTTATCTCAAGAGAGAATCTGAGACATAGCAGTGTGTGTGTGTGTGCACGTGCGTGCATGTCCGACTCTTTGTGACTCACGGACTATAGCCCGCCAGGCTCCTCGGTCCATGAGACTCTCCAGGCAAGAATACTGGCGTGGGCTGCCATCTCCTTCTCCAGGGGTCTTATGTGCATCATAACCTCATAAGAGAGGTCACCGAATGTCGGCGGACAGGCCCATTGTAAAGGATGGAGCGAGGGAGGGAGGGAAGGAAGGAAGTCAAATTTTTGGCCAGAGAGTGGCAGTTAACAGCGGGCATGGGGAAGGGCGGGGTCGTGGTGAGGTCGACTCTGACACTGGGCTGCCCCCTTTGAATCATTTATCATCTGTGGAACCTTGGGCAAGATGCCTGCTCGCCCTAGGGATCCGTGTTCCCTCTGTAAGATGGGCGACATACAACCATATGTTTGCATGGAAGTTCAACAGACTGAAGCAAATAAGGTTTTGGTTCTGCATCCAACACATGAACAATGTTTATTAAATGTTTTCTATCAGTATTTATTTATTAACTGCATGTTCTATTCTAAGTTCTGCATTAAGAACTTTACTGGTACTAATTTTAAAGGCTCTCTATGTGGAGGGTCTTATTGATCTTCCCGTTTTTCAGGTAAGAGACATGTGATGGTGGTGGTTTAGTTGCTGAGTTGTTTCTGACTCTTTGGACCCCATAGATTGTCTCCTCTGTCCGTGGGATTTCTCAGGCAAGAATACTGGAGTGGGCTGCCCTTTCCTTCTCTGGGGGATCTTTCTCACCCAGGGATTGAACCCGTGTCTCCTGCATCTCCTGTATTGCAGCAGACTCTTTACTCACTAGCCACATGGAAACATTAAAAAAAGAACCTCCTTAGAAATCCTGACCACTGCCGCCGAATTCTTTCCTTGAGTTCTGGGTTTTGCCACGAGCTGCTGGAGAGGTAAGAGGTACAGTATGGGCGGTTTCTCAGGCTGTGTATACAGTGGGCTGGGAAAATGAGCAGGAAAAACTAAGGAATCACTAGTAGTTTAAAGAAAATTATGCTTTTTATAGAGTATAATTAGTTAACACTGCGAAGCCCTAAATACTCTTAATTGCTTTGTGTTTAACACTTTATGCATGAGTGCTAAGTCACTTCAGTGTCCGACTCCTTGCAACCCTGGGGACTGTAGCCCACCAGGCTCTCTCTCCATGGGATTCTCCAGGCAAGACTTGCCATGCCCTCCCCCAGGGGATCTTCCCAACCCAGGGATCATACCTGCATCTCCAGCAAACTTCTGCATGGCAGGTGGATTGTTAACCTTTGAGTCACTGGGGAAGCCGTAACCCTGTATGGGGGCGGCGAGGGGAGCAGTGTCAGCTTAACTGAACAGAACAGGCAAGCGATGATTCAGTTCTATGAAACCCTTCTCGCAAACTCCATGGCTGAAGACATTACGTTACCTCACAGTCTGAGCTAGGGTGAGGCAGGCAAGGAGCCTAGACTGCAGACTTTAAGCAGGTGCTCACTCTTACGGGTTTTCAAGTGCTCAAACCTCTCATTTCTGTTGTTTCAGAAAAAACAAGAGTAATGGTATATAACAACACATACTCATTTTCCCAGAGCTTCTGTGAGGGAGGAGTCCCAGCTGGGTCCTCTGTAAAGCTGTATTTAAGATGTCAGATAGGGCTGAGGACTCATTTGAAAGCTCAGCTGCGGGAGAATCAACTTCTAAACTCACACCATTGGCAGGACTCCTTTACTTGCCTCTGTGGCATCAAGGGCTTCAGTTTCTTGGGCAGACTGCTAGAGGTCACCCAGAGCTCCTAAAGGTCACTCAAAAGTCCTTGCTGTTTGAGGTTCCTCAGCCTTGTTGCTTCCTTCCTCAAAGCCATTGCAGGAATAAGGAGTCCAGCAAGATGGGGGTGCACCCATTTATATTATTACATGCAGTAAAATATCACCATCACACAGATATGTATGTAATATCACAAATCGTTTGTCAGCTTGGGTTGTGGTCCTTTATTTTTGTGAGGGAAAAATTGATTCTAGTGAATAACAGGCCACTGTGGCCTGAAGACGTGTGTGCAGGAAGCCCAGCCTGAGGACAGGAAGTCAAAAGTGAGAAGAGGGCAGAGAATATAAATCAACAGGTGTTTCATTTACTAGAATCTTTGCAAAAATACTCTAAAGTATTAGGGTATCTTTAAAAGTCTCTGACTCCAAGTTGTACCAGACTCAAGTCACAGTGATTCAATAAATAGACTTATTTTTCCAATACTAAATCTCAAGTTGAGGCAGCTTCTGCTTGGCCAGCTAAGAAGTTCAACAATGCTGTGAAGAATTCAGTTCTTTCCTGACTCTCTGCCTTGTCATCCTTGGCATGCCATCTCACTTCCCTCATGATCACAAAGTAGCTGCAGGGGCTCCTAAACACATCATTGTTCAAGAGCAGAAAAAAGAAAAGAACAAATCCTATCTATTCTTGACTCTCCTTTTTCTAAGAGCTAAGAAACACTTCATGAAGCCCTGGCAATGGATTTTCACTGTATCGCATCGGACAGAATTGGTCCATAGACCGCTTTCCAAGCTAATCAAAGAAAGAGGATGAAATTGCCTTAATTGACTTGGATCGTGACTTACCCTTGGGGCTATGTCTGGGTCACCTTATAACTCTAAGTGGCAGGAATGTGAATAAGAAGACTGGAGCTTTAACTGCAGGGCAGTGTATGCACATGTGGACATGTGTGAGACGTGTATGTGGTGTGTGCAAAAGGCGACGGTTTGAGTTAGGAAACAGTCTTACACTATACATTCAATGTATGAATGGTTCGTTGGCCCTCAAAAGGGATTTTGAAATCAGAGACAGGTTAAGTGGCGACTCAAGCACATAATGACTCATCAATACTGGAGCCTGCCTTAAAATATGTGAAATGGAAACACTAGTATTACCCACCCCTGCAAATTTTTGTGAGACTAAAATGCCAAGTGTTTGGCCCAGTTTCTGCTGCATTTTAAGTGGGCAGGAGCCCCCTATGTCGATGGGGTAATGCCAATTATCGTTGTTATGCTCTATCTTGAGGTTTCTCACAGCGGGGCACCTCCAGAGGGTGGTTTGGACTTGGCTTCCATGGAGGGAGTAAAATAATGAGCTAAGATTCGTGGCGGCTTTCTCAGGCTCACGCATGTGCAGGAACTCTCCTTTCGTGCAAAACAAGCCCGTCTCCAGAGAAAAACCTCTCGAACAGAGTATCATTTCTCCTTCATTTAAAGCTTTTGTTGAGCTTTTCCAAAGCTCCACTCTGAGTTCAACACAAACACCCTTGTGCTGGCATCCAGGCCGTTTTTTACCTTTATATGTACTATTTCTCCCTTGACAGTCTCATCTCCCAAGTCGAGTGCCATGGGCGACTGTTCGATTATGGCGCCTCTCATCTTCCTTTCCCCTGCTCGTCTGGAAAAGATCATAAAATATGTGACCGTGGTGGCTGCTTAAAGCTCTCTCCGAAGAAGTAGTTCATGAAGTTTAATTAAAGGTTTTGGAAAACTTTAGCCTGGTTGAGATTTGTCTAGAGATAATGGAGAGATTATAATATAAAGAACTCTTGAGCATTCAAAAAAAAAACAACCAAAGTCCCATTGGTCAGGAAGCAAACATTTAAAGACTGAAAACATGGTCCTATTAGTGAACCGACCTTTTTGTCAAGTCAAAATGGGATAAGGGTGCTATGGGGAGGGTGGGCAGGACTCCAGGGAAGCGAGGATGGGCTGAAGGATCCGGCAGAAATCCTACAGGAAGGAGCCCAGCTATTTTCTCAGAACTTTTTCAGTGTAAATGACAAAAACCCAACTCAAAGAGCACTGAGCAAAGACCGTGCATTGGTCCTTGATTAGATGATTGGTTCCAGCCTCCTGGTCCCCACCCCTCATTCCTTCCTGTTTTTTCAAGCTGACTTTCTTCTCAGGTGGGGGCTCCTGGAGCCCATAATGATGAGCTATCCAGCCCTTTAGGTCTTTGCTGGGTCTTCTTAACAGCCCTGGAGGGTGCAGGGGTGAGGTCATTGTCCTATTCAGTCTGGGCTATTGTGACAGGAATGACAACCCACTCCAGTACTCCTGCCTGGAGAATCCCATGGGCAGAGGCGCCTGGGGGCTGCAATCCATGAGGTCGCAAAGAGCCCGATATGACTGAGCACACACCCATGTTACAACACTTCACCACTGCCTGGGTGGCTTAAATAGCAGTCATTTATTTCTCACACTTCTGGAGGCTGGGAAGTCCAAGGTCAAGGTTCTGGCTCCTTGGGTGCCTGGGGAGAAGCCTGTTCCTTGTCTGAAGGCAGTGGCCCCCTTGCTGTGTGGTCACAGGGTGGAGACAGAGAGAGAAGTCTCTGGTCTCTTCTTTTTGGGTGAAAAAACACAGCTTTAGCCTCTCAGCCATGCCTGACTCTTTACAACCCCATGCGCTGTAGCTTGCCAGGCTTCTCTGTCCATGGGATTCTCCCTACAAGCGCCCAGGAGTGGGTTGCCTCTCCCTTCCCCAGGGGATCTTCCCAACCCAGGAATCCAACCTGGGTCTCCTGCATCGGCAGGTGGATTCTTTACTGTCTGAGCCCCCAGGGAAGCCCTTCGAGCGGGGATCAAACCTGGGCCTCCTGCCCTGGGAACGCGGAGTCGCAGCCACGGGACCGCGGGGAAGTCTCTCCCATGAAGCTTTTGCTTGAAAGCACAGGAAGAGGGAGGGTGGGCCAAGCGCCGGGCTGCAGGCGATCCCAGGGGTGAGCTCCTCGGGGTCCTCATTCTCTCGGGGCCCCTGCTCTTTCTCCCCCAGTAAAATCTGTGATTCTTACACAAATCTCGGCTTCGGGAAAGCTCAAGGCAGAAGTTCTCAGTCTTTAGCCAAACTGACCTAATTGTTGAGGTCAGTCATAGCATCGGTGGAGGAACTGGCTCAAGGGGTGGCTGCTGGATTTTGTGACTTTAAATAGCACATCACAAAGCCCACAGCCTTTATTTTAGCCAGGAGTCACAGCTGGACGTCCAGAAGCCCCAGAGAAAAAGGACAGAGCTTTCTTAGTCTGGCTGTAAAATAGTCTCAGTTTTCTCATCAGTAAAATGGGAATAATAACAGCATCAATCCCACAGGATCAAACCGTTATAAAGTGGCTAAATGAGTGTTAGCCACTCATTTAGAAAGTACTATACAACTTTATTTTAAGAAAAATATACTTGTGATCGTAATTATTTCTAAATGTCAGTGCAGCCTGGAAAGAACCCTACTATATAGACAACTAGATTCTAGTCTTGCAAGCCATTTTCTGGGAGGAGCAAACTTAAATTCCTGCCAGTCCACTCCATAATTTGGAGGAAAAGGGGATCAAATTTTCCTGTCATGGAGTGGACTTGGTGAGATGCCAGGTAAGCATTATCTATTGCAGAGTTTCTAGGAAGCACAAAATTTGCTCCGTCAAAAGCAATGGCTTCGTCTGACGAGTCCTGAACTGTTCTTTTTCTTTGACAGGAGGCGTGTTTTTCAATAGGTTTGTGCTTCCTGTGTTATCAAGGCTGTGATAAGTGTTTATATCTGAGGAACCTACTCTATCCTCAGTTGTTTCCCGAACTTGAGCTGTATGGGCAAGGCATCCTGGCCACTCCCAGCCCCTCCCCATCTCCATTAGCTGCTAACTAGTCAGATCATCCTGCAATATTCATGAATTTAATTCTGGGTGGAATATTTTGCCAATACTCATGTAAAAGACAGTGCTTGAAACTTAGGTACATTGTCACCAAGAAAATGCCTGGGTTTTAACTGATTGCTTTCAGCTTAGCTTTTTATCACTTTTTGGCACTGAAATGATGAATCAATTAAAGAAATACTGAAGGGAGGGGATGGAGAGAATAGTCTATACATATATTTTTTTAAAAAAGAAATGGATGTTTGTCAGCATTTCTCAAGATGTGAAGTGTTTTTCTCTCACATACACACACTATACAAATATGCAAATTGGATGGGCTTCAACACACTCTTTTATATGAAATGTGGTAGAAAGGAGACTTACTATAATATTATTGCCATTTTTTGAAATGCCCCTTGGGAAGGTGTCTGCAGAACATACCTAGAGATTGACTATTTTCAATAGAGGAGATCCAGACCACGTGCTGAATCTGCAGGATTGGGGCTCTGGTCACAGCAATGACATCTCTGCCACTCACTTTTTTTCTAAATTAATTTTTCTACAGTCAGTTTTCCAGTTGACTTTTTCTCTCGATGCAGTATTCCTTTTGTTTGTGAAGTGCATTGTATCTAGGCATCTGAGCTGAGGTTGTGTGTGTGCTCCGCTGCTCACTCGTGTCTGACACTTTTGCGACCCCATGGACTGTAGCCCACCAAGCTCCTCCATCCATGGGATTCCCCAGGCAAGAATACTGGAGTGGGTTGCCATTTCCTTCTCCAGGGGATCTTCCCAACACAGGGATCGAACACCTGTCTCCTGCATTAGCAGGAGGTTCTTTACCACTGAGCCACCAGGGAAACCTGAGCTGAGGCTTTGAAGTTGTTGATAAAAAAAAGGAGTTTGAGCTTTCTGTCATGTCCCGATGAATGGGCCAGTTGTCAGCTCCAGAGCTGATGAGGCAAGGAGGGAGAACTCTGGCCTGCAACAACACTGGTATTTTGGATGTTGTGAGACATTCAGTGGAGCAGCATGATTTGGAAAATGGGAAAAGTCAGGGAAGACTCGCTTATAAGTAAACCATATTTCATCAACTCTAAGATGCCACTGATTAAAATATACCAATTCCTTTTACGTGCCACTGAGAAAGAAAAAGGGCTTCCCTGGTGGCTCAGTGGGAAAGAATCTGTCTTCAGCGTAAGACAGGGTTCGATCCCCGGGTCAGGAAAGGCACCTGGAGAAGGGAGTGGGCTGCACAGGGTCGGCAAGACTGAGACCGACACTTCCACACTCACCTCAAGAAGGAGGAAAGGCGATGTCAAATGCATTGAATCTTTTTGAGTGCTGCATAACTCTGTATTCCTCGGAGTCTTGAGCTTTGTTCGGAATTAAGTTAAATGGCTCATAAATACTTTGATGTTTTCAAGTCTTTGTTTTTAACATTGCTAAGGTTGGACCAGAGTAGATTTTGCCTGGGGCTGATTGTTTACAGCTCCTGAGTCAAGAGCCTTCTGAGTACTGTACCAAAGGCCCGACGAATAAGAGGGTTTTTCTGATGAGGATGGGCGCCGTTTCTGACCTGGCCTGAGTCCTGTTTTCTGTTCCCTCTGATTCCTTCCAAGGGAAATTTTCCCGTAGCTATTGGAATTCCTCTGGGGATGCTATTTGCAAACATATGGAGCTCCTATATAGGCCTTCAGGTGGAGAGTGTCTGCGTAAGACAGACAGACAGACCCGGTTCCAGGAAGCAAGACAGAGAAATGAAAATGGCAGGAGGAGAGAGCAAAGCACCGCCTCACTCATTGACGCTCCTCAATCGATTCCCTTACACATTTAAAAGTTGTGTGAGCCAATGACTTATTCTTTCTTAGTCTTAAGCCAATTTGAGTTGGGTTTTTATCACTTATAAAGTGGCTCAGCTGGTAAAGAATCCACCTGCAATGCAGGAGACCTGGGTTCAATCCCTGGTTTGGGAAGATCCCCTGGAGAAGGGAATAGCTACCCACTCCAGTATTGTGGCCTGGAGAATCCCATGGACTGTATAGTCCGTGGGGTTGCAAAGAGTTGGACATGACTGAGCCACTTTCACTTTATCACTTTTAAACTGCCATGGCATGGTGCGGATGGTAGCGATGATGGCAGCTCTTGCTGTTATTCTGTCACCATGATAAGTGTTGTATGCAGTTACTGGACATGCTGGCAGCACGTTCAGGGAACTAGACTGCTTTCCTGCACCTCGTTTCCCCCCGACCAGCAGTCAACAGTTTCTCCTGTCAGCATGCCTCCAGGAATCGGATTTCAGTCGGCAAAAGGCATTGTGCATGCTTCCATTTAAGGTGCTTCTTTGCTTCACACTAAGTCTGCTGTTGCTGCTATGTCACTTCAGTCGTGTCCGACTCTCTGCGACCCCATAGACAGCAGCCCACCAGCTGCCCCCGTCCCTGGGATTCTCCAGGCAAGAACACTGGAGTGGTTGCCATTTCCTTCTCCAATGCATGAAAGTGAAAAGTGAAAGTGAAGTCGCTCAGTTGTGTCCGACTCGGTAGTGACCCCATGGACTGCAGCCTACCAGCCTCCTCCATCCATGGGATTTTCCAGGCAAGAGTACTGGAGTGGGGTGCCATTTCCTCCTCCAAGCACACTAAGTCTACCCCTTGCCAATACACCCTCACGATTTTTAGGCTTAACTAATTACTACACCAGTCAAAGCTCTTTGGATAAGATGCTAGAATCCCAGCTGCCTTAAAGAAGAATTGTTAATGAAGCCTTGGGATGAATAAAATATTACCTCTTCCATCACCTCTTTATAGGATGTCAGGGATTTCTTGTACTTTGAAAGTGGTCATCATTCATTAATGACAACGTGTTAACATTTAGATGATCATTTTGTGCTCTAACAAGTAACCAGGCTGGTAAGCCACAGAGGGAACACTGGTATTAAAGACAGGGAGCAGTCCTCTTGCCTGGAATGAATGACCCGTTTTCATTGCTCCTTATCAAACACCTCCAAAACAGAACATCCCTGCCGGCGCCTCCCAAGTCTAAGATCCTCCTTTACTCCTCAAACTTGTGGTTTAGTCTGAACCTGAAGTTGCCTTTAATAAGATGGCCAGGTAATTTGCAGCTGCTTACGAAGGGTCAATAAAGAGCATTTACTCCCAAACTTAATCACCTCAGGGGTTTGTTTAAAAGTACATATTCCCAAAGCTTGTTAAAAGTTGTAGTTACTTGGTCCCTAACCCTGAAGATAGTTTTTCAGTAGGTCAAGGAGGGTTTCAGATATTTGAATTATTAATAAGCCCCTCCAGTAATTTTGATGCATGTGGTTGAGAACCATGCTAGAGCAAGGGACCTGGTTACCCTGGAATGCGCAGAAAAGCTCAGCAAAAGAAACGGAAATAAAAATTGATTTTGTCTCTGGGTTAAGACCATTAATATGTATGTGTGTCTGCATATATGCTTGTGTATGTATATGTAGATATAATTAGAGTTTTCTTACAAGTTTAGGCAAATACATATTTAATTTAAGCACATATGTCTGGCAAATTGCAGTGACAAATTTAAAGAACCTGTCAGGCTTCTAACAGCGCAAGGGGAACTGGGTAGGCATCACTCATTTCTCTTCCTTCCCTGGTTCGATCAGTAGCTCAGTCTTGTCCTCACTGTGGGTGATCAGCTCTCTCCCATTTATTCACAAGCTGGATACTGGTCTACGCTCTGTTCACACTGAGTCCTGGCACCTTCACATTTTAGCTGGGTGGTCTAGAGCAATTTGCTTACCACTTCAGCCTCGTCTGGCTAATTTGAAAAATAAAAATACTTCCTAATTTTCACATCATTCTTAATTGTCATTAACTTGAATAAGTTAATTCAGGGCTCAAAATTACATTTGGCACCCAGTAGAATTTCAGTTCCAGAAAAACATCTATTTCTGCTTTATTGACTACATGAAAGCTTTCAACTGTGTGGATCACAATAAACTGTGGAAAATTCTGAAAGAGATAGGAATACCAGACCACCTGACCTGCCTCTTGAGAAACCTGTATGCAGGTCAGGAAGCAACAGTTAGAACTGGACATGGAACAACAGACTGATTCCAAATAGGAAAAGGAGTACGTCAAGGCTGTATATTGTCACCCTGCTTATTTAACTTATATGCAGAGTACATCATGAGAAACGCTGGGCTGGAGGAAGCACAAGCTGGAATCAAGATTGCCGGGAGAAATATCAGTAACCTCAGATATGCAGATTATCTCATATGAGATATCTCAGATATGAGATATGCGGATATCTCACCCTTATGGCAGAGAGTGAAGAGGAAGTAAAAAGCCTCTTGATGAAAGTGAAAGAGGAGAGTGAAAAAGTTGGCTTACAGCTCAGCATTCAGAAAACTAAGATCATGGCATCTGGTCCCATCACCTCATGGGAAATAGATGGGGAGACAGTGGAAATAGTTTAAGACTTCATTTTTGGGGGCTCCAAAATCACTGCAGATGGTGACTGCAGCCATGAAATTAAAAGACGCTTACTCCTTGGAAGGAAAGTTATGACCAACCAAGATAGCATATTAAAAAGCAGAGACATTACTTTGCTTACAAAGGTCCGTCTGGTCAAGGCTATGGTTTTTCTAGTGGTCATGTATGGATGTGAGAGTTGGACTGTGAAGAAAGCTGAGCGCCAAAGAATTGATGCTTTTGAACTGTGGTGTTGGAGAAGACTCTTGAGAGTCCCTTGGACTGCAAGGAGATCCACCCAGTCCATCCTAAAGGAGATCAGTCCTGGATGTTCATTGGAAGGACTGATGGTGAAGCTGAAACTCCAGTACTTTGGCCACCTCATGCAGAGTTGACTCATTGGAAAAGACCCTGATGCTGGGAGGGATTGGGAGCAGGAGGAGAAGGGGACAACAGAGGGTGAGATGGATGGATGGCATCACTGACTCGATGGTCATGAGTTTGAGTTAGCTCTGGGAGTTGGTGGTGGACAGGGAGGCCTGGTGTGCTACAGTCCATGGGGGTCACAAAGAGTTGGACGCGACTGAGTGACTGAACTGAACTGAGAATTTCAGTAAGTATTAGTTCCCCATTATTACTATTGTGTTGTTATTCATAAGGACTAATAGCTAAACAGAAATGGAACATAGTCAAGTATATACATACATATATATACATATATTAATATATATGTACATATTATATATTATGTGTATGCATGTTTGTGTATATCTATCTTGTATAGTATGTAGATATATTAGACTCAAGTAAAATTTTTAAAGTGATTTTTTTCTATGTTAGCATTAGTGACCCAAGTCTAATTTTTATTTCTGATACTAAAGATGTAGGTTTTAGTTACCTCTGGAAATCTGGTAAGACTTAGGGATCTTTGACTTGAAATGCACATGAAAACTGTGCACATGTTCACATACATGTGGTGAAATACAACGTCTGTGTTGATGGGCAGGTTGCTGGTTGTCGGGGAGTGGGCAATCCATGGGTCCCAGGTTAAGAACCCCTGCACTGACCTCTGGGCCCCTAGAGGCAGGAACTGTTCTTACACATTTTGGTATCTCTGACCCCGATACAGTGCCTCGTGCTGTGTCAGTGACACATAAGTGGCTGTTACTTCAATCACATAACTTTTTGATTACTAGCAATTGATTATTGATTTTCACTTTTGTTGGGAGAGCGAAAATGTGAATAAATCATGGGAATTACTATTGTGGAACTTGGTATGTGCTGTAAAACATATCCTAGGGCAGAGCTTCTCAAACTTCAGCGTGCTCAAGAATCACCTGGGGCTTCCCTGGAGCCTCAGTGGTAAAGATGACGCCTGCAATGCAGGAGGCATGAGAGACGGGTTCTATCTGCCTCCTTGGTAACGGGCCCGCCTGCAATGTAGGAGATGTCAGAGCCGTGGTTTCAGTCTGCCTCCTTGGTAACGGGCCCGCCTGCAGTGCGGGAGACTTAAGAGACGTGGTTTCGATCCCTGGGTTGGGGAGACCCCCTGGAGAAGCGAATGGCAACCCACTCTAGTATCCTTGCCTCAGAGTTCCACGGACAGAGGAGGCTTCAGGCTACAGTCCCTGAGTGTGCAAAGAGTCAGACACGACTGAGTGACTAACACTTTCAGTTTTCACTTTCTAGTTACCTGTACCTTAATTATAACATTAGAATCTTTCCCCAAAGTCTTGTTGCGGAAGAAACAAGCTAATGTAAAGAAACCATCCCGCACAATGCCTAGCATTACAGTAGGTGCTAGAAAGATACATTGTTCTTAGGATGATGTGACTCAGACCCCTTCCTGTTTCCCGGAGGAGGGTTCTTTAGTGACAGCCTTGATGTTGACAATATTATCACCAGCTGGGACTTGTTGATGGCATGTAAGTTTCTCTTGAATAATACATTAGATTCCTACTGTAAGATATAGCGGGAAGCTGACTATATGTGAAGAGACTGAGTGACTGTGACTTTTTTGAAGTAAATTCTTGGCCATGAATCAGCAGTTGTGATCTCTCCAGTTTCTCACTGAAGCTTTTTGAAATTCTAGACAAGTCCCCATAACTTATTTTCTGCCTCCTGTAAATAAGGTAATATGGAATCAATTCATGTGAAAATTGACTGTTAAAACACTTAATAATTCAGTAGATATTTATTGAGCATCTGTAAGGTACTACTCCCTGTTGGAGACATAAAAAAGTTTATGTGATAAGTCTGCATTTAAAGAACTCTGTAATAATATGAAAGAAAGAGGTGCATTTTGTTCTTTTGTTTTATTCACTCATTCATTTGACACATACTTACCAAGGGCATTTTAGAAAGAATGAAGGAGATAAATATGATATAGTCCTTGACCTCCTTGAGGAGATATAGATTCAAATGATACAGAACTGATAAAGTGTGAAATGGAGAAGTCTAGAGGAAATGGCTGAAAAAGCACCAAAGATTACAAGAATTCCAGAATACTAAACTTATACAGGAAATAAAAAATGCATACATTAGAATGTTTATGAAAATATATTATTATCAAGAATGTAAACTGAAGAGTAATTAGGATTTGGTCAAGTTGGAAGATGATGAAAAAAGTTCTCAAAGAGGAAAATAATGCAAACGTCCCCAAGCTAGTAATTATTTGCTAGGCATCGAGAACAGTGTGGGGCAAGCACAGCTTTTGTTAACAAAGAATTTCCTATCCAATAGTAAAAGCAGGTAAACACATTAAAATTGAGTATGCTTAAAAACAAAGTAGAACTATGTACAGGTGAAAACAAAACACAGAGATGGCAGGATTAAATCTTTGTAATAGAGATTTTTTTCTTCTGGTGGATTTAGAGCAGGGCTCTCCAATCCCTGGGATCTGAGGTGGAGCTGATGCGATAATAACAGAAATGAAGTGCACCATCCATGTCATGTGCTCGAATCATCCTGAAACCTTCCCCCTCCGGCCCCCATCTGCGGGTAAATTGAATTCCATAAAACCAGTCCTTGGTGACAAAAAAAACTGAGGAGCACTGATTCAGAGGACTCAAGACAGGTTTCTTTTTTTAACTTTTTAATTGGAGGATAATTGCTTTATAATATTGTATTTGTTTCTGCCATACATCAACATGAGTCAGCCGTAGGTATACACGTGTTCCCTCTCTCTTGAACCTCGTTTCCACATCCTAACACGTCCCAACCCTCTGTGTCAAGGAGCATAGAGTTTGGGCTCCCTGCATCATATAGCAAATCCCACTGCTTATCTGTTTATTTTCTTTGGTTCCAAAATCAATGCAAATGGCGACTGCAGCCATGAAATTAAAAGACACTTGTTCCTTGGAAGGAAAGCTAGGACAGACCTAGACAGCATACTAAAAAGCAGAGACATTAATTTGCCAGCAAATGTCCATCTAGTCAAAGCTATGGTGTTTCCAGTAGTCAGGTATGGATGTGAGAGTTGGACCATAAAGAAGGCTGAGCGCTGAAGAATTGATGCTTTTGAACTGTGGTGTTGAAGAAGACTCTTGAGAGTCCCTTGGACTTCCAAGAAGATCCAACCAGTCCATCCTAAAAGAAATCAGTCCTGAATATTCATTTGAAGGACTGATGCTGAAGCTGAAGCTCCAATGTTTTGGCCACCAAAATATTGATGCAAAGAACTGACTCTTATGCTGGGAAAGACTGAAGGCAGGAGGAGAAGGGGATGACAGAGAACGAGATGGTTGGATGGCATCATGGACTCAATGGACATGAGTTTGAGCAAGCTCTGGGAGATGGTGATGGACAGGGCAGCCTGGCACGCTGCAGTCCACGGGGTTGGAAAGAGTCGGACGCGACTGAGCACTGAGTGACTGAACAGTGACAGCCTTGTTCTCCACGCGGCGATGTACACATTTCAATGCTCGTCTCTCCATTTGCCCCGCCCTCTCCTTCCCCTACTGTGTCCACCAGTCTGTCCTGCATGTCTGCATTTCCACTGCTGCTCTGCAAACAGGTCCATCAGTACCGTCTTTCTAGATCCCATATGTATGCGTCAGTAAATGATATTTGTTTTTTTCTTTCTGACTTACTGCACTCTGTGTAATAGGCTCTAGATTCATCCTTCTCGGTAGAACTGACACAGATGCTTTCCTTTTTATGGATGAATAATACTCTACTGTGCAGATGTGGCTCAGCTTCTTTATCCATTCATTTGAAGGCAGGTTTCTTGGGAAGGTTGTGTTTTACGGTTGAAATGAGAGTTTTCGAGATGGACAAGAGCAGGAGAGTCCCGTCAGCAGAGTCGTCAGCACGGGGCCGTGTGGACGTGCAGAGCAGTCCATGTCCTCACAGGTTAGAGCGTGGAGCTGCCGGAACCCAAGGGTAATGCGGGGACTGATGCGGGGAGAAAGCAGAGCGGCGCATGCAGATCTGTTAGCTGAGGCCTCACGTCCGAAGCTGAAGAGGTTGGCGCCTGGGGGGCAGACGTGGCGCGGGGACGCAGGCTTACTGAAGGACGGGAACGTGCCTGGGACAGCGGCGTGCCGTCCTCTCAAGTCAGGTTCCCAGGACCAGATTTAGAGATGAGGATCCGTGAGACCATCAGAGGAGGAACTGGTCAGGATGTGTGGGAAGCAGACACTGCAGAGGATTTGGGGGGGACTGTGTGCTCAGTCGCTTCAGTTATGTCTGATTTTTTTGTGACCCCGTGGACTGTACCCAACAGGCTCCTCTGTCCGTGGGGACTCTCCAGGCAAGAATACGAGAGTGGGTTGACACGCCTTCCTCTAGGGGAGCTTCTCAACCCAGGGTGGAAGCTGCATCTCTTAGGCCTGCATTAGCAGGTTCTTTACCACTAGTTCTGCCTGGTTTTGGTAGTGGGGGGTTCTAAGCCCCACAGACAGTATCCTCAGCCTGACCCTGCAGGGGCCTCTAGAAGGTAGATTATGTCTCAGAGTCATCCCAGCCTCAGCCAAGAGAGCTGAGCTTTTATACCCTTACACGCGTCAGTTATTGGCTAAAGAGTGCGCTTGTAAAGACATTTAAGCTCCCCGCTCTCTACTTCAGTGGGCAAAGTGGCTTCAGAGGAAAGACATAGAGGAAGAGGTTTTCAGGCAAAAGCATGCTGCAGCTAGACGGGTGTGGTGAGTGCCTCAGAGGGAACGTGACTGAAATACCACGAGTTCATTGGCATTAAAACTAGTGGGTGCCAATGTTGGTCCATAAATGCAGAGCTGATCTCTTCTCTAGTACCGTAAAAATGTTTAATCTCAGGCAATTTGGAGATTCTTAGTCTTCTACCTTGAGTTGTGTCTAAAACTTGGATCATAAAATGCCAAGGCCTGGGCGGGAGGAATGGACATCTTGTTCTGAGTGTCTGTGGAGACCTGCCTTGCCTGGCCTGTCTAGTTATGTTACCTGTCTACGCAGGTAGCCGTGGAGACACTCCACCTCCTTCTGAGGTCAGTGAGCCTCTGCTGGCCAGCACCTCTGGGGTTGATGGGGTCTCTTCATTGGTTCTGCTCCACGCTGTTTGTACGAAGCCCTTACAGGATGTTGTTTAAGTCCTGTGCAGATATGCATGCTAGTGCTGCCGCTGTTCTTGTTTTCCTATGGAGACGTTCTGCCTCCCTGGGGCTTCCCCTGAGAAAGAAGGCCCGGGACACCTCTGCTCTTGGATTTTCAAGTTTTCTTCAAGAAAAGATTTATTTTTTGGCTGTACGAGGTCTTTGCCTCTCTGTTTGTGGCCAGTGGGGTACTGCTTGTCGTGGGCCTCGGGCTTCTCATCGAGGAGGCTTGCCGTAGTGGAGCACAGCTCTAGGGCGTAGTGGAGCACAGCTCTAGGGCGTGCGGGCAGGCTTCAGTGGTCATGGCTCACGGGCGTAGTGATCCCCCAGCAGGTGGGGTCCTCCTGGGGCAGGGACTGGACCCGTGTCCCCTGCACGAGAAGGCGGTTCTTAACTCCCGGGCCACCAGGGAAGCCCTGGACTTCACGTCTTTGGGGAGCTGACCAGTCTCCAATCTGTAAGAATACTGCCCACAGATCTTTTCTCCAGGACCCACAGAGAAGCCGTACTCAAATGATTTAACCTCCGATTTGCACCCTTCTGTCTGCACTGAGAAAAGTTTTTACTAGGGAGAGACAGACAAGTTATGCTCCCAATGTTTTTATTTTATTCAGTTTTTTCAAATCTTTTCCCATTTAGTTTATTATAGAATATTGAATACAGTTTCCTGTGCCAACAGTGGGTCCTTGCTTGTTATCTATTTTAAATATAATAGTGTGTTTATGTCAAGGTCAAATTCCCAACCTTTCCTTTCGTCAATATTTTTTAAAAAAGAAACCAGTGGGGGCTTCTTTTGTTCTTGCTTCCTACCATTACATTCCTTTCCAGAGGCAGTGAGCAGAGAAAAATACAGCAGTGCGCAGAGATTAAAGACAGAGGATAGAAGAAAAATACTAGGGAAAATGAATGAGAAACATTTCCAAAATATTATCATAACACCCAGAGAGATAGCAGCAAGAATATTTTCTCAATTTTGCCCATGATCTAAATTTCATCCCCCTTCCTTTTGTTTCATTTAATATCTGTACATGTCAGCCTAGACTGTGCATTAGAATCACTTGGGGGTGAGGGGCTATAAAGACATACTAGTGTCTGGATCCCAGACCAACCACATCAGGGTATCTAGTAGTGTGGTCCAAATACTAGTATTTTTTCACCTCTGTGTTATCCCAGTTTAGGCCGAAGGGTGTGGGAACAATGGTGTATGGATTTTTATTGCTTATAAATACCACAGTGACAATGCTAGGGAGAGCAGTTAGCCAGAAAACACGCACACCTTGCCTGACCAACTCCAAGAATGGTCACACCAGTGGCAGGATTTCAGCAGAATTTATCAACTCCCGTTGTGTCTCCAAATGAAGTCCCATCTGACGCCCAGCGTTCCCAAGAAACTTTTCGTTTCAAGCTATATTTCTTGACTTGAATACATTCTTTGTCAGCTTTACAGTCATTTAATGGTATGTGATAATATATTAAAATATTAAAGATGAAACAAATTCACCCTGTTTCAGGTTATATTACTAAATATGAAGTACTTACAGGAAAGGTAAGGCAACATGTTCTTCGCCTTGTGTTTGCTTATTAGCATGGAAAAGTGGCTTTTTGTTCGAGAAGATACCTGAATGAGTCTATACAATGCCTTGATTAAAACCATGAGTTTTTTGTGGGGGGATACTTTTAAAATTTTATTTATTTTTAATTGAAGGACAGTTGTTTTGCAACTGCCAAACATCAACATGGAGGCATATGTCCCCTCCTCCTTGAACCTCCCTCCCGCCCCCGCCCCCTCCCCACCCCACCCCACCCCTCTAGGTTGTTATGGAGCCCCACGTTGACTTGCCCCAGTCATACGGGAAACTCCCACTGGCTGTCCGTTCTACACGTGGTGATGTACGTCCCATGTTACTCCCTCCACACCTCCCACCCTCTCCTTCCTCCCAGCCCACCACGTCCATAAGTCTGTTCTCTATGTCTGTGTCTCCACTGCTGTCCCGTAAATAATTTCATCAGCACCATCTTTCTAGGTTCCATGTATATGCATTAGTATATGATATTTGTTTTTCTCTTTCTGACTTACTTCACTCTGTATAGTAGGCTCCAGGTTCATCCACCTCGGGCGCATTTATTTTCATGGCTGAGTAATATTCCATTGTATATATGCACCAGGCCTCTTTATCCATTCTTTGTCCATCTGCTGATGGACATCTAGGTTGCTTCCGTGCCCTAGTTATTGTAAGTAGAACGGCAATGAACATTGGGGTGCATGTGTCTTTTTCAATTTTGGCTTCCTCAGGGTATATGCCTACTCGTGGGATTGCTGGGTCATATGGTGGTTTTATTCTTAGTTTTTAAAGCAATCTTCATATTGTCTTCCATAATAGCTGTATCAATTTACATTCCCACCAACAGTGCAGGAGGATTCCCTCTTCTCCACACCCTCTCCAGCATTTATTTTTATAGACTTTTTGATCATGGTCATTCTGATTGGTGTGAGGTAATATCTCATTGTAGTTTTGATTTGCATTTCTCTAATAATGAACAATGTTGAGCATCTCTTCATTTGTTTGTTAGCCATCCATATATCTTCTTTGGAGAAATGTCTGTTTAGGTCTTTTCCCCACCTTCTGATTGGGTTGTTTGTTTTTCTAGTATTGACTTATATGAGCTGCTTGTATGTTTTGGAAATTAATCCTTTGTCAGTTGTTTCATTTGCTGTTATTTTCTCCCATTCTGAGGGTTATCTTCACCTTGTTTATAGTTTCCTTTGCTGTGTAAAATCTTTTAAGTTTAATTAGGTCCCACTTGTTTATTTTTGTTTTTATTTCCATTACTCTAGGAGGTGGGTAATAGAGGATCTTGCTGTGATTTATGTCAGAGAGTTAAAACCATAAGTTTTGAAACAGACAAATTCAGGTCCGAGTCTGGCGTCTGTGGCCATAGTCCATCATGTGTCCACGTGTTGGTCATTTGCACACCTACCAAAGAGGAGATGTGGTTTCAATCCCTGGGTCGGGAAGATCCCCTGGAGAAGAAAATGGCAACTCACTCCAGTATTCTTGCCTGGGAAATCCCATGGACAGAGGAGCCTGGGACTACAGTCCACGGGGCTGCAAAGAGGCAGATACGACTTAGTGACTAAACAACAAAGCAAGGATTTTTGGAAGGATTCAATGTGACAGGTTGATAGATCATTTGGCTCACAGTGAAGGCTCAAGGAATGGCTATCCTGTTTTTTACTCAATTTTCCCACTGTGATACACATAAGCGCTTCCCCAGTGGCTCAGCGGTAAAGAATCTGCCTGCCAATGCAGGAGACGCAGGTTCGATGCCTGGGTCAGGAAGATCTCCTGGAGAAGGGAATGGCTACCCACTCTAGTGTTCTTGTCTGGGGAATCCCAGGGACAGAGGAGCCTGGCAAGCATGGAGTGCAAAACAGTCAGATGCGACGTAGTGACTGAACGGCAGCGACAGGGCAGGTATACAGACTCCCCTGAAAGCAGCAGCAAGGGCACCGGCCCGGTGCACGCAGCCTCCTGCCTGGCCTTCCAGCCGTAGTGCCACGTGCGTCTGCTCAGAAGAGCACATACATAGGTGTGCTGTGTGCACGCACAGACATCTGACACCCGTGAGTTTCTTATGCGGCTCTAATCCTCAAACCACAGTCTGCTTCCAGGACTCCAGATTGTGTTCAACACTGATGGATAAATTATCGCCTTTCAGAGCTGGGTGATCGGTGCCCAGCTGCTGAAATCTCACAGACACGTCTGATTCGAGGCTCGTTTGTCATGTCTAAGGAAAAGGGACTGAGTTTCCTCAGCGCAGTCTGCACGGCAGGCTGCCGGGCGGGGTCCTCTCGCCCAGCGCTGGCTCCAAGATTGATTCCCACCCCCAGCGCTCTCTGCGGCACCAATAGGCCTGCGTCTTTCTCATTAATATTTGGTGGCAAGCATGAGGACAGCCGCAGAGTGAGTAAGTGGCAATGAGTATTCCAGGTCAGGTGTGGACTCTATCAGTTGCGGCACCAAAATAGGAAGGGCTGTGATCTGGGACAAAATAGGCTCATTGGATAAAAGTGAAATAATACAGTAATAATTCTGTGTTAATTTTTAGAATCGTAAACACATCTAGTCTGGAATAAGACCAAGTGAAAACAAGCTAAAGCTCCATCCCAGGCGTGGCACCTGGTTTTATAAAAATTGTTAAATAAATGGGCCTGCATGTTTCGTTTTTACCTGATACTGGTTCCAGAAAATGCGAAAGGATCATAATGGAGGGGAAAGACATTCCTTGGCTAGAATTGTATTTTATTTGTAAGGTTTTAATGACGTGCTTACTTTAATGTTGGGCTTGATGTGCTGATATCACAATGCGGAGATGAATAATAATAGCACTAGAAATATTACCACTAGTGTTAGAAAAACAGTAACAATAATCTTGAGTGTCTAATACATGCTTGTGTGTGCATATGTGCTCAGCTGTGTCCAGCTCTTTGTGACCCCATGGACTGTAGCCCACCAGGCTCCTCTGTCCATGGAATTTTCCAGACAAAAACACTGGAGTGGGTTGCCGTTTCCTCCCCCAGGGGACCTTCCCCACCCGGGGACTGAACCCACGTCTCCTGCGTTGGCAAGTGAATTGTTTCCCACTGAGCCACCACGTACCCCACTCTGGCACTGGCAAGGGTCCCTGCTCACTAGACGGAAATCTTCACGTTAGAAGATCAGTTCTCCCTGGTGCCTCCTCTCTGACGGCACACTGTCATGGTGCTTGCTGTAATCATTTATTAGTGGTGTTAAGTGTAGAGATCTTGTGAGAGGAGAATGGAGCGCTGTGAGCCTCCGGTGGTCAGCCTCCAAGCTGAAACGTCACCTTACATACCAGCCTATGCACTGACTGACTTGGCAGACCTGAGCTTTGCAGTGACCCACCTACACTTTGGGAACTCTGTTCCTTTGCTCTGTTTATGGTGTTTGTTTCTTAAAAGCACCATCTAAATGTATATGAATTTAAGACAAATACCGCGACATATTTGCAACAAAGGGCTCCCCAGGTGGTGTTCGTGGTAAAGAACCTGCCTGCCAAGGCAGGAAATGCAAGAGATGCGGGTTTGATCCCTGGGTCAGCAAGATCTCCTTGAGGAGAAAACACCAACCCACTCCAGTGTTCCTGCCTGGGGAATCCCGTGGGCGGAGGACCCCGGGGGTTGCTGACCGCGGGGTGGCAGAGCCAGAGACGGCTGAGCGCAGCACACCGGCGACTCTCCAGGGCCTGAGGAGTGGGGGTCAGCGTCTCATCCTGCCTCATTTTGTCTTCATCATCATCCACCCCAGGAAACTTTTTACACGTTTTCTCCTAATTGCCTTCCCGCGCCCCATAAAATTTTAATAGCACAAAATACATGGAATATGCATTTTTGTTCTGTATATAGATGTCTGATCTACACAGAGGAGGAGTGGATTGTTTTCATTTCCCCAAGAAACTCCCTTTTGCCCCTTGTGGGTGATGTAGCTTCCACTGCGAATGTACGTCGTGGACCTGGGCTGCCTGGAGCTTGGTACAAAGACAGACTTGTCTTTAACCTTGAAGGCCTAGAACCCAGAGGGGATGGGAAGTGCTAAACTTAGGAAGACAGAGCTCTAATTCTGCTGTAAACAGGCCTGGCGAGGGGACGTGTGCTCCGGAGAGTGCCCTCCAGGGACACCTGGCCTGGGGCTGCAGGGAAGACCTGGGAAGAAAGAAGAGTTTGAGCCTGGAAGCCCAGGGCGGAGGGCAGGGCCCACGTATGCAAGCGGAGACACCCTGAGCAGCGTCCGCGGGCGGGGAGGAGCTGCTGTGCTGAGGAACAGCGGAGGCTGGGTTCCTCACCGTCTCTGCAAATCCTTGGGCCTGGGGACTCCCAGGGATGGCCATGCCGCGGACAGTCCTAGGTCTTCAGACCCGTGGGGAGCCTCTGAGATTTTTAAAGTTAGCTTAATTTATTTTTGTTAGTTTAATTAAATTAAATTAACTAAGTTAAATTATTTAAGTTAAATTTGTTGGTTTATTTCATTGGAAGGACTGATGCTGAAGCTGAAGCTCTAATACTTTGGCCACCTGATGGGAAGACCTAACTTGTTGGAAAAGACCCTGATGCTGGGAAAGACTGAAGGCGGGAGGAGAAGGGGATGACAGAGGATGAGTTGGTTGGATGGCATCACCGACTCGATGGACATGAGTTTGAGTGAACTCAGGGAGTTGGTGATGGATGGGGAGGCCTGGCTTGCTGCAGTCCATGGGGTCGCAAAGTCAGACATGACTGAGCAACTGAACTGAACTGAACTTATGTTTAATTTATTACCTTTTTCTAGTTTAATTTATTCATTTATTTTCGGTTGCGCTGGGTTTTTGTTGCATGCGTGAGCTTTCTCCAATTGCAGTGAGGCGGCTTCTCTTGGTGGGGATCGTTGGCTCTGGGCAGAGTGGGCGTCAGTGGGCATGGCCCACAGGCTTAGTTGCTCCACGGAGTCTTCCCGGACCCGGGATGGGGATCAAGCTCCTTGTCTCCTGCGTTGGCAGCGGGCGCTCATCCACTGACCTCCAGGGAAGCCCTGTTGGCGGGTTTAACACAGGAACGCTGAGACAGGTGCGCCGTGCCCTGCCCTCCTGTGGGCGGTGCAGATGGGCTCCAGCCACAGAGGCTCAGCGCCAGGCTGCCGAGAGTCTGTACTCTGGCCACACTGTCCCTCAGCCGCTTTGCTGGTGGGCTCCGAGCCGTCTCAGACTCAGTGGGATGGTGGCTCCTTCCACCGCGGCCGCAAGCCGGGCCTGCTGCACGCTGGGGCTCCAAAGGTGAGACGCCCCTCTGACAACAGCCTTGGGCTGCCTTTCCCGCTTGTAAGCTGGCTGCTCACCTTATGCACCCTTATCCTTCCATTTCACGCTGCTTCCACTCCTTTCTGCAGCCCTGTGTTTGCTCCCAGCAGAGACTGGGCTGGAACAGAAAGTTTTGGAATTTTCTCACAAACCCAACCTGCAGACGTGTACTGCTCCTTTCCATGATGCGAGTCCAAGGTGCCTGCGATGAGACTGATCCCGGACATAGAAATAGCTTCCTCTCCTTTCTCTCCCTTTCCCCGTGTTTTTTTACTAAACATACTAAACAGTTGTTTATCAGGCGCTGAAAGATGCATTGGGCTTCCCAGGTGACTCAGTGGTGAAGAATCCACCTGTCAATGCAGCAGATGCAGGAGACGCAGGTTTGATCCCTGGGTCAGGAAGATCCCCTGGAGAAGGAAATGGCAACCCACTCCAGTATCCGTGCCTGGAGAATCCGTGGACAGAGGAGCCTGGTGGGCTACAGTCCGTGGTGATGAAAAGAGCCAGACAGGAGTTAGCAGCTGAGCACGTGTGTGCGCAAGACGCGCGTACACACAAAGATGAGTTAAATGCTGCTCTTGTCTCAGGGAGATGCAAACGTTCAACTGAGCACGTGTGTGCGCAAGACGCGCGTACACACAGAGATGAGTTAAATGCTGCTCTTGTCTCAAGGAGATGTAAATGTTCATGAAGAAAGAGGTACGGAAGAGAGATCTGAAAATCTACCTGTGATACAACGTGAAAAGTGTTATACAAGCTGCCTTAACTCTGAGGGTGTCTTATATAGCCTGGTGACAGAGTTAACAACACTCTGTTCTATATTTAAAAGTTGCAAAGAGGATGAGATGGTTGGATGGCATGACCGAGTCAGTGGACATGAACTTGGGCAAGCTCTGGGAGATGGTGAGGGACAGGGACTCTGGGTGTGCTGCAGTCCATGGGGTCGCAGTCAGACATGAGTTGGTGACTGAACAGCAAGAGATTAGGTCTTAAAAATTCTTAGCATAAGAGAAACTTTTGTAACTCTATGAAGTGATGGGTGTTAACTTATAATGGAGATCATTTTGCAGCGCATACACGTATCAACTCATTATGTTGGACGCCTTGGACTCATACACATTACACATCGGTTACCTCTCAACAGACCTGGAAAAATACACATAGGGTGCGTTGATGGTAACCGTTTTGAATTCTTAACCTGTGTAATATCATCTTTCCTTTGCTCTCATTCTGTACTGATACTTTATTTATAAAATTCTATTTTCAGTGTGAATGATTACAAAATTCTGAGTTCAACATCTTTTCCATTTGCAGTTTTTCAGAAGGTCAAAGCTCTAAACTCTGTGGTCATTGAGCGCTGCTGTTTTCCAGCATCTGTTTCTGAGTGAGAAACAGATACTTGGGTGTTTATTTGTTCCTTGTAGGTAGGATGTCTCTTTGTGTGTGTATGTTTTCTTCTGCCTTCCTTTTCCTGAAGTATTTTGAAAGTTTTTTCATCACCCTCATGCTGAATGTATTATATTTCTTTCTACTCAGTATGTTAAAAATGCCCTTTCAGTCTAAGGATTTATGATTTTCTCCAGCCAGGGACATTCTAGTCTATCATTTTTTGATTATTTTCTCTTCCTCGTTATTTCTGTTCTCTACTTTTTCTAACTCCTATTAGCTGAATTCTGAGTCTCTTGCATCTTTTTATTCATGTCTTAAACTTTTCTGTTTCATTTCGATCTTCCTTTTTCCCCCTTCATTCTCTCATGGAGAAAACTTGTTCAACTTGAGCTTTTTCAAGTACATGAATGTGACTCTGAACTTTGCCCCTTTTATTTCTTAGTCTCTCCAGAGGATTTTTATTTTTAATTTTTGCATCATATTTTCCATTTCCAACGTCTCCTTTTAAAAAATGTTCTCCTTTCTTCTTTTTAATATAGCCTGTTCTTTTTTAAAAGGAGGCAGTATTTCTCCTGAAATAAATGAACGGCTTTCACTTGTGGGCAGAGCTTTCCTTTATGCCTTTTCCCCTTACACCCAGAACCAGAACATACACATCGCCCCTTTCCCAGGCTCCAGCACTCTCAAAGACCCTTCCCCAGGAAGGTCACCACTTTTCTTGAAAAACAGTTCTATTAAGGCCAGAAGGCATCTGCTCTCCCCCTCCTGTCTGGGGTGAGAGCTCCATCAGTCCTAGATGTTCTGAATGCTCTTCTCCAGTCAATTACCTGGTGCCAAGGCTAAATAATAGAAGCCTTTTGTTTAACTTGAGAGTTGTGGGTCAAGTAAGGGTTTCCGGAGGAGCTACATTTAAACTAAGGTTGTGAAAATCTTAGAAATCAGTTTGCAAGATCTACATCTTCTCAGGCCTTTCATGTCTACAGTCATGTTCTCCTCCTCTGTGTAGCAAACACTGTCAGTCACCCACCTAATGCCCATGACCACTGCTTTGTCAGAAGAATCCTGACTTTGTTCAGGAAGACAAATGTGCCAGCCAGTAGCCTGCTTTGCTTTCTACCCAACTAAAGAGAGAGAAAGTCTTATGACACACACTTGGCTATTGAGATGTTAGTATAAATCCCCGGATGAGATAGTCCTTTTAACAAAAAATTTAAAAAGCCTCTCTAGGAGGGTTTGCCTCGTTGACACCAGAACAGGGACGCAGTGCCTGGAGGTACAGTAGCCGCGGTGAAACCACAAGGATTAACGCCGCACGGCATGCAGATCAGAAATGACGAAGAAGTCCTGATTTCTAGTGACATTCTTGAGCAGCTGCATGGTCCGTGGAGATATTCCTTTAGGATTTGTAGGGGAGGAAAGCAAACCCCCTCTCTCTGGCCACAGTTAGACTTCCCGTCCTGCCTAGTCCAGTATGGCCCTAATGAGCCACAGTGGTTCAGGTGTCTTTGGTTGTTTCGTTTCCAGGCTGTGTCCGGCTCCTTTGTAACCCCGTGGGCTGTACCGCCAGGCTCCTCTGTCTACGGGATTTTCCGGGCGAGAACGCAGGAGTGCCTTGTCATTTCCTCGTCCTGGGGTCCCGGCCCAGGGCTGGACTTGTTTCCTGCACTGGCAGCTGTGCTCTTTCACCACTGAGCCATCTGGGGAGCCGGAGCTCCCACTAAGCTGCTCTACCGGTGGTCCCCCAGGCTGGCCCTCAGCCTGCGACGTCAGTGCCACATTCCAGCTTACAGAAATGCAGGACCTACTGCCTCCGGTGCTCTGGGGAGAACAGGTCCCAGTAACGTATATGTAGACAGCCTTGCAGGTGATGTTAAGGCACCCTGACGTTTGAGAAGCACTAGAGCAGAACAGTGATTCATCAACTGCTTGAGTTTAGGCTTTCTGTCCTTGACCTTTTATGAGCAGAACATCAAATATCGCTCAAGTGAAGTTACATATATACTTTTCCTCTTTGGTTAAAACAATCATCATGACTACCCGTTGCCTAATCAATAGAATAAAAGCATATGAGTCAGCTATTCAAGGTTGCTGAAAATATTCTTAGTCATATTCATTTAAAATTTTCTCTTATTTTATGTTTTATCAAATCACATGATTCCAGGGGAAGTGCTATCTTAGTTGCAGACAGAATACATACCCCACGCCTCCCCCATCCAGCAATCTATACATCACACCACTGGTTTTCCTCATCCCTAACTGGATTCTTAGAAACCGTGGTCATTATTCATCAAGCATTGTAACTGTGACCATCTTTCCAAAACCTGCAAAAGGCTCTCTTTCTTTGGATCACGTGTGCCTTCATCTGTACCCCTTTAATAGTACTTTGAATTCTTGTTTCATTCATGTAGTAATTTATGGAACTGAAGACGATACCTTGATAATTATGTTTAAAAGAATGTACCATGTAATTACAATTAAACAAAATAAAATTTTATGCATAGGTGCATCTTTGAAAAATATGTGCAAAAGTTTCATCTAATCATTATAATTTTTATACATATGCATACTAAGTTATCATTGATTATTCATCTGGGACTCTGACACTGGAAGAATGTAATGATGCCTTTACTTGTCATCATGTTATTTGAAATTTAAAGATGATAAGAGATAGATTCCTTTAAAAAAGTCAATTGCACAATGACAGCACAGTAATTAACTTTTAAATTAGGCAAAAGAGAAAGTTTTTTTTTCTTAAAGGAATACAGCAGAATATAGAAACGAGTCTCTTAAAGGCAATCATGGGGAAATCATTTTATTTCAGCAATTCTTTGTTAAAAGACTAACCTTTTAGTTATAAAATTTATTCCACAATTTTTAAATTTCTTGAAAAGTTAACATGTGAGATTTTTTCAAGGTGGGATGAAGCATAGCTTTAATTATATGACAAAGCTGTCTTTTTCATATGAGAATAATTTGAAGACTTTATAGAGAAACGGTATGTAGAATATTAGAAAAAATATGGCATATACTCAAAGGATTACAAAAATTGGTATGTTTAACACATTTACCAACTTTGTAATGCAAATACATAAAGTGCCTGCTCATAAAAGCACTGATGTAAAAACTCATCTGTATGTTCTTAAGACCCACCAATCACCACATCTTTTTTACATTGCGTTTGCGTACATGGGTGCTAAGTTGCTTCAGTCATGTCTGACTCTTTGCGACACTATGGACTGTAGCCCACCAGGCTCCTCTATCCATGGGATTTCCCAGGCAAGAACACTGGAGTGGGTGGCCATTCCCTTCTCCAAGGGATCTTCCCCACCCGGGGATGGAACCTACGTCTCTTGCATTGCAGGCAGATTCTTAAATGACTGAGCTACTAGGGAAACCCCACATATGTCATATTACACATACTTAAATTAAGTGGTTTGCCTTGTTATCTGTTTCTAATTGAAAGTTTCTGTTACATTATGGTCAGGAAATTTCTGCCTTTAGTTTCTGCCATTGGGATTTAACTGTGTGTGTGTGTGTGTATGTGTGTGTGTGCATTTCCTTAAAATGTATTACATTTAGGAAATAATTTTTTATTAATTTGGATTGTTGAAAACAAACAGGTGTTCATTCCTTCATGTATTATTTCATTTAGTTATGGGAGAATCATGCATGGTTGGTCCCTGCTCTTTCTAGGAAAATTCCTTATGTAAAAACTCATGACATTTACATGTATGACTTTTTATCAGTTTAAAATTCTGGGTTGGTAATAACTTACAATTGAAAAGAATCTGAAAAAGAATATATACATATATATGAATATGATAAGTACATATATATATATATATATATATATATATAGAGAGAGAGAGAGAGAGAGAGAGAGATAAACCTGAATCTCTTGGCTGTGTACCCAAAACCAGCTCAACATTGTGGATCAACTATACTTTTAAGTAAAAAAAAATAATCAAGGAAAACAATTCTGTAGATCCTATTAAGTATCTGATTGAGTACTTTTTATTCTATGTATTTTAATAAGGATTGTTAATTCACTCGATTTTTAAAATAACTGTCTTCTTTAGTTTTCTGTCCTTTTTAAAGAAAGTTTTTGTTATATATGAATGTGTGTAGTTTCCTGTTCAAACGTTTCAGTGCCAAGTAGATAGAGAAATGGTACTGTTTACCTTAAAATTGCATGTCTTTCTTTTGTTTAAATCTGCCCATTGTGTTTTACCTTTTTTTTTTTTTTTTTTTTTTGCCTCTAAGGCAGAAATTTCATGGATCTACCACTGAGTAAACTACGTGGCTTTGAGAAAGTTATTTAACTTCTTTGTGATCCTCTTTCCTCACTTGCAACACAGTCATAAAATAGTCTTATCTTGTGTAGTAGTTACTAATATAAAAAAAGATAAAAATCTGTGCAGCACTTAGACCAGTGGCTGCTGGGTATTAAATGCTTCATAAATGCCTGTCTTTTTTTTTCTCCTCTACCGTTTATTTTAGTTGTGTTTCCTATAATCAGCTTTTGGCTAAACTTTTTTTTTGGGGGTTACAATCTTAGATCTTTTGTCTTTTAATAAGGCTGTTTGTTTTCATATTTATTATAAGTTATTTGGACTTACTTTAGCATTTTTGTCTGTGCTCTTATTGTGTATGTTTATGGGTTTCTCTGTTTAGATATTTCCTATTCTTTCCTATATATATCAAAACCAAGTACATGTCAGTTACTCAGTCCTGTCTGACTGTTTGCGATCTCATGGATTGTAGCCCACCAGGCTCCTCTGTGCATGGAATTCTCCAGCAAGAATACTGGAATGGGTTGCCATTCCCTTCTACAAGGGATCTTTCCCCACCCAGGGATCAAACCTGGGTCTCCTGCCGTGCCAGCAGATTCTTTACCATCTGAGCCACCAGGAAATCCCATACCACCCATATAAAACATGATCTGCACTCTTGACGTTTGCACCAAGAAAGTGAAAGTGTACCCCCGCCACCCCCAAACAACATGGCTTTGCTCTCCCTGGTTCCCACCTCCTGACTTTCCTCAGTTATGCCTCTCTATGGATTCTCCTCCTTATCCTTCCACTTGGAGGGCTTTTCTTTCATGTTGGGACCACTGTCTGTATCTTTCTTCTACAACCACACATTCACTCTAATTTACAATGGCAGAGTATCTTGCAAACAGTTGGCTTATACTCTATGGCTAGTGTTCTGAAACATTACTTTCTATTTTTATGATTCTGGTCATTTGAATGAGAATTTGGGTAAAGAATGTAGGTAAATAGATGAGTTGACCTTGCCATTTTGTGCTGTAACACATGGTGTTTCTATTTCAATATGACTGTTATTCCTCTTTCTCATTATTTCCTAATGACATCAAAGCCTGCATGAGTGTTGTGCTTTATATTTTTTTAGCTAATAAAACAAGCAGTCCTCATGGTTCACTTTGTTATGAGAGAAACCCTTCTATTAGTGATCACAGTTCAGGGTCTACTTTGCATTTGGCACATGTCTCGTAAAGCTGTCTAGAAGTCAACACAGGTGTGTCTTTATAAAGGAAAAAGAAAGCAACCTGATCTCTTTCGATTACATTTATTCCTTGGAAGCAGACTGTGTTTCTCTTGGTGGCGGGCTCTATGTTCAAAGAAAATCTAACTTAAAATAACCTCCTTTTGCTCTTCCCCCGTGGACGCTGCACTTCTGCATGTGTTCCTTCAGCAGGCCCTCTTGTTAGTCTCTATACCAAGGACTCTGCTATTCTTCTTCCTTGTGAAATAAAACATAGACACATGCTTCCAGAAAGTCTCCAAAAGGAGAAAGCTTTGGGGCAGTGACAGTGGTGGGCACAGGGGATTCTGTCACATTCTCATAGAGACCGACATGCTCCCCAAATAAAGGATCTGCGGTCTCTGCTTCTTCCTTCTCCCTTCTCCCTTTTCTTTCCAAAACAGCTCCAACCACTGCGTGCGTCACCCACTAATTAGATTCATGGATTGTGAATGTTAAAATGCTGCTGCTGTTGTTTAAAAGGTCGCTAAATCATGTCCGACTTTTTTGGGACCCCATGGATTGCAGACTGCCAGGCTCCTCTGTCCATGAAATTTCCCCAGCAAGCACACTGGGGTGGTTGCCATTTCCTTCTGCACGGAGCTGTCCTGACCCAGGGTCAAACCTGTGCCTCCTGCACTGGCAGGTGGGGTCTTCACCACTGAGCCGCCAGGGAAGCGTGAGTGTTGTGATATTATACTCCTCAGGCTTTCACGGCCACTCATGGTAGACAATATGATACAGGCATCTTAGGGTCTCACTCTAGACTGCAGTAAGACTTTTATTTAGCAAGATTAAATTGGGAGGGGGGTATAGCGGGAGAGAAACCCATATGCAGGTCAAGAAGTAACAGAACCTCACTTGAAACAATTGTCTGGCTCAAAATCGGGAAAGGCATAAGCCAAAGTTGTATGGGAGCATCAGCTTTAGCATCAGTCCTTCCAGTGAATATTCAGGGTTGATTTCCCTTAAGATGGGCTGGTTTGGGCAACCCTGAATATTCACTGGAAGGACTGATGCTAAAGCTGGCGCTCCAAAACTTTGGCCACCCGATGGGGAAGATCGGAGGCAAAAGGAGAAGGGGGTGGCAGAGGCTGAGTTGGTTAGATAGTGTCACCCACTCGATGGTCGTGAGTTTGAGCAAATTCTGGGAGACAGTGGAGGATAGAGGAGCCTGGCGTGTTGCAGTCCCTGGGGTCACAAAGAGTCAGACACGCCTTACGACTGACCAGCAACAAAGAGCAGGGGAGAGGCTAAGAGAGTGAGCTTTGGACTAAGACTGGCGTGACTTGCCCGCAGTGCTGCCACTTACAACCCCTTTATGACTGTGCTGTGCTGAGTCGCTCAGTCGTGTCCGACTCTGTGTGACCCGGTGGACTGTAGCCCGCCAGGCTCCTCTGTCCACAGGATTCTTCAGACAAGAATACAGGCATGAGGTGCCATGCCCTCCTCCAGGGGATCTTCCCAACCCAGGGATCAAACCCAGGTCTCCTGCACTGCAGGCGGATTCTTCACCATCTGAACCACCAGGGGAGCCAAGGTGTAAAAACTTGCTGAGCTCAACTTCAGCTGCACAACTGGGATTATCATAACAGTCTCTATCTTACATGTCTGTAGCGAGAGCTAAATGAGATTATGCACAGGAGTTCAGCGCAGAGCTGGGCAAAGAGTAATCTGCAAAGCTAGCAAACAGCAGCAATACAGAGGTTTCTGCACTGTGTTTTATGTGACCGCGGCAAATCACCTTTTCCCTCACCACCGAATTCATAGTCTGGTGACTCTCATCATGGTGAAAAGCATGTGTGTTTCACTCTGGCTTTTCTACGTCTCCCTTTGGGGGTGCACAAGGGTGGCCACTAAATGTGCTTCCTCTCGGTGTTATCCACTCTTCAGGTCTAGTCCCTGTTCAAGACTACACTCACTGTTGCCTCACCTTCTGAGAAAACTATGCATGACTTGGCAGACAGATTAGGTTTCGGGAAGAGACAACAAACCTGTATCCTGTCTCTCTGCACTATTCTTATTAATGCCTCTGGCCATCTACCCCAGTTCCTGGCTGAAGAATAAGCCAGGGAGGGTATCCATAGCTATGCAGTCCATTCTTGCCCCTAGAAAAATAAGCCCTGGTATTCCTGACACCTTAGACTTTTTTCCCCACAAAGCAGTGGCCAGTGATTTGCCAATACTTTATAAGGATTTTTAGAAGCCAGTCAACATGCATTCACAACACAAAAATTCTTAGGTTTTGGGGGTTAATTCAATCACTTGCATTGCCGACCCAAGTCTATGCTCTCAAGGTTTCATTCTCTGTCTTCTGCACGCGTTATCTCCCGAGTTCTCTCTGGACCATTCCCCACATGGCTCTGGTTGTTTCTGGGAAGAATGGTTTTTCCTTACACATACCTTTTCTAACCTCTGTGTTATGAAGGGGAGTTCTGGTTGCTAAGGCCACCCGGGAGTGGTGTGGGTGCTTTCAGCATTAGCTATCTTCTCCACTGGCTGCAACACCATGAGGTCTTTCTTACCGGCATCTTTGGCTGTGTTGCTAAGTGTATGCTTGCCTGAATTCCCTGGCTTAGTGCCTTCTTTTCTTATTGACTACACCTGGCATGCTGTATCCAAAACTAATCGTTCTGACCTTTTCCCTGAGTGTCGTCATGTCTCTGCCTCTCTCTTAATTCTCTGACTTCTTTCTTCCTTTTGAAATACTTCTGCTTTCTCTCTCCATTAGTTCCACCAAAGATTTAATCATAGTGCATTAACAGATTGACTAGTTGACCTTGGAGAGACAAGCTGAGAGTATGTGACCTCACATATTGATAATTGGGTGACCTAGGGCAAGAACATCTTGGTTTAGCTTTGGATGCTTTCTTCTGAGCTTTTGTCCCTATATTTATTTTATTTTAACTTTTTCTTTTGTATTGAGTTATAACTGATTAACAATGTTGTAATAGTTTCAGGTGAATGGCAAAGCCATACATATATATGTATCCATTCTCCTCCAAGATCCCCTCCCATCCAGGCTACCACATAACATTAAGCAGAGTTCCATTACATGTGGAATCTAAAAAGAAACAAATGAACTTACAAAATAGGAAGAGACTTACAGACTTAGAGAAGGGACTTATGGTTGCTGGTGGGAGGGTTGGAGAGGGAAGGATAGTTAGGGAGTTTGGGATGGACTTGTGCCTTCAGCTGCTGAACAACTTTCTTGAGCCTTTTTTCTCATGGGAGACAATCCAGCTTTGATAAAAGGAAGTGCTTCTTTCCAGCTCTTTCTCAAGGCCGTCCCTTCTAGGGGCCATCCTTCTGATGTGTATGACTAATATTTTTGTGCACTTTGTTGTCCCTACATTTAGACTGTCCGAACAGCAGTATCTTTCTCCGTCCTCACTGCCACCCTCCATCAGACCACTTTGAAAGGATAAGTAAGATGCTGCTTAGTTTTAGTGTCCCCTCCGTCATCTATCACATCAGTTAAATGAGGGAAGGGTGTCTTCTGGTTCAGCCGAGGAAGAAGGAAGCACAACATATTTCAGTGCCAAAGTTTAGGGATTCGTGAAAGCCCCAGATTTCCTTATTCACAGCAAATAAACACACTGTCACTTCTTTGGCTATATATGCAATGAATGCTTGACAGTGGGGACTTCACTTTATTCCTGAAGAAGGTAGAGAGGAATCTATGAAGGAGGCAGCCATAAGAGATATGGAGAGGAATCCACGTGGCCCAGCATGCCACCTACCACTGCCTGCGTCACCAGATGGTAGCTAGACTCCTCTCTGCACAGGGTGAGGAATAATAAAGACCCACCACTATTATATGGACTCTTATCAGGCATCAGACTTTATTTCAAGAGTCTCATTCATGTGAGACTTAGTTTTAGGTTTTACAGATACTCCATGAGGTTGGAGCTAATTGTGATTGCCCATGGGCACATAGCATGCAAACACCATGGCTGGGATGACAACTGATGGGCGTAACTCCACACTCCACATCTTTATACTGTACTTGGGACGTATGTTAGAAAGAGAAAGGTTCCATCTTGACAGTGAAGTCGCTCAGTTGTGCCGCGCGTCATGCTCCTCTGTTCATCAGATTTTCCAGGCAAGAATACTGGAGTGGCTTGCCCGTTTCCTTCTCCGGGGATCTGCCCGACTCAGGGATCTATCGCAGGTCTCCTGCATTGCAGGTGGACTCTACTGTCGGCGCCACCAGGGAATCCGGTATTCTTGCGCCATATACTCACAGTGCTCTTACAAAGTGAGATCGGGGAAGGGATAACAAGGAAGACGAGGGAAGGAGGAGGAGCAGAGAGGTGTATTTGCTACTAAAATAACAATAATAACATTTCTCAGCCTTATGAATGTGGGTAACCATATCATGATAGTTACTGCTTAATCCTTTTGCCTGAAATACAAACAAATATGTAAACAAAATGCAGCCCAAACCAAAAGACTATGTTGGTATTTTTCCTTCCCTTCTTTTTGTTATAACATTTTAAGTCAGTAATGAATTTCTTCTTTGATTTAATTAGAAAATCCGCTTCACTTCCAAGCTAACACTCAGGTAAGTGTCAAACTTCCAATTATACAAATTAAAATATGTTTGGAACCAATGTTAAAAACACTATTTGCATTAGGCTTTAATCATCATAAAGGAAAAATGTAAATGTTTCCAGGCGGTCCAACTACATAAATAATCATTCATTTCTTAAGTGCATGGTGGAGTTTTCCCCTGAGAAAATTCCATAACTTTGAGAGTAATGTAAGGGTAATTAATTACCAAAAAGAGATTAATACTGCATGCCAAGAATGATAATAAAATGCACAGAGGCCCTACAAACACAGTCTGGAGGCAGTTCAGAAAAGGAAATGTTGTGAAGCGGACCTATTTAATTCACATTTCAGGCTTAGTTCACAAAAAGCTATTTCTCTTTTTTTTTGGTTCAATTGTCTCGTTGAATCTCTATTCCACAGCATCTGAATACCTGCAATACCTTTTTATTGCCCTCATATTCCTCATAGTGTATCTCACCTAAACTCTCATCTCAGGAAATCCATTTAAGTCTTGTTGCTCCCAACTAATTTCGCAATAACTCAGTCATCATAGTTATCTGCTCAAAAACCTTCAATGGCTCTCCATTACTCTTGGAATACATTCCAGTCTTTTTGAAAAACGTTTTATTTAATTTTTTAATTGGTATAAAATTGCTTTACAATTTTGTGTTGGTTTCTGCCATACAACAACACAAATCATAATTATATATATGTATGTCCCTTCAGTCCTGAGCCCCCCTTCCCTCCCTGTCCAGCCCTCTAGGTCATCACAGAGAGCTGGGCTGGGCTCTGGGTGGTTCTTAGCTACTCCCGGCTCTCTGCCTCAGGCATGAGAGTGTGCCTACGTCCAGGCTAATTTCTCAGCTCCCCCCCCCACTCGTCCCTGCTCTGTTCACAAGTCCGTTCTCTACTAGGCTCATCAGCAGCACTTTTCTAGATTCCATATATATGTGTTAATATATGACGTTTGTTTTCTCTTTCTAACTTACTTCTATCTGTAGAAGAGGCTCTAGGTTCATCTATCTTACTACAACTGACTCAAATGCATTCCTTTTTATGGCTGAGTAACAGCCTTTAAAGGAAGATTCTGAGGTTCTTCATAAGCATGGTTTTGGCCAAATTTGTTCTTTTCCTCCTTCCCTTGCCACCAAGGCAATTGTTCACCAGCCCACTGTTCCTCAAATTCGACTGCTAAAAAAAATCTACTGAGATGTGTATGAGTTAAGATTTCAGATTCCTAGGCTTCTTCCCAGGAATCAGATTTTCTAGGAAAAGGGACTAGGAACCTACATTATAACAAATGGTCCAAATCTTTCAGACAAGGTTAGAAACTGTTCTAAGCAAACCAGATCCTTTGCCTCCCCCTCAGCGTGACCCATGGTTCCCCTTGTAGCTCAGTGGTAAAGAATCTACCCGAAATGCAGGAGAGAGGAGACGTGGGTTCCATCCCTGGGTTGGGAAGGTCCCCTGGAGGAGGAAGTAGGAAACCACTCAAGTAATGTTGCCTGGAAAAAAATCCCATGGACAGAAGAGCCTGATGGGCTACAGTCCATGGGTCGCAAAGAGTCAGATATGCCTGAGCACACACACACAAAACACAAACATGACCCATGTTTCCTTTCCCCCAGCCCCCTGTTTATTGAAGAGCTATCCTGGTGGATGGTTCAGTTAGCATGGTCTTAGTGTGGGTTTTCCCCAAAACAGAGCATAAGACCAGACTTTGACGGTAGGTGGCTTATTTGAGAGGTGATCACAGGAAGCACACAAAGAGAGTGGGAAGTGAGTCAGGAAGGAAACAGGGGCCACGTAAGCACTTTTTAGCAAGGTTATCTCTCTGGGTATTGGCAACTCAGTTCTGCTGGCTCATCAGCAGCCTCTGAGAGGTGTGCGGAAATCCTTCTAGAACAGTCCCTCTGAAGTGTGGAAGTTTGGGCGTTTATCTACCTGCTTGGGTTCTCTTCTGTGTAGGTGACTTCATGGGCATTAAATCCCTTGCTCTTCCTGCCAAGGGACCCCATGGCAGTGAAGCAGACTCGGGGGCAGAGGAAGGAATACTGAGTGTTCTCCAGATGGGATTCTGTCAGCTAGAGGGTAGCCTGTGCTCCTGTGGCACTGTTCCCTGCAGCTGCAGATCATAGCCGAGGTGGGCCCAGGATGGCATGGGGCCAGAGGCATTCACTGCATATATCCTTTTCATTCTGTAATAGCTAGCTATTGCTGTGTAACAAATTTCCCCAATGACAAATTATGTAGGTATAATCACACACATTTGTTATGTCATAGTTTCTGTGGATAGAGAACCTAGGTGTGGCTTAGCAGAGCCTTCCAGCTCAGGGACACCTCAGGTCTGACCTCATTTCAAACCTTGACTGGAGAGGGCATGCTCCTGGGCTCAGCCCGGGGGATGTGGATATTTCCTCGGGAGTAGCTGGACTGGAGGCTTCAGTACCTTGATGGCTGTTTTCCTGCATGGGCTGCTTGCCATGTGGGCCTCTCCAAAGAGCTTTTCACAACATGGCAGCTGGCTTCATAGAGTGAACACGCAAGACAGACTCAGCCTTTTGTAATCTAATCTGAGGTAAGAGCACTTCACATCTGCTGTATTCTGTTCATTACAAGTGAGTCACTAGGTCCAGCCCACACTTGGGTGGGTAGAATCCACCATTTCCCAATTCTTAGTGTTATCTCTGTGATCCATCATCAGAATTTGCTAGGAATCAGCCAGGAATTTCTGTCATGATAAAATGTTATATTAAATGTTATTTTGGTGTTTTATCTGTCAAATTTTATATCTGCTTCTCCTATATTTGAAACTTCTGTAAATCTAAGGCACTACAGGATATATGGAAAGAACATTTGAATAAATCATTTGACACCTTTTTCAAAGCCTGCCCTTTTAAAATTAATTCATGTGAAATCCAGTCAAGAGATAGTAAGTACTATAAAAATTTAAGGTACTGATAGTAAATATTTCATGCCACATAGGCCTGAAAGAAAATGTAAACCACTGTAGTTAGAAGATTTACCTAAAGCTTGTAGGGCCCTCTTGTTAAACTCTTTTTCCTTTTTTAAACCGTCTCCACCTTATCTGGGAGTGAGGACTTTGAACTCACAGCCTGAGGCCCTGAGTCTTGTAGGCTCTCAAATCCTCTCAGACTCCGTTTCATCTCCTATTCAATGGGGCTGCCTAATGTGAACCTTGGGCTTTGCAGGTGGCTCAGTGGTAAAGAATCCGCTTGCCAATGTAGGAAACCCAAGAGATGTGGTTTGGATCCCTGGGTTGGGAAGACCCTCTGGAGTAGGAAATGGTAACCACTCCAGTATCCTTGACTGGGAAATCCCATGGCCAGAGAAGCCTGGCGGGCTATTCAGTCCATGGGGTTGCAAAGAGTCGAACGTGACTAAAGTGCACGCATGCAGGCGCACACATGCACACAGTGTGAACCTCAGAGTGTATCGATGTTGACTGAGCAAGCGCTTGCTATGTGGCACCCTCTGAAAAGCACTCATCATACTGCCTGCATAGTACCTGGCACACAGTAGGCATACAATAAATAGCAACTGATCCTGACTCTGTGTCCAAGGGGACATTGGACACAATGTCCAATTCATTCTTAATTCATTATTAAGAAGAGTTTCTGAAGATCTTACTGGGGAAAGAGAAGAGCTAGGTTTACAGATTCAGTTCAGTTCGGTCACTCAGTCATGTCCGACTCTTTGTGACCCCATGAACCGCAGCACACCAGGCCTCCCTGCCCATCACCAACTCCCAGAGTTCACCCAAACCCATGTCCATTGAGTTGGTGATGCCATCCAACCATCTCATCCTCTGTCGTCCCCTTCTCCTCCTGCCCTCAATCTTTCCCAGTATCAGGGTCTTTTCCAATGAGTCAGCTCTTCGAATCAGGTGGCCAAAGTATTGGAGTTTCAGCTTCAGCATCAGTCCTTACAATGACTATTCAGGACTAATTTCCTTTAGATGATATCTATATAAGGGACTTGTAAGAAATTCCCTGAGTGAAAAGTTAAGTTGCAAGCATTTATCCTTGCAGTTTGAAGAACTAACAGCAGGTGGAGTTCTGAGCTCACCGGGGGATCAGTTATTCCACACCTGCCTATTGAGGGCCTCCCCATGACATGCTGTCCTCTGGGCTCAAGGACCAGTGGATGCCAGCAGAGGCAGCACTTGGCAGTCAGGAGGGTCACACGGGAGCGGCGGTGCAGACACCCCGGGCCAGACATGGGTGCGCAGTCGTGCCTGTGCCGTGAGAAGGAAGCAGAGACCAGACGATGATGCCTGTGTTCACGGTGACAGGCTGGGGGGGCTGCCGGCAGCATCTGGGTGGTGTGGGACACGTCCTCCTGCCTGAACACGGCAGGTCAGAGCTTGTCCTCTGCAGAGAGCTAGCCTGGGCTTGATGTGTGGCTTCACCACTGACTCCCTTTGTGACCCTGGCTATGTTACTTGATCCCTTTGAACTTCAACTTCTTCATCTGACATGTGGGAATAATTACAGGATGTATTTTGTGGGGCTGTTGTGGGGATTAAAACATTAATATGTGTAAAGCACTTCGAACAACTTGGCAATAGTGTTTTGTATCAGCTGATATCACTATCACTCTTGTTGATGTTGTGGCTGTTGTTAATAGTGTTCTTGTGATTATCATTGTTCTGATTGTCCACAGCAGCAGTGAGACTCTTGTCCCTCCTATCTTTTTATTTTCTTTGGTCTCCACTGAATTTCAGGGACTTTCAGATGCATGATTCTCATTTAAGAATATCATGGGAAGTATGCTGAAATGCAATTTGGGGGCCTGAATTTTGGTTCAGTGGGCTCAGTGGGTTGGGTTGGGCCTAGGAACTGACATCTTTACTAGGCACCTAGACAAGACTGCACTGTCAGAAATCCTTGCGTAAAGGTCGGAATCATGAAACGTAGGATTTGTGGACACACTACCATGCTTTAGACCCTGGGCTGAATGCTTTGTGCATGCCATTTATAATCTTAACAAAAGCTCTGCTAGGCCACTCTCATTATCCCCATTTGATAATGGGCAACCTGAGGCTCAGCACAATCTAGACACCTCATTCCTGTTTGCTCGAGAGCCTGCACGTCTTCTGCGGGCAGCGCTGCGCCACTCCGCGCGAAGGTCTGCTCGGTCACTTTTAGCCCGTTAGTCCCCAGTGTCACGCTGCTGCTGCTGAAGCCCATGTGCCCCAAAGTCCGCGCTCCCCCAAGAGGAGCCAGCGCAGACAGACCTGCACCCACAGCTGGCGTGCAGCCCCCGATCCTGTAACCAGAGAAAGCGGCGGGCAGCAGGGCAGACCCAGACGGCCAACAACAAGAAGTCCCCTACTGGAGATCACTCAGCTGAGGATTTGGGTGGGCTAGACCCAGGATCCCTAGGAAGGAGAAATACGAGGACCTCCATCTGGGAAATAAAACATTTTGTTTAAAAATGTTTCCAGCTTTATTGAGATATAACTGACATATAACATTGTCAGGCAAACAAAATTAAGAGATGTTCACTATGGTGGGATTTTACAGGAGGGATAATATCAGAGGGGTATTTTGAAAGACAAAAGGCGTTTCCGACAGGCAGAGACACAGAAAAAGGGCCTGGCAAGAGGAACAGAAGGATGTGGGAAAGACCATGGCTTGTTTGGGGATTGTAAGGAGATTCTTGTGACAGAGGATGGTGTTTTGTCTGATTGGAGAGGTGAGAAAGACCTGGGTAATGAATGACACAGCACGCCATGCTCCAGATCTGGTGGGGAGCCATGGAGGACTTTCAGCACGAGTGGAACATGGTTTTTAATTATATGGATGCCTACAGTGTGGTCAGAGGTGATGCTGATGTCAAGATTTATAAGATCTAGGCGACCAAAAGGACCTCACCATGAAACTTTATCTATTGTGTGTGTCTGTGCACACGTGTCTCACAAGGACCCCCGTGTTCTTTTTTTTTTAACAAAAATTTTTTGATGTGGACCACTTTAAAAGTCTTTATTGAATTTGGTGTTAACATAATATTGCTTCTGTTTTATACCTTGGTTTTTTGACCACGAGGTATGTGGGATCTTAGTTCCCGGACCAGGGATCAATTCTGCACCCCAGCATTGTAAGGCAATGTCCTAAACACTGGACTGCTGAGAAGTCCCCCTCCTACCATATTCTTTCATAGAACTCTTTCTTTTATAATTGCCACACCTTTCATAAGTCTTTGGAAGCTCTGCCATAAAAGAGAGCTACAAATGAACATATCAAAATCAACTCAAAAGTTAACCAAGGATTTGAAAGCAAAATTAAATTCTCACTAATGGTTGACATTTTTTATCATCTTATCCTAAGTAATTCCACACAGGCTTTCCCTTGACAAGGGAATCATTTAAAGTCACAGTGGAGTAAATGAAACTAAGATGCTTCTCATTCCCTGTCACTGACAGATTTTTAATCTAGTGTCAGAGCTTGAATATTCAAAATCCATTCTACTACCTCTCTAGTCAACCCTCTCTACCCTAGCACCTGTGAGGTTTTGGGAATATCAGCTTAAGAATGAACGTGTAACTTCTGATGTCCCATTAAATTAATTCTACAAGTGTTAATGTTTCCAGGATGGCAAAGTCCCTACCAGACAACAGGGGCTCCAAGATGAATTCAGCTTGTGGACCGTGCCCATCTAGTAAGTGCACTGATGGATGCTGTCAAGGTGCAGGTTTGGGGGAAAGAACTGTGCCCTGAGCCATGGAGCCAGATGGTGGGTCGAGAACCTACAGTTGGTATCATATGACTGCAGCATGAATCGTAGAGAGCAAAAGCAAGGAGATGTGCTGGGCGAATGTGATTCACAGCTTTGAAATCCACGTTAAAAAGAAGTATGGGCTTTATTCATTTTACCCTTAGAGCATTGGTCTCAGAGCCTTTGAAAAGAAAGGATTTCAGCAAAGGTGAACACCAGGTGGTCATCTTAGAAAATTCACTTTGATGGGTAGTAGGGTTACTAGTTGGAGAAGGCAATGATGCCCCACTCCAGTACTCTTGCCTGGAAAATCCCATGGATGGAGGAACCTGGTAGGCTGTAGTCCATGGGGTTGCTAAGAGTCGGACTCGACTAAGTGACTTCACTTTCACTTTTCACTTTCATGCATTGGAGAAGGAAATGGCAACGCACTCCAGTGTTCTTGCCTGGAGAATCCCAGGGATGGGGGAGCCTGGTGGGCTGCCATCTGTGGGGTCGCTTAGAGTCAGACACAACTGAAGCGACTTAGCAGCAGCAGGGTTACTAGTGGAGAAGGCAGTGGCAACCCACTCCAGTACTCTTGCCTGGAAAATCCCATGGATGGAGGAGCTTGGTAGGCTGCAGTCCATGGGGTCGCTAAGAGTCGCATATGACTGAAGCGACTTAGCAGCAGCAGGGTTACTAGTGGATTTCCCTGGTGGCTCAGCAGCAAAGAATCTGCCTGCAATGCAGGAGACTCAAGTTCAATCCCTGGGTTGGGAAGATCCCCTAGATAAGGAAACAGCAACTCACTCTAAGATTCTTGCCCGGGAAATCCCACGGACAGAGAAGCCTGGTGGGCCACAGTCCCTAGGGTCACAAAGAGTCGGACAGGACTGAGCACACACACTCACACACAGGGTAGTAGTAGCAGCACACACTGAGGGACTGGTACGTTTTGAAAGTGTGCCCACTCCTCTAGGGGACTGCAAAGCCTGGTGCCCAGATTTATAGATGGCAGAGGAAGAGTTAAAGTCATAACAGGGCAGCATCCCCCCTCCCCCACCGGCAGGCAAACCCTGCATGACAACCAGCCCTGGGGAATGAAATGGGGAATGCAGGTCCGAGGCTGCTAGAGACAGCAGTGATGGAGACAAGGAGTGATGGAGGCCCGAGCCCAGAGTGCAGATAGAGAATGCAGAGAAGATGGATTTGATCCAGCGCGGAGCTTGATGGGGTCTAAAAAGGTGAGGCAGAGACACGAGGTTGGTGCCTCAGTTTCTGACCTGACCATCTCAGGATGTCACATAATAAATATCTCTAGGGGGCAGTGTATTATGTTAACATCCAAAATCTCATGCTCAGTCATGTCTGACTCTTTTGGGACCCCATGAACTGTAGCCCACCAAGCTCCTCTGTGCATGAGATTCTCCAGGCAAGAATACTGCAGTGGGTTGCATTTCTTCCTCCAGGAGATCTTCCCAACCCAGGGATAGAACATGCAACATTCAAAATAGCATATAGCTTATTAAAGTCTGGACCAAGATACATACATGTTATGTCATGACTATCCATTCTGATTATCTATAGGAATATTTTCAAATGATTGCTAGAATATTATTCAAGTCAGAATCAATTCCTGCCGCCCCCTGCACACCGCCCCCCCCCCCCCCGCCCCGATCTTTTTGATGGTAAAGGATATTCTGTCTGGAAGCCACAGATGAGCATTTTGCGAGCCCTTCAGGCCAGTTTCCAGAGTTCTCAGCTTTTCCATCTTTAGCTGGATTGTGTGCAGCAAATCGGCGAATCCAGAAAAGGAGCGTCCCTGATGCCAAATGCCACACTGAAGGTGCTGCCTGCAGAGAGCGCGCCTGTGTGTGGCTCGGCTCTGCGCCAGGAAGGAGGGGCGGAGGTGAAGCAGGTTCCAGGACAACAGTGCCTTTCTGTCCTGCACCTGCAGCTCTTCTCGCTGTCAGGCGGGCATGGTCTGCTCCGTCCCTCCAATGTGGCATCATGGGCATGGAGTGAGATGGGAACAGCTCCAGCTAAACGTTTTAAAAACAGTACCTTTTAGCCAATCCAATCATTTAAGATAATGAAATACTATTTGTTGCCAAAATTTGCCCCCCCCCACCCCTCCATGTCCACTGTTGCCGCATAAAAAAATATAGAGACAGAGTTTGGAGGAAATAGAGTGGCTTTCTCTTCGCAGGGTAATGGGGATATACAGCAGGCTACTGCCTCAAGAACTATGCCCCCTCCCTTGGGGAACTTGTTGTTTAGTTGCTAAGTCACGTCTGACTGTGACCCCATGGTCTGTGGGCCACCAGGCTCCTCTCTCCATGGGATTTCCCAGGCAAGAGTCCTGGAGTGGGTTGCCATGTCCTCCTCCAGGGGATCTTCCTGACTCAGGGATCAAACCAGCATCACTTGCACTGCTGGCAGATTCTTTACCATGGCATCACCAGGGAAGCCCTGCCTGGTGAATAGGGAGAGGTTTTATATCCTCATGAAGTTCTTGTATATAGATACATTTTTTTCTCCCTGTCATTTTACAGCCAAAAGCTGGTGTCAGGAGGCTGAGCAACCTGGTCTGGTGTCCCTGAAGTTACTGGCTGTGAGCTTCTTCCTCTTGAGATGCAGAATCCTACACAGAAGTGTAGGGGAGAACTATGCCAGGTGCAGAATATAATCTACATGGAGTCAGACAGTACTTAGCTTGTGTGAGGGACAAGTCCAGCTCCAAGCGTGTGTTAGTAGTAACAGCTAAAGGATAAGCAAGATGGTTTAATTGCTGCAGACCCGTTTGACTGGTATGTGCCAAAGGCTGGTCACTCGCTTTTGTTTTTGCTGCAACGATCCTCCATGTATCACCAGCAAAGCCCATGTACAATTCCAGGGAAATCGAACTAGAATTGGGGTAAGAAAGTCCAATCTCTTTTCCCTTTGTGCATAATCTGGAGTCGCTGGCTCACAGGGGACTGTGTGCAGAGGCCTCGCACCCTGCGTTCAGACCAGGGCTTCTGGTGCCACACGACCTCCCACACCAGCACCTGAGGGCTCTGCGGGCAGAAGCCCAGCGGCCACTCTCAACTCAAGATGGCGCCCCCGCCACACGCAGAACCGCCCCCCGCAGCCCGGAGCTTCCGGGCCGAGTGCTCCCGCGAGAACTCCGCCGGCCCCGCCCACCCGCCAGAGACCCGGGAACAGCCGCGCGCGCAGCCTGCCGGGAGAGCGTGTGTTTTTGAGCCCCAGTTCTTGTCTTTCGGCTTTATGGTCCAAGAGGAAGCGACACCCGGCAGGAGGACTGTTGTGCATCCCTGTCTTGAGAAGGTTGGTAACAGATCTTGTTTCAGAGAAAATGAGCTCCCTTTTCTCACAGCCTTGTGGCATTTCTTGTCTAGCCCATATCTCAAACGTGCGCTCCACTACCTTGTTTTCCACCTTTTTAAGAACAGTGATACCAGTGTGGGCAGCTCCAAAAGCAACAACGAAATGAAGAAAAGGGTAAAAGAGAAGAAGAGATTTTTTTTCTTAAACTGAGGTTTTTCTGAAGTATTTATTCAGAATGGGCTTTATTTCTTTAAGGACAAAGGCCAAACTGACAGAACAGCGAAGAAGCACGTTCTTCCTCTCCTTGTGTAGTTCTCGACCTTCTGCGAGTGTTGATTCTTTTGGAAAATGGATTTGCTGTGGGGTTGAGAAGGCTGTACTGTGTCAGTTTCACCTTGAGAGCCCCCTAAATTCTCTAGGGAGAAGCGCGGGTCAGGATTCTCCTTCCTTCTAGGAGGAGGACAGGAGAAACTGTTGGGAAGTTCGTCAGAGTGGAGATGGCAAGCGCTAGACAGATGCGCAGGTGTTTCGGTGTCACCCTCGAGTCAAGTACCTTCACCTGTTTCCATTTTGTTTGTGCAATTGTTTGAATCAGCAGCACAAGCTGTGCCCTGGTGTTGTTGCCCTGACCAGTGGGAACATGAAGCCAGCATTAGAAACGAAAGGAAGGGTCACGCTTCCTCCCATTTGCTGTTAGTGTAGTTGACACCTGCAACTCACTAGTCACTTTGGTTTCAAGTGGACACAGAACAAAAAATGTTCAGTGTGGTTAAAGCTCAGCCTCGGCTGCCACATTTACAATTGCCTTGTTATTTTAAAAATGGCTGTTTCTGGATTTTATTCTTTTCTCTTTATCTTGATTATTTTTCTGCAACGTGTTTGTCCACCATTCAGTCGCCCTTGGGTGACTCAGTTGACTATACCTGGAAAACCTCTGCTGTAAGATTTCAGCTGGGCCTTTGCTGTAGCGGACAGATCTGAGGGTTGGAGGAGGTCAGGGAGGGGCATGACCTCCAGTTCACCCTGGAGCTGGATCCAGGCAATTGGGGGCAGCTACCCCATCCCCATCCTGGAAATCTACACTCTAACCACTGTCGGCACATAGAAGCTGTTAGAGGACATGGCCTGAGGCAGGACGGTGTTGGACCATCTGGACGATGTGCCTGGCTGTGCTCAGTCACTTCAGTCCTGTCCAACTCCTGTGACCCCCATGGACGGGAGCCCACCAGGCTCCTCTGTCCCTGGGATTCTCTAGGCAGGAAGACTGGAGTGGATGGCCATGCCCTCCTCCAGGGGCTCTTTCCAACCCAGAGATCTAACCTGCATGTCCTGCGTCTCCTACATCTCAGGTGGATTCTTTTCCACTGAGTCTTCTGGGAAGCCCCACTGTGTGCCTAGACCATATAAACTTAAGATTCTGGCAGGCACGTGTGGAGATATACTGTCTTCAAGATCCCAGGACAGACTTCATGTGTGAGTTTCCTTTTTTGTTAAAACTGCCACTTCCCCATCCCCAGTGGATTTCTCTTTCTTCTGTCCCTCCCTACCCTTTGCGTTCAGGGGCCAGTTTGCACACTGGTGGGAAGATATGTTCAGGGCCTTAATATTTTAAACATAAGTGTAATGTGATAGAACAGTGGGTTGAAAATGAAGAATGGAATGCAATCACTGACGTAAGCCATGGTACACAGGGTTGTGATGTGGATAAATATATCTTGAGTAAATTGTTGTGTCATTTTTTTAGTTACAGTCTGTTGGAAAAAGGATCTCAGGGAGGCCGTTTTAATTTCCTGCTCCTAGCCTCTTGTATTAAGAATGATGAATCTAAGTGAAAAATCCTGATTAATTCAATGAATTATGGCTGAGGTGTACCTGTTATGAGAGTGAGAGCATGTTTTAGTCTGCTGATGTTTTCTTTTTTTAAATTTT